>CM035282.1:310345-329555 GCA_020226075.1 Hydropotes inermis
CCCCCGGCCTCCCTGCACTGTCTCTCTCGCGTCTCTGTCTCTGTTTTACTTTCCGCCTCTGCCTCTCTTTCCTCTTGCTCCCTCTGCGCTGTCTTTCCTTTCAGTCTGCCTGTCCCCCTCCTGTCTGTGCGTCTCTCTATTACTCGTGGCTTTTAACTTTTTTTTTAAGACGGAACTGTTTCCCTTGACTTTCTTCTTTTCTTAAGACTCAACTTTCTTAACTTCTCCGCGCACTTCTGTTTGGTTCCGGCCCTCTTGGTCTCCTTTCCGTCTCTCCCCTTTCGGGTGTCCTGTTTTCCTCTCCTTTTTCTCCAGCTCTCTTCCTCCCGCCGTCCCCTCCTGCTCTCTCTCTGGGGCTCCCCTGCTGTCCCCCCACCTCTCCGAGCTCTCTGACTCCCTCTGGTCCCTCTCTCCTGGCCCCCTCCTACCTCCCACGCCCTCTTCTGCTCTGGGCTGGGCTGCACGGATCTCTGCAGCGGGGTCCCCAGGAGAAGGGGGCACAGGATTCGGGCAGGATGCCGCCCTTCCTCTGCGCCCCAGAGTTCAGGCTGGAAGCCGGGCACTCACCCCGCCAGTGCTGCCTTTCCCGTCCTCCCCCAATCCCGCCAGCCCTCTTTGCTTGGGCCCCAGGGGCCGGGGTCTGGCAGGCGTCTGCCCAGACACAGCGGGGAGGCTTACCTTCCATGTCCCTGGTGACGGTGCTGAAGTGCATGCCGGCCGGGGATCCCAGCGGCTTCGCAGGCTCGGAGGACCCCGGGGCCGGACGCGCAGTGCGCTCTGCGGCCTCTGCTGCAACCAGAGAGGCGATGCTGAACGCGCTGGCCCGGGGAGACAGCGGGCCCCGCGCGTCCATAGGCGCCCGGCGGCCTGGCCGGCGCCGCCTCGGACTGCGTGCACCCGGCCCCACGGAGGCCGGCCCAGCCCACGGCCCGGGGGCGGAGGCCTGCAGTGCCACTCACCGCCGCGGCCCCGTGCCCAGGGGACATGGCGTCACGGCCCCCCACCCTGGGCCGACGGGGCCCTGGCGGGTGGAGCACCCCGGGGGGTGGTGCGGGCCCTCCTGTGTTTCAGGCTCCCCAGCCCTTCGCCTCAGCTCCCAGGGGCCTCCGTGGCCAGCGCCCCCGGACCTTCCGCAGCTCCCCGAGGCCTGGCCTCCCTCTGTACAGCGAAGCCACCGGCTTCCACCGCCCCGAGGGGAGGCGAGAGCAGGCGCCCCCAGCCCCAGACCCTGGCCGCGGGGCTCCGGCTGGGCCCTGCCCTGGACTCCTCCCGCCTCCCCAGCTGCCCTGCACCTGGGCGCGGAGAGGGCCGTCCAGGCTCCAGCAGCGGCCACGGGCGGACGGCCCCAGGGCCGCGGGGTCGTCCTTTCCTCGGCGCCCAGGGACGGGACCCGGCCCCGCAAGCGGCTCCCGGGCCCCTGTGTGCGGCTCACGGTCGCGCCCAGGGACCCTGAGCAGAGGGACACCGCCCAGGCCGCCCAGCCCGGGAACCCGAGCGTCACGCGCACCCGCGCGCCGCCCGCCCCTGGCCGGGACGCTTATACATCCGGAGGGTGGGCAGTGCCCGCTCCTCCGACCTCCCCGAGCACCGGCCGGGCGCAGGGAGGGCCGGGGGCGGGGCCTGGACTGGCCAAGGGAGCCGTGGACACGTCGGAGGAATTCAGGCCGTGGCCGGGTCCGGTTGCTCGCTGCCCCTCGCCCGCCCCATGGCTGGCCTGTCCTCCTGGAAGGCCCGGCTGCCCACTTGGGCCTGCAGACCTAGGCTTCCCGGCTTCCCGGCCGGCGCTTCCCCGTACCTCCTGCCTCTGGGGCCGCCTCTGCCCAGTTGGGGGCATCCGTGGCCGCCCAGCCAGACGCCCCCCGCTGCAGGGCGCCAGGCCTCCGTGACCCAGGACTTGCTTGGGCCCTGGGCTCTGGCCCTCAGGCCTGTCTCCAAGGCCTGTGCTACTTCGCCTGTCTGGAGCGGGAGGCAGCAGCCTCTCTGGGGCTTGTTGGACCCCCAAGCTGGAGAGTGTGCTGGCCGAGAACCCGGGGGGCCTGGAGCCGCTCCGGCAGGAAGCATGGGGCTCCCGGGCCTGAGGTCCAGGACTGGCGCGGCCTGGAGCGGAGGCGGTGAGCACGTGGGCCCTGCTGTGTGATGGGGTGGGCAACCGTGACCTCGTGAGCGCTGAGCCCCGCCCCTCCCCTGGACGGGCTCTGTGGCCCCGTGGACCAAGCTGGGAAGGTGCGTGGTTGCCAGGAGTTGCCCTCCCCAAGGGGTGGCTGTGGCCACGATCTGTGCGGCCTGGAAGCGGGTCCAGGGAGTCCCTCGCTCAAGCTAGGCTTGAGCTCCCCCGCCAGCCACCCCCGCGGCAGGGCCAGCCCGGCGCTGCCAGGAGCCCAGGGTGAAGGGCCTGCGGGCAGGGCAGCTGCTGCAGGAGGAGCAAGTCAGCACCCAGAGGGGCGCACGGGGTGTCCCCAGGGACACGGCGGCGGGTGGGCGGGCGGGCTGTGCGGGAGCCCGTGGTTGTGTCCCGTGCACCCGGGGAGCCTTCCCGTATACCTGGGCGAACACCGGAAGGCCATGGGCAGGTGCTGAGTCCGAGCAAGACGCTGGCCTTGGGAAAGGAGCAGAAGTGAAAGTGAAAACTCTGGGGCCTCTGGAGTTTCGGAGTCAGCTTCCCGGGCTCTGTCCTGAGGGCCCTGGCCCTCCGAGGAGTTCGAGGTGGGGGACAGGAGCGGGGTCCTCTCGGCCCTTCTTAACCCCTTGGTGCCTGAGCCAGAACGTGGGCGGCCAGGCTGGATGGGGAAAGCGCAGAAGGGAGTGGGCCAGTTCTGGTTGAGAGCAGGACTGACGAGGTCAGGGCGCTCCTCCTGCAACTCACAGCTCTGCTTCCCCCTCTGCCGCTGCCCACTCCAGCCACCCCAGGCCCAGAATGCAGCAGCAATGCCAGGCCCCAGCTGGAACCCAGCTGCAGGGGCCAGAGATGCTAAAGATAGTGCAACACTCTGGTCACCTGATGGGAAAGGCCGGCTCATCAGAAAAGACCCTGATGTTGGGAAAGACTGAAGGCAGGAGAAGAAAGGGGCAACAGAGGATAAGATGGTTGGATGGCATCACTGACTCAATGGCCGTGAGTTTGGGTAAACTCTGGGAGTTGGTGATGGACAGGGAGGCCTGGCGTGCGGCAGTCCATGGGGTCGCAAGGAGTCAGACGTGACTGAGTGGCTGAAGAACAAAAGGGACCGGACCCCTCAGCATTGCTGCCTCCTGCGCCCCTGGGGGTGCGCTCGCCCGTCCCTCCCGGCCCCCACCCCGCGCCACTCTTCGCTGCGCACCCCAGTGCCCTCACTGCCCAGCGGGAGCACGTGCCCTGCCACACCGCATATCCACTCTCCCTCACCTCGACCTGCATGGTTCCTTTCTGCCTCACTCCCCCTGCCGGCCACACCTCCAAGAGCAAGAGGTGGGAGTCGGGCGGCACCGCCAGGGCCGAGGGCTGATCAGGTTCTGCCCAATTAGGGCACAACGCCCCCTTCACCTGGGATGCGGGCTGAAGACAGGGCCCGCGTTCCCCGCGCTAGTCAGCAGCATGGAACCAGGATGAAACTACGTTACAGGCCCTAGAAACGAGGCTCGGGTGGACCCAGAAGGGCAGCCGAGGGCAGAAGGTGGATGGCGGGAGGGAGCGGGCTGCCACCCCCTGCTTCTCGGGGCTGCTCTGGGGTGAGCTCCAGCTGCACTCACCCTCGCCCCCCAGCATCCCTAGCCCTGTTTCAGAGGTTCACTTCCCAGCTCACAAGGGGCAGCCTGGGGTGTCTGGGCGGCACCCAGCTCCTCCCCAGAGCGCCCGTCGGTCCCCAGGGGAGCCGGCAACACCGCCGGGGTCCACGCGTCACTCCCGCCGCCGTGCAGGCACATCCATGGCGTCTGCCCGGCGCTCTGCGCTCCCAGCTCTGGAAGGATCGGCGGGCCCTTGGGTGTCACTGTGCTCGAGTGCTCCTGGAGACACGGTGGGCTCCACCTGCACCCCTACCCCCGCCCCCGCCCGGGTCTCCGGCCGCCACTGGGGCCAGAGCGCAGAGCGGGGCAGCGGCTGCCACAGCATTCCGGAGGAGCGCGGCAGGCTTTCTTCCACCCGGCTCGTTCGTTTCAGGACCGGTTTGCCAGGAACGCTCCCCACACCCGCCGTTCCCCTGGCCCCACAGGAGGGCCTGCAGTCACTCCCCCGAAGGGGGCGGTGCGGGGTCTCCGGGGAGGCCGGAGTGGAACCGACCTTTGCTGGAGCCGGGGTGGCTCCCTCCCCCTCCGCCTTGCTCTCCCGCGGGTGGCTGCTCAGGGCCTTGGCCCCTGGGCACGTCCCACCTGCCTTCCTCCAGCCAAGGTGCTGGGGCCGCGATGCCAATACAGACGGCTCTCTGGGTGGCCCTCACGGGCACGAACGGGCAGTAACCCGGAGCCCCGGAGGCAGGCAGGAGGCCCCCTCTTCCCCTAGCGTGGCCGAGGCTGGAGGAGCGGGTGCAGTCTGAGCCGGGCGTCCGCTCACCCAGCTCGCAGCCTCGGGGCCTCGCGTGGTCGGCCCATCGGGGAGCGTGGTGCAGACCTTCAGGCCCCAGGGCGGGGCTAGGGCTGGGAGGAGAGGCTAGCGGCCAAGCTACACCATTCATCCCAGGTGAGGGCGGCTTCCCTCCTCCGCACCCCTCTCCTCCCACACCCGTCCCCTCCCCCACACCCCCTCACTCTGTCCGACCCCTCCCCTCCCCCCACCATCCCCTTCCCCACCCTACTGCTCCCCCACTGCATCCCCTCCCCACATACCTGTTCTGTGCCCCCCAGTCCCGCTCCCCGTCCCCTCCCCCGCCCCTGCCCGCGCCCCCGCTGGCCTGGGTTCCTGTGACACCACTGCGTTTGGAGGACGTGAGCACCCCGCCAGCCTGGCAGCTCCTTGCACTGGGACCAGGGATGGCTCTGTTGGCCCCTAACTGCCCCCAACAGAAGCACGTGTCCCTGCCAGCCCCCCCGGGGTGGGAGCTCTAGGCCCGAGGTTCACCTTGTGCCCCAGGTGTACACTGGGGTTCCCGTGCGGGGCCTGAGCATCCGAGGAGGTGCTGGCGAAGGCTGGCGCCGCAGCGGCCTGGCGTGTGCTCCTCGCTGGCTTGCAGGTGTCTGGATGGGGTGAGCTGAGCCGCGTCTGGGGGGCTGCCCCCACCCCTTCTGAGGCATCACCTGGAGCTCTTCTTGGCCTCTGGGGGGCGGGTGACTGCAGCGTGAACACAGGGCAGTGAGTGGGGGACGCAGATGGGGGCGGGGGGGACAGACAAGGCAGCCAGGGGAGCCTCACAGCGCACCCGGGAGCTGGGAGGGTCCCCGCCGGGTCTGCGCAGCTGGTGCACCTCCACCCCCTCCCAGGCCCAGAAGAACAGGGCCCAGGAGACAGTGAGCAGGGGCTGGACCGGACAGAGGGGGCTGCGGCCAGACCCGGGCGACAGTGGCCCCGCCCCCCCGCAGGCTGGAAGTCCACCCCCGAGAACAAGCAAACAGAGGACCACGGCCGGGCCTCTCCAGTTTCTGGGCCTGTTGACTTAGCTGCCCACTTGGTGGGAGGACCCAGCCGCCTGGAGAGCCGGCTGTCCATCTGTCTGTCCATCTACTGCCACACCGCAGGCGCCGTCAGGCAGAGACGGGACTCAGAGGCCCCAGGGACCTAGATTGAGGCCCTAAGGCTTCCGCCTCCGTGGTCAGGGCGGGGAGGGACAGGCCCCGCTGGGGTCTCAGCTGAGGGCAAGGGCGGGGAGCTGGACGCCTGAGCCCGTCTCCTCAGGCCCCTCTGGTGGGCAGGGGACCCTTTCTGCCTGCACACACCGGTGAGTGCACACCCGCCACACACGTAACACACCCACAGATGCGCGTGCACATCATACACGACTACACACACAAAGACCAACACAGGCCAGGGCGCACACGCGGGAGCACGTGTGTTCGGGTGCATCCCCCACGGGCCCCCGTGGGAAATCGTCACCGTCCGGGGCACTCAGCTCAGTGAGTTGGGGGGCCTCAGCCTCAGCCGGCTCGGACGAGGTCCGTGTGGAGCCCTGAGCACCCCACGGGGAAGGAAGGTCCATATGTTTCAGCCTGCTCTTGCGGGATGATTTCCTGAAGGTGACGCCCTCAGACCGTGTCCTTCTTGAGGGCAGGTCCGATGGCCAGAACGATACCCCGGACACGGGCAGGGGCAGTCACTCTGCGGGGGCCTTCCCAGGCAGGCCCCAGGAGGCCAGCCTCCCGGCTCAAGCCGCAGCCCTGAGTCAGGCTCAGTGGGCAGGTGGGCTCGGGAAGCAAGGCTTGGGAGCAGGGCCAGAGGTGATGGACAGTGACCGCTGGGCTGGGCCCAGCACCTCTGAAACTTAGAGCAGTTAGACTAATTAAATATATCAGACTGGGAATTTTCATGAGATACTTGACCCAGTTAGTAATTTAAATTCAAGCTGTTCTCACTGCCACAACCCTGGGCGGGAGTCTGGCCTGAGTTGGTGAAGGGTCGGCTCCAAGCTCGACCCCCCCGTGTCCTGTCCACTCCCGGCGACATTTCGCCCAGAAGCTCGCCTGGGCCTGCAGGCCTGGTGTCCAAGAGCTGTGCCCACTGCCCCGGGCAGGCCGCCTCGCACTCCCCTCACCTGGTGCATGGGAGCTAATGGCAGTAGGCAGGCCAACTGGGCCGCCCAGGGACACCGTGCGGGTGGCGGGGACGCTGCTGTCCCGGCAGAGTCGTGAAGGCAGAGGGGCCTGGCAGGCAAGGCTCCAGGACCTGGACCCACGGGTAGCCGCGCCTAGGGAGGCAGCGGGGGCAGTGTTTTGAAGGGGACGGGCCTCTCGAGCTGGCTGAGCTGGGGTGGACGGTGTGGCCCCAGCGCCATGCGGGGATAGGCACGAGCCCCACCCTGCAGCCGCTGCCTCCCCAAGACTCCAGGTCTCTGCCCGACAGGCGAGCAGAGCTGCGCGCCCACGTGTGGGCTGAGCAAGCTCCCCCGGCTCCCAAGCGGTGCTGCTCTGCCCAGGGCCGGGCCACTGCCCAGCCGTCCCCCCCGGGACATGGGGAGGGCGGCCGCTGTATCTGTGGGCCTGGGGACCACGCGGGGGTTCTGAGAGGGGGCTGCCCGGCTCTACACCCAAGGCCCACTCGAGTCTCCTCCACCCGGCTTCCACGCTCCACACCGGCCCTGGTCTCCCGCGTCTGCGGGCCCCGCCCTGCCCCACCGCCCCCAGACAAATCCTCTTCCTCCTCCACGTCTCTGCAAAACCAGCTTGGAATTTCTCAAAAGCAAACAGCTCAGAGCTGCGGTTTTAGGAGCGGAGATTCCGCCTGTCTTGTCTGAGGCGGCATCGGGCGGGCTGGACGGGGCCCATGGCCGAGCCCCTGGGACCCCGCGAGGACGGCCCGAGGCTGCAGGCTGCATGGGGGCAGAGAGGACCCTGAATGTGGACACAGCCAGCCGCGGGTGAGCACGGGGGGCGGGGCTCACGGCGTCCGCAGGCCAGGATGCGTGGGAACGTGGGGGTGGGGCCCCCCGGAGAGCACCTCGAGGGGCCCACGGGCTGGGCGAGGGGGGAGGGGGCTCTCGCCAGGTGGTCTTAATCTCCTCAGTGAAATAGGAGTCGGGTGGGCGGGGGCGGCGGGCGCCTGAGGGGCAGGAGACAGCTGCGGGGAGGGGGCGGCCTGGGGCCCTGCACACGGGCCCACTCCCACAGCCGCGGGCAGCCACTCCCCCTGCAGCCCACGGGGCTGAGAGGCTCTGGCTGCCCCCAGGGCCGGCCCTTCCCGCAGTCGCCCCCGAAGCCCCCCACTCGGGCCGCCCGGCCTCACCACAGCCACCGGGCCCCGAGGGGGTCCTCGTAGGTGCAGGGCGCCGGCCAGGCCTGCCAGATGGGCACACTGAAGCCGAGGGCCCGGGCAGGGCCGGTGGATGCCCCCTCCAGCGAAGCGGGCGCTTGGCACCAGCTGTGCAAGACACACAGACAGAGGGAGCTTCCACCAGCCCCTCCCGCCAGGGTGCCTGCCAGAACCCAGTGCACGGGCCGCCCGCGCTGGGCGGGGTGTCAGCGGGCGCCGGGCTGTCTCAGGCCCGGCTGGGATCGGCCGGGCCCCGGGGCCAGCGGGAGCCTCCGAGGTGCCGCGTGGGGAGACCGAGGCAGCCCCGGCCAAGCCCACGTGGTGTGCGGGCACCCACGGCCCTGGCCTGCCCGTCTCCGGAGCGCCTGTCAGCAGGGTCCCTGCCCTACGTCCCCTGTGCCCAGCTCTGTGACCCCGGGCCCTACTATCCCAGAACCCCGGGCTTGGGGCCGTCCCCTCACATGGCCACGGATGTAGCTGCCCTGAGCGCCTCGCCCTCCCTGAGCACGCGGGACAGGACGCTATTAGTCACGCTCACCTCACTGTGGAGGGGATCTTGCAGATTCTTTCCCAACCTTTGCCGCCAGCAACGGAAGGAGAGGGCGTCCTGCAGAGGCTGCCCCGGGGGGTGGGCACCCCAGCACAACAGAGGGAGGTGGAGAGGCTGCTCCCGGTGGAGACATGTCTCGTTGGCCGGGGAGGGGTTGGGATCTGGGAGGTTCTCTCCCGACTCCAGCTTTCGCCTCTGGCTTCGCAGACGCAGCCTGTTCTCTTCAAGAGGCCTGCCCCGCGATGTGTGGCCCTAACACTGTGGCCTCCTCAGCCTGCCTCCCTCGTCTGCAGGCCCAGGCCCAGGCAGAGGGGAGTGACCGCGGTGTAGACGGTGGGTGAGGGCAGCCCCAGGCTGCAGTGGGGACGGACTGTCCCAGCTCAGCCTGTGGGACCCTCGGGGTCGCTGTGAGAAGCGATGGGTGACTGTGGGGCGCTGGGCCGCGGCGGTCACCCCAAGGGGGCCGCCGGGGTCTGGACCCTGCCCTCTTGGTACAGCGTTTCACCTCTTCCTGTCCACATGTGCGGTCTCTTCTCAAGTGGCCCTGTGTTCCTGGATCTGATCTTGCTGGACGTCTCCAGAGAGGTGCCTAGGCCCTTGCAGGCCAGCCTGTCCCACCCGCCTACTCCCTGCCAGTTGGCCTACGGCCTGAACCCAGGCCCAGAGCGGCTGCGGCAGCCAGTGTGGACGTCCATGTCAGGCCTCTTGGATTTCTAAGCAGGGGACCCCACTCCTGGGGGCAGCTGACACCTGAGCCCCTGCCCAGTGGCAAGGGCAGGGGGTGAGCGACCTGAGTGGACGCAGCCGCCGTGGGGGCTGCAGAGAAGCGCAGCGCCCCTTGCCTGGTACCAGGGGGAGACTGAGGCTCAGAGCGGGCGAGGCCCCGCCCGCGACGGCCCCCGCTGCCCACCGCCCGCCCAGGCAGAACGGCCATTTCCTCCGGCTCACGCCCCAGGGAGCAACACGGAGCTGCAAAACAAACAGGCCGCTGCTCCCGCCGCCACGGCTGCTGATGGATGGCCGGAGGGGCTGGCCGTGCTGACGGACGGCCGCCCGTCATGTGTGGGCCAGGGCAGGGGCCCGCGAGGCCGCGGACACAGACGCACCTTTGCGAACTGGGGGCTGGCCTCACCCCACCCTGAGACCCTCCGGGGCTGGCCAACCCGACGGACCGAGCCCCGGGTTGGTCAGTGCCCAGCTGCGGTCCCCCAACGTGCACCTGGCACGAGGCAAGGTGTCCTCTCGCGAGTCCTCACAGCCTTTCCGGGGTGCCCAGCTGTGTCTGGAAGCGCCAGGGCCCCCTCTCAGCCTTCTGCACTCAGGCTGGGCCGGGCCAGGCCTCCCGAGGCCGTGGTCAGCCCCCGTGTGTGCCAGAGGGCAACCACGGGCCCGGCGCCCGCTCAGAGAGCCCGCTCAGGGCCGGTGCAATGTGCACGCTGACGGGGGGCTGACGAGGGCCCTGGTCTGAGGGTGGGACCGGGCCGGGTCCAGGTGCTGCCCGTCAGGCCCCGGGGCATCTGCCCGCATCGGTCCAGCTCCAGCCTCCCTGGCAGCCCCTGTGTCTGTGTCTGGGCGGGAGGGTCACCTCGTCTCACAGATGGGAGGACCAAGGCTTGGGGGTTCCAGCAGGCGGGACCACAGGCCAGGCCGCCCCGGGCACAGCCGATGCTGCCCACTCTCCCTGATGGCGACCCCACAGGCAGGGCCTCGCAGAGACCGTGGTGGACACGCCTCCTGGGCGGCCCAGGGACCTTCTGGCGCTGACCACCGGCCACCTGCAGGGCCCGAGGGATGCCCAGACACCCGGCCTGGAGCCTGCCGCAGCCCAGGCCACCCAGCTGATGACCGGCCAGAGAGGAAGGGGCAGCTGGGGCCGGGCCTCTGACCCCCGGGAGCTCGTCTGGCCGAGAGGAAGTTTCTGAGACCCCCTGTTTCCTGAACCTCAGGGTGGGCCAGGCTGGGGCCGCCCACTTCCCTCCAGAGCCCCCAGCCCTGCCCTCGAAGCCTCCAAGCTGGCCCGAAGCCCCTGCACCCCCAGCTGCACTGCTTCCTGGGGCGGAGGGAGGCGGGGTGGCCCGGCGGCTTGCCCTGATCTGGGGTCCGCAGGGGCAGGAAACCCCTTCGGATGGGGCGTGGGGGGTCCCAGGCAGAGATAGAGAAAGCTCTGGGCCAAGGTGGGGGGCCTGCCCTCCCCCCCAGAGGTGAGGCCGCCACGGGGCAGGGTCATGACCTTTTCCTTCATACCCTTGGACCCAGGCAGGCCCACTGGTTCAGGGCCAGCCCTGTGTGTGCCAGGCGGGCCAGCCTCTGCTGTGTCCAGGGAGATGGTCTGAAGCAGCGGGCAGCCTCCAGGGAAGGGCCAGGGACTGCTGAGGTCAGAGCCACCCCAGGAGTCAGGCTGTGTCGCAGCAGGTGGTGCCAGGGCTGGGGCACTCAGGCCTGTGGGCCGGGGAGTCTGGCCCGACCCTGCTGGGCCTGGGGCAGGAAATGGGGCCCTGGGCTCCAGTGTGGATGGGGTGGGCTCCGCAGGGCCATTTCCTCTCCAGGAACATCCTGCCGTGCAGGCAGCAGGAGGGAAGACAGCTCAGTCCGGGCGGCAGGAAGGGCCCAGGGCTGGGCATCTCCTCGGACAGGGCCCTAGGGGACCCCGGGGGGAACGGCCTCGTGGACAGCCGAGCCCTGGAGCTGGGAGGCGGGCCGGGCCTCCCCCGGCCAGAGCGCCCGCGGGCAGTGGCCGGCAGTTCGCCACTTGGAGCAGCGGCGGAGCCATCAGTGGAGCCTGGGCAGGCAGCCCAGCCCACTGCCCCGCTCCGGGCCCCAGGAGGGGGTCGGCAGTCCACAGCCTAAATATAACCTGGGCAGCCGCCTGCCCGGGAATAGAGACCTCCGTCAGTCCCCAGCAGGTGCTGGTGGGGAGAAGGTCAGAGTGACAGGCGGGGTGCCCGGTGGGCGGGCCGCCAGATGCGGGTCATGTGAGTGTCCGGTGGTGAGGCTGCGGTGGGGGCAGTGTGTCCTCCAGGGACAGCTGGGTGGCAGGCCTGTGCTGCCCAGGGCTGGCCAGCCGCTGCCCTCTCACCCCCCACAGCTGAGGGACGGCAGGCCCCAGGAAGGCTGGGGCACCCCGTCCTGGTGCGTGAATGACAGCCCAGCACGTGGGGCTCTGCTCCTGGGGCCTGAGCACCTTCTGGCCCCACGTGGTGACAGACCGCCCGCCCGGCCGCGCATGGTCGCTCGGAGCCTGCCGGGCGCCCGGGGTCCCTTGCCCTGCAGGGCTCCCGTGCCCTCACCCGGGGCCCACCAGTGTGTCTGCCTACCCTCCCAACTCTTCCAGGCTCTTCTGAGCTGAACTCCTCCAGACCTCACCCCCGGCCACAGCCTCAAGCTGCTCCAGATGGACAGGGAGGGTCCTAGCCCCACGCCCGGGGGTCAGGGCTCCTGGGGAGGCAGGGGCCTGGTCCACGGCTGGAGCCCAACCCCAGAGCCCACGGTGGGCCCCCACCTCTCTGCTGCCTTCCCCAGCCCCTCACGACGTCCTGGGCCCCAGGCCCAGCCCAGATCCCGAGCCCAGCACCACATCCCCACACCAGGTGAGCCCCAGACCTCCTGGCACTGGCGGGGGGCTGATCAGGGGCTCAGCATTCTGTACCCCCGCGGGGCCACCCGTCCACCCTGACCCTCGGGGCCCCCGGAGGGCGGGACCCAGCCCTGCGGCCGGACCGGAGCTAGTGGCTGGACGCGCTGGAGGTGAGGCTGCGCCCACCCTGCGTGTTTGTTCTGCATCTCGTTTTTCTGGTTTGGAGCCTGGGAGCCCAGGCGGGGTCGGGGGCCTGGGGAGGGGGGTGAGAAAGGAGGGGGCCCCCGGCAGGGGTGCTGCAAGGGAAGGGGGTGGGCCCGGGGGGAAGGCCAGCCCCCAGCCCCATCCGCGCCCACATCACCTGCAGACCCACCCTGAGCCCCGCGGCTACCGCGTGGGCATCCCCAAGGCCGCCCGTTTCCATGTCCACCCGCTGGCCTGAGTGCATACCGCTCAGAGGCCCTGGGGCCCAGTCTCCAGGGTCTTCCGGGTCACGGGGTCAGGAGAGCCGGCAAGTGCCAGAAAGCAGGCATTTTGTGCTTGGCCCCTAGGTGATGGCAGGCAGGGGGCAGTGGCTCGGGGCCCTGGAGTGTGGAGCTCCCACTGGGGGCCTCCCACCCACGCGGTGTCAGAGCACTCCTGGGGGTGGTGGGGCCATCGGGCAGGGTCTGCCCGCTGGCCGCAGAGCCTGGTAAGAGGTGGGAGCCCCAAACAGCTGGTGGCCCTTCCTCCAGGCAGCCCACCTGGATCTCCCCCGACCACTCAGGATACCCAGGGCTCATCACCACGGACTCTCCGTCTCAGAGCCAGGGAAACCGAGGCAGGGCGGCCTTGTGTCTGTTCACACAGCAGGAGTCCGGGCCTGGCAGTGAGGGCGGCCTGGGAGTGGGGAGGGAGCGGGGCCAGGACTGAGGGTGTTTCTGTGCCTGATGGGTCCACTGGCGTGGAGTTCGGGGTGTGGCCGAGCCCCACTCGCTGGGACCAGACCAGGGACTCAGCACAGGTGCCTGGGGGACTGGGAGTCCGGCTACACCAGCCCCCCAAACACATCTTAGAGCCAGGGCCTTTAACGCCTGTCCACCCTGCGGTGTCCCACCCCCACCCCGCCCCAGGCGCTCCAGGCACTGGGAGCTCAGGAGGAAGACGGCCCCTCTGAGCCAAGCGGGCTGGGGCCTGGGCCCCTCAGCATCCAGGCCCTGGGGCACCTTCTTGTGCTGAGGTTAAGAAGACGGGGATTGAATTGCCCACATCCCTCATATTGCAAGGCAGGTTCTTTAACCAGTGGATGCCCAGGGAAGCCCCCAGGCTGCTGCCCACTCCCCGGATGCCCCGTTCTCACACCCACAACCCAGGCTGGCACCACCATGCATCCCAGATCTCCCTCCCTGCAGGCCGTGAAGCCTGGGGTTCCTCAGCCCTGGGCTCCATCCAGGGGTCAGAGCAGCCCACGGACCCACCACCCTGATGGCGAGCAGGCAGGGCAGATCTTGGGCACCCCCCACTCCCAGGTCAGGAGAGGCCAGCCCTTGAGATCCCAGGGCTCCTAGCAGGCCTCAGGAAGCACCAGAGGCCGGCGAGAGGGGCCAGCAGGCTGGGGGCCCACACCAGCCCCCGACGTCCTGAAGCTGCCCCGACTCTGGCCCCTTCAGGGGGCTCCAGGCTCAGTGACCCCTCTCACAGGGAATTGTAGCCCAGGGGGCTAGGCTTGTGGGTGGGGGTCCCCTCCTCTGCGGCCGCTCCCCGTCCACGAGGCCCGGGCGGGCGCCTCAGCTCAGCTTGGGTTCCAGAAACATTTGCTTTAAGTCTTAAAATATCAGGTTCCTGCATCACAGGTTTCTCTGGGGGCCAGCGGGCAGGCAGGAGGGACTGAGGAGTGAGAGGATCCCCCCCGCACCCCTCAGGCCCCACGCCAGCAGCCTCTCTGCCAGGCCCTCGGCCGAGGCCAGCCAAGCAACGAGGGCGGCCTGCTGGGGGAGGGCTCGTGGGGGAAGCCCCCAGGGTGCCCACAGCAAACCCCGCCTCTCTGGGGCCCCTCTGCACCTCAGAGCCCTTCGCTGGAGGAGGCGCAGGTCCCGGCAGCCACACAGTCGCCCTGGGGACAGACTCCCTGCCGCAGGGCCCACTCACGGGAGGGTGCAGCCAAGGACGGGCCAGTTGGGGAGGGGGCCCGAGAACCAGCCTCGTCCTCTCGGCCGTGGGGCCTGACCCGCCAGGTGGGAGGGGCCTTGACAGAGGCTGTGCCGGGCGGGTGCTGGGCCCACAGCCGGGTGGCTCCCAGGGACAGGGGCGCTTGCGTGGGTCCTGAAGGATGAGTAGGAGTTCTAGGCTGGGCCTGGTTCTGGTGGCCGGGCTCCCCGCACAGAAGGACCAGACTGGAGGGCCCGGGCTGGGGCCGGGCTGGTGGAGCTGGACACAGGCAGCGGGGGACTCGGGGGCTCAGGTGAGCCAGGCTCCGGCCTACAGGACAGGGCCCCTGCCAGGCGCAGGGGTCAGGAGAGTCCTGGGTGACCCCGCAGCGTGAAAGTGGCTGCCTCTCCTGCTGCGGCCCCAGGGACCACCGCCTGAGGAAGGCTCAGCCCCCCAGCCCGCCCACCCGCCCACCCCGCCCCCGGCAGACCACCAGCCTCGGCCCCGGGGACCCGCCTCGGCACAGAGTGGGAATTGGAGCCAGGCAGCAACAGCTGGGCCCACTCGAGCGTCCCCCGGGGCCCCGCCTCCATTCCCAGGCCCCCATCCCAGCCTGTTCCCAGGCTGCACCCCCGCCCCCAGAACCCTGCTCAGGACCTGGGCGGACCACCAGCTAGGACCTCTTGCCCACCCTCTGGCAACTCGGGCACAGACCCACCCTTGGGCCAGAGGGTGCTCCTGGGGCGGCGGGGGACGGACAGACCCCGCCCTCCCAACCTGCCCTGTCCCTGCCACGGGCACATCTCCCGTCGGGACCAGTGGCAGGCCCCAGGCGCCTCTTGGGCAGGCCTGTGCAGGTGCAGACAGACGCCGTTTTGGTGGCTGCACGGGGGCACCTGCCTCTGCCTGCCTCCCCGGGAGCGGGTCTTAGGGACCCCACGTCTCTGTCCTCACCCCCGCCGCCACGCATGGTCTGGGCGCCGGCTACCATCTGAAGCTGTGAAGGCCCCACTGCACCCCCAGAGGACTGGCCACGGCCACTCAGGGGGGTGGGTGCCTCCCAGAAGGGCTGGCTCTGCGCTCTGGCTGCCTGGCTGCCCATCTGTTAGAGGGGCCTCCTGTACCTGGGCTGGACCAAGCCTCCCATTTTACAGATGGAGAAACTGAGGCCGTGCAGAACAGTGAGCGGCAGGAGTCCTGTGGACATCAGGCAGGGCTGCCAAGGGAGGCGGGGGGGGGGGGGGGAGGGATGTGGGGGGCCAGGGCTTGACCCCCAGATCCTCGCTGCCCGCATGGTCCTGCCTCAGGGCAGGGCCAGAGGAGGCGGGGCCCCAGCGGCTACCCCCTCCCAACCCCAGGAACCAAGTGGGGGCGGGCAGTTACCGCCTGGAGAGGATGAGGAGGTCGTTGGCGCCCCTGAAACCCAAGCCGGCACCAGCTCTGGGAATGGACGTCTGACCCCTCTACGGCCCCCAGGGCCCCGGAGAAAATCCTCGAGGCCGAGTTAATACCAAGACCAATTTTTATTTCAACAAAGTTAATTCCCAACCATGTGATACTGAGGGAGCGGGGCTTCGCTGCCTGGGGGAGGGGTCGGGAGCCCCGGTGCAGCACCGCTCCCCTCCCCCCGCCGTCCCCTCCCCCCGCTGTCCCCCCCCCCCCCCCCCCCCCCCCGGCCCCTGAGCCGGTGGGGGGACCCCCAAGCCTGCCCTGGTCCCACTGAGGACATGGCCCCACCCTGTCTGTGACCCGGGCGACCCAGCAGCCCGGGTCCCTGGGCGGCACCACCGAGCGGACCGTGACCACGCGGGCGGCTGCTTACGAGGGCCTGGGCTGGGACGGGGTGCTCCCAGGGCCCCCCACCCCGTCTCTGCCCACCTCCAGGCACCCAGAGAGAAGCGGAAGGGAGGGGCAGCGGTGGAGGGACTCGCTGACCTCGCTGCCCTGGCCGAGCCCCGGGCTGGACCCGGAAGCCGCCGTGCAGGGATAATCGATGGTCTGGGGGCTTGGGAGGCTTGGCAAGCCTGTCAGAAACCCCTCCTGACGAGGGCCACATGAGCTGCCTGAGGGCCCTGCCGCCCCCACCGGCCCCTCCGCTGCCCTCCGCCAGGTGCCCATGGCTCTGCATCGGCAGAGAGGACAGCCCGCTCGGGGTGTGGCTTCCCCACGGCCCCGGCCGGTGCCCGGTGGGCAGCAAGGCCGCCCCGTGGGGCCCAGCGCCAGAGGGGCGCGGTCTGCAAAGGCTGCCCACGTGGGCCCGGCTTCCCCTGGAGGGCAGTGCCCGAGGGCAGGGATGGGCCAAAGTCAAACCAGATGGGCTGGGGGCCCCGAGGGGCAGGCGGGCCATTCGTCACCGTTATCTGCCCTGCCGCCAAATCACAAACACATTTTTAAGTGAAGGACTGGCTGCCACCGGCCTGGGGCCTTGATGCCGCCCAGCTGTGGCCACACTGCGTGGGGGTGGGGGTGGGGGAGGGGGGTGCAGGGGCAGCGGGTGGCCTGTGGCAGGAGAGACGGGCACCCCCACCATGCCCGCGCACTGCCCTGCCTGCAGGCTGGGCCCGTGCCAAGCCCCCATGTCCATGTGAGGCCTCCCCTACTCGGAGCTGGGGTGCAGGGCCCGGGGCACCCCTGCTCTGCCCGGGGCACCCCTCCGCCTGCCTTCTCCCCAGAGCCTTGGCATCAGAGACTCAGCATCTGGTCCACACACCGCGGGCCAGGGCTGCCCGGGGGACAGAGGGACATGGGCCGGAGCAGCACCTTCTCTGTGGGGCTGGGGGCTCCGGGGCCACTCCAGGGGGCAGTGGGCAAGACCAGAGCTGAGACAGAAGCAAGGGCCAGTGGCCAAGAGGGGCAGAGGCAGGAGTGTGAACTGGCACCGTCACGAACCCCCCCGAGTGTCCCCCTGAGTGTTCCCGCGAGGCTAGCCTCACTCTCGCTGCAGCCTGACTGTGTGCTTGGCGGGGCAGTCCTCTCAGCCTGCAGGTGAGGTGGTGGGGGTGAGGGGCAGGGGCGGCACTGTGCCGTGTCTATCTGTCCCTGGGAGCTGAAGGCAGGTCCTGCCCAGCACCCTGGACCCCCGGGCGGGCCCACAGGGGTGGGGGGGCGCCGGGAGAAATGGCCTGTGACGGGGTGGGCGTCCCAGGCGGGAAAGCAAACAGTGTCAGCAGCTAATGAGCGGGAACCGGCCTGGGGCTGAGGGCCCGTGGGGGCCCACCACCATCGCTCATCCTGACAGGCGGGCGGGCGGGGGGGCCAGGGACCAAGGCGAGAGCCCACAGAGGGTCCCCTGGAGGCCCGGCCTGCACGCAGACGATGGACGGACGGACAGATGGACAGCCCCCAGCCCCTCCCCCACGGTGGCCCGAGGGGGCCTGGCTCCCATGATCTCCGCCAGCCTGCAGACTGGGGAGGACAAGAGGGACTGTCCGGGGCAGAAGGGGGCTGCACTGGGACCCCCATCCTGCGGGATCTGGGTCCTGAGGACCCGTGCCTCCCCGGGCCTCAGTTTCCCCATCTTTACAGGGAGCAGGAGGTGGGGCATCCCGTGGGGTTCCTGCCCTCCCCGCCTGCCACGCCTCCCATTGGCCTGGCAGCAGCGGGCCGAGTCCACAGCGAAGGGAAGCGGCCCCTCCGTCCTGCCCGGGTCACCAGCGGGAGACTGAGGTGGGCACGTTAGCAGTCCCCTGACCCAGCCCACACCCAGCAGAGCCCGTCCGCCCCAGGCGCTGCAGGGCTCCTGAGCGGCCGGGCCTGGGGGCGCTCCTGAACCCCACCGCCCCTGGAGGTGGCCGCCCGCGCAGTGTCCGGGCCCCTGTCCCACCTCGGCCGGGAGGGACGGGCAGCCATAAATTCACACCGCCAGCCGCCCGCGGGATAAATGTGTCATCGGCCGCCCGATTTATGAGCGCAGCCCTGGCCCGCGAGGCAGGGAAAACAAGCCTGTGTACACATAGACAGCGCGCGGGGAGGGACGGCAGCCGAGGGCATGCGGGGGCACGGCTGGTGGCGGGACGTGCACCCACAGGAGGCGCGAGGACCGTCCTGCCCCCCACGTGCACTCCCTCATGGGGAGGTGGCTGGTGGGCTCCGTGCCCTCGAGGCACATCTCAGCCGAGGGGCCCCGGGCGGCCGCTGCACGGGGAGACAGAGGCAGGGCGGACCAGCCTCGGGGATGCAGGGTGCCCGGGGGCTGGGAACGGGGCTGGGCCAGTCGCCTCCATCCTGCCTGGGGGCAACACGCCTCCCTCCTCTGAACACACCCCAGACACGATGCTGAGGGAGTTACAAGAAACAATGCAGGCAGCCCCTTCACGGTCCTGCCGCCACGCTGGAAACGGCCTTGCCCGCCAGCCACCCTCGTCCACAGGACCCAGGGTGGCGGGCCGGGCTCCAGGCCCACCGGCACCAACCTCAGTTACCTGCTGGGACCGGTGCAGGTTCAGACGCCACAGCCAGAGACACAGGCGGGCCCAGGGAGGCCAGGGGGCACTCGGAGGGGAGCTGGGGGGCCTGGGGCAGGTTGGGAGGACTCCGTGGGCTCCCAACGGCATCACTGCAGACTGACCAGGCCTCAGCCATGTCACGGAGCAAGGCTGCCTGCGGTGTCCACACCCCCACTGTCCACAGACCATGTCGCTCCTCCTGACAGCCTCACCACAGAGGCTCGGGGGTGCGGCCCGGGAAAATCTGGCACCAGTAGACCCTCGGCCCAGGGAGAGGGGCTGATGGATGACCAGACGTCACAGTGCCTGAGCCATCTCACCCCAAATAAAGAGAGGCAGCACTGAGCCCCTGAAAGAAGTTCCCACACCAGGGACCCACAGAGAAGAGACCTGCAGAGCAGGTAGAAACCGTGCACAGCAGGACCTGACACACTAGGGACCCCACACAGTAGGACCACACATGGTAGGACCCCGCACAGTAGGGGTACGCACAGTAGGACCACACACAGTAGGACCCCACACAGGACCACACATGGTAGGACCCCGCACAGTAGGGACCCCACACAGTAGGACCACACACAGTAGGACCCCGCACAGTAGGACCTGACACACTAGGGACCCCACACAGTAGGACCACACATGGTAGG
>CM035282.1:344154-363716 GCA_020226075.1 Hydropotes inermis
CCCCCCCCACCTCATCAGGGTGGATGCCAGGGTCTTTGGCCTGCAGAGCCCCGCTCCAGGCCATGTCCCGGCCGAAAGCCTGATGCCTGGCATGCGGCCAGCCCCAGCTCCTCTCCTGCGGCTGTTCGTGTCTGTAGCCGGCTCTGCATGTGCACACACCTGGGCAGTCGGTCCGCCGCAGTTCCAGGGTCGTTGGTAAGGAACGAGCCGCCGTCGACGGCTCCCACCGCCACCCCTGCACCCCCAGGCCCACCCCAGCACCCTGTGCTCTGCACACGCACAGGTGGGCCTGCTGAGGCCACCCTGGGAAGGGGCCCCCTGGGTACTGCGAAGGGGCCAGGGTCTGCACCCCACTTAGGCTGAGGTCTCCCCAGGCTGGGTGCCTGCTGTCTCTTTCGGTCACTCCCACACTCCCAGCGACACTGCCAGCTGCCCTCAGCCTGGACCTCCCGGGAGCGCCCCCCCAGGAGTCTCATCTGGGGCTCTCAGTCCCTCAGGGACGGACATGGGGCCTGTGGTCAGCAGCCCCCCAGGTGAGGGCCCCTGCACAGGCAGGAAGCCCCGTCCTGCCCCGCCCTCCTGCGCCCTTGGGCCCTCTGCTGGCCTGTGGGTTCCGCACCTCTGAGCGCTGGCTCTGGGCAGACTGTTCCCCTCTCACCTTCACTGCCGCCCGGCAGACCGGGTCCCCTCCCCCGGGGCCTCCGCCTGGTCCAGCCCGAGGTGTGGGGCCAGTCCACCCCCCCACCCCGCCCCAGGCCCTGGGGCCAGAGCGCTTGGACTTCAGGACTTTCATCCGCTCACAGATGACCTGACACCTCAAAGGGCCCCGGGGCTGCGCCTTGAGGTTCTTGTGCTGAAGGACTTCCTGGTGGTCCCGTGGTTGAGACTCGGTGCTTTCACTGCTGGGGGCTTGGGTTCCATGCCTAGTTTGAAGCTAAGGCCATGCCACACCACAATAAATACTAAAAAAAAATTTTTTTTTAAGATTTTGGCACTGAAACACAACTGTCCCCATGAGCTGCAATAAATAAAGATCATAGTAAATGTATATATTGGTT
Organism: Hydropotes inermis; assembly: GCA_020226075.1. Classification (NCBI taxonomy): domain Eukaryota; kingdom Metazoa; phylum Chordata; class Mammalia; order Artiodactyla; family Cervidae; genus Hydropotes; species Hydropotes inermis. The sequence goes on from CM035282.1 coordinate 345,213, forward strand.
CAGGACTGGCTTTGTCACCAGATTTTGAAAACCTTTCTTTCAGAGCTTTAGGGAGTTCAGCATTGTGGATAAAGGGCGTGGGGCCAGAGGGGACACTTGGAGTGCGAGCAGGACTTCTAGGCCTTCACCAGCCCTGGGGGCCTCCGTGGAAACCCCATCTCAGGAGACCTGGAGCCTAGCAAAGCGGTCCAGTCAGGCAGTGAGAAAGGGCACTTCTACAGTCAGCACCAACTGACCCAGGCAAGCCTGTGCTCACGGGGACTCTGGAGGACGGGAAAGCCGCCCTGTCCTGGGGGCCTGGGAGGGGCTCCAGGCAGCCCCAAGATTAGGGGTTTGAACTCGGTCCTGAGGGGACTGGACTGCTGAAGGGCCGGGTTTTGAAACAACCCTGCAGGGGAGAGGCAGGGAGGGACGGGACACCACAGAGGCAGCTCTTTCTCATCTAAGTGTGCCCCAGGGGAGGGTGGGCGTCAGCAAAGGTGGGCCACAGCCCAGCTTCTTGGGCCTGAAGACCCCTCCTGGAGCTGACGGCGAGAGGGCCGGAGCTGCCCCAGGACTCCCGAGGGCAGGCCCAGGTCGGGCCTCTGGTGAAATGCCCGGGGGTGAGTGACCTTGGGCTGCCGGGCAGGAAGCGGGTGGGGTCTGCTCCCCCCAACCCGGCCGTGAGCCCAGGGGACACCCCAAATCCCACCACAGACACAGGGGCTGCCCCTCCAGCTGAGAGGCCCTGGGGGACAGATCACGGCTCCTCTGCCCAAGCAAGCGTGCAGGCTCCAGCCAGTGACTCCCAGGCGCGTCTTCTGCTCTGCCAGGTGGGATGGCAGAGGGGCCTCTCCCAGTTTCTCCAGCCTGGACGCTGCCAGCTGACCACCTGGTGCGACTCTTCCAAGGCCCCTGCCCACCGCAGGTCACGACCCTGGGGGTGGGTGACCTTGGGCAGGAGAGCCCCGGGGGCCCGGCCAGCCTGCCTCCTGACGCAGGGCTGTAGCTTAAGGAAAACCCGGCCTCCTGGGCTGGGGGGAGCAGGTCTGAGCCCGCCCCCACCGCCGGAGCAGGAAGGCTGGCAGAGGTACAAGGAGAGGTCAAAGAGATGCTCCTGGGTGGGAAGAACACTACTTCCTAATTCACAAGAAAAAGAAGCTAATGAGTGAGAAAATAAGCTACACCCAGAAAAATCTGCTCAACCAACTTGGGCTACAAATAGCTTGACGCTTTTCAGAAAAACAAAAAAAAACTCTTTATTTCGGAAGTTCTCCAGAGGCCGCATTTAGCTGGTGTGGAGTCGTCCTTCCTGTCGACACAGACGCGTGGGCTTCTGTGGTCACGTGGGCGTCGGTGCCTCTGTGTGAGCCCCAAGCCCGGAGGTGCTGGGCTCGAGACAGGGCGGCCTGTCCAGGGCACACACGGTGTCAGGTGGACTGGGGGCTGCTGGCGACACACTCCAGAACGTTCAGTCCGTCTGAGGCCAAGGTCGAGCGTAGAAGCCGAGCTGGACGCAGCTTGGTCGTCGACACTCCCTCTCTGGGCTGCAGGCCATGTGGCCCCGGGGGTTGGACTGCCTCTTTGAAGCAAGGGCCACCAGGAGAGGAGGAAGAAACACACTGCCCTTCACGGGGACACAGAGGGACCTTACTCAGCTCAGAGTGGAGTTAGCCCACCGAGAGCACCTTCCTGGCGTGCAGGATGCCCCCTTCCCCGCGTCCCAGCCTGCTCAGAGCCCCAGACCCCTCGCAGCTGGGGCCCCCGTCTTCGGTGACAGCATGGGGCTCAAACAGACGCCCTCGCTCGGCATGTGGGGCTGTGCTTTCCGCAGCCCGCCCCCACTGGCCCCGGGGTGGCGCCCGGGTGTGGGGCCGCTGTGCGGAGCAGCCCACGTCAGGCTCAGCGTTGGCCCAAGAGAAGGACCCGAGGGATGGGGGTACGCTGCTCAGGCCCCCACAGTGAGCACCCCCGCGGCGGCCCTCCCGCACTGCCCAGCCAGGCCCCACGCCCCACCCCGTGTGCCGTGCCGTGCCCGCCAGCTTCTGGCTCAGCACTGTCCCCTCTGAGGTCCCCGCTTCTCAGGGCGATGCTGGGGCCATTGTGGGGTCGCCCAGGCTGGGGCCCAGGGTCCGCTTCTCCCGGGGGGACTCCTGGTGTGCAGGAAGGTGAGTCACCCTCCCCGACCCCCAGACCCTGAGGGTGAGGGGCACGGCGTGCTTCGCAGGCCTCGCCCCTGTCTGGGCAGCGGGGAGAGCGCAGGAGGAGAAAGGCCTGAGCGAGGGCCCTGGGGCAGCAGCCGGCTGCGGGTGTGGCCGTCCTGTGCTGTGGCCGCAGCCCCGCCCGCCCCAGAGCCCAGGGTGCCCTCTGCCCAGACAGGCCAGGGAGGGGGCCGTGGGCACGGCTGCCCGCAACACGGAGGGCAAGGGGCTCGTGTGTGCAGCGGGGGCCGTGGAGCACCCTGCCCTCACCTCCCCTGAGATCGCCGTGCGGGGTCAGGGCGAGTGGGCACTCACACCAGTGGACAGCAGGCCCGTAGGACAGAGGGACAGAGGACGCCTGCACTCGGCCCCAGGGGCCCAGCCTGGGCACCCGGAGCAGCAGCAGCGCCCCTCCCCGGCAAGGGCCAGTGGCGGGGGGCCTCCAAGCCTTCGTGATGAGACGGGCTCCGGAAGAGGACGGGGCGCAGCGTGACTCAGCCGGTGGGCGCTGCCGACCAGGGCCAGGGCCCCCACCAAGTGCGGGGCTTCACAGTGACCCAGACCCAGGCCCGCCCTCCCCCGTCAGCACCTTTGCCCTCCAGGGAAGCCTGGGTGTCGGGGTTCCAATGGCTGGCCTCAGTGCCCTGCGGTATCCCAGCCCCACGTCTGTCCTGGGGTCATCAGGCCAGAGATGGGTGAGAAAACCCCCCGGGAGTGAAAGGCATGGATGTGGCCATGGGTGGCCGGCCCTGGGCATCCAAGGAAGGGCAGGAAGGGCCCGGGGTCTCGGCTCAGTCCCCCTGCCCCTCGTTCTCGCTACAGGCCGTGGGGGGGGGGCTCCTCTGCGAGCTCTGCCCGCCCCAGGCAGCCAACTGAGGGGAACCACCTGGGCCCCTCTAGTGGGGGGCAGCAGGAGCCCTGCGCTTCCATCACCAGTGGCTCAGACTTTGGGGAGCCCAGCCTGAGTGCTTCTGGCCACTGACCTGCGGGGCTGAGTGAGCTGGATCCGGGGTGCCCTGGGAGCTGGGCCCAGCGCCCCCGAGCAGGACCACCACGTTAGGAGCCAGACTCAGGGCCCCCGAGTGGGACCACCACGCTGGGAGCCGGGCCCGGTGTCCTTGAGCGGGACCACCGGGGGGCAGGTGTTGCCAGGACTCCCTCCCCTCCCATGAGCTCTTGCCAAAGGCTGGTTTTTGCAGCTACAACTCTTCACGAGCACCCCTGGGTGCTGGCACACCCTGGCGTTCCTGGACCATCTCTCATCCCGGAGCGCTCACCCCGTGGACAGCTGGGCCCGGCCTCCTGGGCAGGACGCACAGCCGATGCCTAGCCTGGTCCTCCCAGCGGACACCCTGCAGGCGTCACACAGCAGCACAGGAAGAGAAGCACCAAGCCTAAGGATTTGCTGCTCGGCTCTGGGCACTGAAGCTTTTCTCTTTCCCCCTGAATGTTTAGTTTTACATTTTAAATTTAAGTTCATGATTTTACTTTGAGCTCGCTCTTGTATAAGAGGTAGGCTGACATTTTTGATGGCTTGTGAGCGTCCCCTTGCTCTCAAAGCATTTGCGGCCTCCTTCCTTGTTGAACTGCTTTTGAACTTGGTCGGGAGACTTCCCTGGTGGGTCAAATTCTGCCTTGCAGCGCCGGGGACCTGGGTTCAGTCCCTGGCTGGGAAACCAAGATCCCATGTGGCATGGCAAAAAAGCTAAAAGAAAAAGAAACAGATGTTTGTAACTTGGGTAAGTTCCAATTTATTGATTTTTCATTTTCTACCTCAAGCTTCTTTTGTTCTCTCCAAGAAATCTTTGCCTACTTACTCCAAGGTCACGCACATCTCTTCTGTCTCTTCTCTAAGCTTTACACTCTCAGCAGTCTCTTTAGGGCTGTAATCCTTCGTGACTTCTTTTGTGTGTATGTGTCAGGTAGAGATCAAAGTTTATCCAACTGTTCTAGCACCATTTGTTGAAAAATTAACCTTCCCCACTGAACTGCCATGACACCTCTGATGAAACTCAAGAGTTTAGCTTTCTCGTGGCTCTCATTCTGAATTTAGTCTGTTTTGAAATGACTGTTGCTGCATAACAGTTCGAAATTTAGTGAAAAATCATCAACTTCAGCTCAGCTCAGTCGCTCAGTCGTGTCTGACTCTGTGACCCCATGGACTGCAGCACGCCAGGCCTCCCTGTCCGTCACCAACTCCCAGAGCTTGCTCAGACTCATGTCCACTGAGTCACTGATGTCATCCAACCATCTCATCCTCTGTCGTCCCCTTCTCCTTCTGCCTTCAATCTTTCCCAGCATCAGGGTCTTTTCAAATGACTCAGTTCTTTGCATCCAGTGGCCAAAGTATTAGAGTTTCAGCTTCAGCATCAGTTTCTCCAATGAATATTCACGACTGATTTCCTTTAGGATGGACTGGTTGGATCTCCTTGCGGTCCAAGGGACTCTGAAGAGTTTTCTCCAGCACCACAGTTCAAAAGCATCAGTTCTTTGGCGCTCAGCTTTCCTTATAGCCCAACATCAATGCAGCGATTCTTTAATCTCTCATGGTTCCTGTGGGTCAGAGCCTCGAGAGGGCTCGGCTGGGTCCGCCGCGTGGTTCCAGCGTCTGGCGCTGTGACTGCTGGATGGATGCCTTCCTTAGGCCCTGGGGCTTCTCCCCTTCACAGCTGGGGGCGTTGGCCCACATCCTGACCACAGGGGCCTCGAGCCCCCGGGGAGCTTGTGCAGTGTCCGCTGTCCTGTAACCCGCTGTCGGTAGGGTGTGTGAGCACCCCCACGTTCACGGGGCATCGCGGCTGCAGGAGAAGGTGTGGGCTGGAAGACTTCTCAGGCCGGTCTTTGAAAAACAAAGTCCGTCAACACTCCTCTTTCCTGGCCACTCCTCTCTCTGTTCACAGCCTGGGTGATGGATACTGGCCTCTCTGGCCCGCAGTCGGGGTGGACTAGGGCAGCGGGGGGACGGCCCCACGAGCTGAGGCGCCCTGAGGCCTGCAGGACAGCAGGGGCCAGTGGGCATCCGAGGCCCGTGCCCAGGGGGCACATCGGGGGTCAGGCAGAGGCCCCCACGTGCCTCTGAGACCTCCAGCTGGTGCGGCCCATGCCCAGGGGGCACATCGGGGGTCAGGCAGAGGCCCCCACGTGCCTCTGAGACCTCGAGCTGGTGCGGCCCGTGCCCAGGGGGACGCATCGGGGGCTGACGACGGCTGGGTGGGGGCAGCCGGGCTCAGGGACAGGAGAGCCGGTGGCCACTCTGTTCGGACTCTGGGCGGGGCCCACACAGGCATGTGTGGCTTGGCTGGGGCTCCCGGGGAGGACGTCAGAGCCAAGGGCAGCGTCTCGGGCTCCGGGGGGGGGCACTGAGTGAGGGGGAACGTTCTGGGCCAGGGCCGCCCAAGAGCCTGGCCTCTGAGGACCAGCCCAGCACGCACTGTGGCGGTGGCCGGGGGGGGGGGTCACCGGGCGGTGTTTTCGGGGCTCTCTCTGGGGCTTTGACACCCGCCCCCTGCTCCAGGGCCCAGAGAATCTGGCATCATCTCCACTCTCCCTGTGTTCACGACCCACTCTGCTTCCCCACTCATGGATCCAAGGAGACCCTTCCCAGCCCCTGCTGGCGGGGGACAAGGAGCAGGACCCTCCCTTCAGAGCCGCACCGCCTGCAGCAAAGTGCCGGCCCCTTGGGTCTTCCCCATGATGGGCGGAGGTACTCCGGGGGCCTCAGGCTCGACCTCCGGTGGCCCCCGGACTCCGCTTTCTCCCCCTCCCACCGCAGGGTCCTTGCTCAGCCCTGGGCACCTCTGGGTTTTGTTTTCATTTGCTGGTGCGGACAGTGCCTGGCGCTGGAGCCCATGAAGCGGCTGCAGAAGGAGCTGGGGACTGCCCAGGGCTGCTGGGTCCTCGACCCCCTGAGCAGCAGCCGGGGACGGTCTTGGGGGTTCCTGGGTGGCCCCCAGGAGACCACTCTGCTGCAGCCCAGTTTACCGTCTAACATGCGGAGTCCCCACCCACCAGCGGCTTGGATCTAAATCCCAAACCACTCTGATCGTCCCCTCCCCTCTTGCTCCACGGCCAGCGCGGATTCTGCTCCAGAAATACGCCCACAGTTCCTCACGGGGCTCCCCCAGGACCTAGCACCCTCCCCGAACTTTGGCGGCAGGAGTCCCTTCCCCACGAGCCGGGGGCTGCAAGCCTGAGGCTGGGGACGTTCCTTCTCCTTGGCGAATGTCCACCGTGACCTCCCAGCATCCTCACCTCTGCGTGTCTGTGTCCCGACCTCCGGTCTCAAAAGGTCCCCAGTTCTGTTGGGTCGGGGCCCCACCCTAGTGGGTCGGGGCCCCACCCTAGTGACCTCTTTTCACTCAGCCACCTCTTTCAAGGCCCGTCTACAAATACGGTCACGCTCTGAGCACTGGGCTTGGGGCTTCAACACATGAACTGGGGGACACGGCTTAGCCCACGACACCACCCAAAGCCATCTGGTCTGTGCCCCTCGGGCTTGGACCTGGGTCTGGCCCACACTGACCCCACCTCCACAGGGGGTGCCCCTGAGACCCCCATGTGGTTCAGATCTCAAGCTGCACCCTCGCCTTGGGCACAGCCCCACCCAGGAGCTGAGCCCCGGCTCCCATGCCAACCCCAGCCGACAGGCTGCCTCTCCTCCCCTCAGAAACACCAAGCTCGCCCCGGGCCCCTGGCCGCGCGCTTTATTGAGACAGTTCATCACCACACAACTCACCGCCTTGCCTGTGCGTCCAGAGGTTTCCAGGGCGCACACAGGGCTGAGGAGCCATTGCCACAAGCACGACAAGAAGGCGTCCTATGGAGGCATAGTTCACAGGCCAGGAGACCCTCCCTCACACAGGGTGCCATCCCGAGGGCTTCAGGACCTTCCAAAGCTGTGTCTCCATCACCCAGAGGAAACCCGCTCCCGGGCACCCCCCGCCGGGCGCTGGTCCTCAGCGGTCTGCACACCTGCCCGCTCTGGACGTCGACTACAGACAGAATCACCCAATACGTAGCCCTGTCTGAGAGCCAGCTCCCGGGGACCGCCACGCGGCGGCCTGTGTCGGAACTTCGTTCCACTGGCTGCCTGGGCCACGTGTTATCCGCCCGTGTGTCGATGGCCCCGTGGATGGTTTCCATTTTCCGTCTGCGTGCACAGGCTGGTATGAGCAGCCGGGGCAAATCCCTGTGTGGACACACCTTTTCGCCCCAGTGGAGTTAGGTGTCCAGGGCGTGGAGTCACTGGACCCTGAGGTCAGTCTGCTTCCCTGATCACCTGGGCTCATTATCCGTCTGCTCCATCCGGGAGGGAGGAGACACCAGGGCAGGCCTGTGGCCACGGTGTGTGGAATGAGGACGGGCTGGCCTGGGGAGAGGAGGGCACCCGGCCACACCGAGTCACACCCCCTAGTGCCACGAAGAGTCGGCTCCCGACAGCTCTTCCTGCTCCTGGCCCTCCGGGCCCCAGCAGGAGCACCGTGGGCTTGCGCGGTCAGGGCTTGCAGTGGGACGTGGCGCGCCTCCGCAGGAAAGGACGCGAGACTCAGGCTGCGACGAGGATGAGCCCTGAGGATCAAATGCCCGGTGGAAAGGGCAGACCCGGGACAAATCGAGGATGAGCCCTGAGGACCAAATGCCCGGTGGAAAGGGCAGACCTGGGACAAATCCTGCCCGAGGTCCCGGGGCGTTAGCTTCACAGAAACGGGAAGTAGACAGTGGGGGCCGGGGTTGGGGGGAGGACAGAGCATCGGTTTGGGAAGAGGGAAAGTTCTGGAGGTAATGGTGGGGAGGGTTGCACAACAATGTGAATGGACTCAGTGCTGCCGAAGCCTGCACTCAGAAGTGGTTAAAACGGTGAACTTTATGTCATGATGTGTGTGCAGTCATGTCTTTGAGACCCCCATGGACTACTGTCCACCAGGTTCCTGGGTCCATGGGACTCTCCGGGCAGGAATACTGGAGTGGGGTGCCATTCCCTACTCCAAGGGAATCTTCCCAGCCCAGGGATTGAACCCGAGTCTCTTGCATTGCAGGCGAATTCATCACCGAGCCACCTGGGAAGCCCGTGTTACATACATCTTACTGTAATTCCTTTTGAACGTAAGTAATAAAAATAGTCCAGTATAAAGTCTCAGTTTTGCTGGAGGATCTGCTGTATGAAGCCCCCAGAGTTAACATAACTGAGGACACTTTTTTTAAGAGAGCAGAGCTCACAATGTGGTTTAATCATCATAACAATGAAACAAAAGCCACCGCCTGTGGGCAGAGCGCTGCTCCGCGTGTGGAAGGCAGCCCTGGAGAAGATGCACTACTACACACACGTGTGCTTACACGCATGAAGCTCCCGAGAGGACACACACAGGCATAAGGCGCCCCGTGGGACACCCAGGAGCTGTCGCTCAGCGGGCGACGGGAGGGAGTCTCCTCTAGAGAACTTTCTGGAAGCGTCCTTGGACTCAGTTAGGGTCAGGCTAGGAGTTAGGGTTAGGTTTAAGGGTTAGGGTCAGGGTCAGGGTCAGGCTTGGGGCCGGGTTAGGGCTGCCTTCATAGGCCAAGCTGAGGAAAGTGCAGAAACCCCGGGGCGGGCAGCCCCACCCAGTGAGGGGCCTCCGCTGGGCAGGGAGGGGCAGGCGGCCCTGCCCTTGACCGGCTTCTGTGCAGACGCCTCGGCCCTGCCCTGCGCCCGGTGAGAACCTGAGAACCTGCAGGGCCCGTTCCGAGCGGGCTGACTAACGGCTGACTAATGGTGTCCCCAGCCCCGCCTGCTGGGCTCCCGGCCCCCCTCGCACTGAGGGCCAGCCGCCGTGCGGTCGCCCCAGCGGCCAGCCCAGAGTCTGGAATCCCGGCAGGAAGTGCCAGGCCTCCCCAGGCGGACTCCGGGCCCAGAGCACAGAGTCCCACCCGGAAGGCCCGTCTGCGGCTCGGCTGGGCACGACTCACGGGGAAGGACCGTCCTTGGGTGGAAAGAGTGACATGGGGCAAACAGAAAAAGCCAGGTTTGTGGAAAAGCAAGTACAGCTACTGAGCGTGAAGCCAGAGGTGGGAGCGCACGCACAGAGTCCCGAAAGGCAACAGAGCCCGTTCCCTTCAGAATCCACATCCCTGCTGCCGGAGGAGCCGGACACTCAGCAAATGAGGCAGCAATAAGAAGGTGTAGCACTGGTTTCTATTTTTATTTTCACAGTTTGTCACATTTCCTAAGAAGCTATGTCAAAGCTGGTTGGTAGAAGCAGGGAAAATTTCATATTCAGTGAAGAATCGTCTCCCGATCCCTGGCAGATGAACAGACCTGCAATCAGCAAAACGAGAGAGACAAATTTTCCTAGGACAAGTTCCCGAACAAACAGGGATTTCTCATGTTTTCTCACCAAAATGCCAGCTGCCCCCAAAGGACAGTTCCTGCCGGAGGGGAGACTGTTCTCTGCCAAGGTAGCCCCAGCCGGGTGAGGAGAAGGCCCTGCCAGACAGATGCACCCTGGGCACCCGTACCATGACCGCAGCGAAGGCAGCCCCAAGCGGACAGGCGGAGGGGACAGGCTGGCACGTGTCCGAACGACAGCTGGCCCTGGGATGTGACGTCCTGATGGAGGGACGCAGACGCCAGTCTCCTGAGTAAAAGCGGCTGACGCATCAGTAATCACATGCCTATACCAACCGCACCTCAAGCGACGTCTGGGTAGATTCAGGTAAAAATATCAAAGTCAGGGACTCCCCTGGCGGTCTGGAGGCTAAGAATCTGAGCTCCCAGCGCAGGGGCCTGGGCTCGATCCCTGGTCGGGGGACCAGACCCCACAGGCAGCAGCAGAGACGTGGCACAGCCAAGTGAGTGAAAATAAGTTTTAAAGAAATTAGAATTAGTCTCGGCTGCTTCTCTTTATTTTTTTTACTGTGGTTCCTAGAAAATCTCACATTATGAATGTGACTTGCACTGATAGAAACTTCAGGAGCAGACCCAAGCTCATCTGGAGATTCAGTATATGATGAAGGTAGGGGAGCGGTGGACTTTCTGAAGATAAAATGACACGGGGACACAGCCGGGGGGTCACACAGAAACAGGGAACGTGGGCTGCACACCTCACACCGCTACGAAACGAAATTGCAAAGGAGCAAACGGCAACATTGACAAGTGAAACCACAGAGGCACTGAACTCTGAAATCCAGGCCAGTTCCTTCACAGACGGGGTGTGAGGAGTTGAAACTCTACATACGATAAAAGACACAGATTCAATGACATGAAATCGCATCCCCGCCCACTGTAAAAGGGAGCGGGAGAGATGAATATGACGGGGCACACCCAGGGGCTAATGTGCCAAGATTCGGAACATTTAAGGATGCTCAACAAGCCAGGTGGGGAGACAGGAGACTGTGCAAAATGCAGATACGGAACGGGCCACAGATGCGCTCACACACGCTCACACACACCCACGCCAGGGAGACAGCAAGCAAGTGGCCGTGCAAGGTGGGCCGCTCAGGCCAGAGGCGGGGACAGGCTGGGCTCACACACTCACACGTTGGGGCAGCCCAGGCCGGTCAGGTGGCATCTGAGGAGACGGGACATCCCTTTCCCCTGGGACCTGAGGCCCCCTCTGGGAATGGGCCCTGAAGCTCACATCCAGCACTGGGAAGACATGTGGACAGTCATCCTCGTCAGCAGGCATCCCGAGCCTGGAACAATCCGGAACCACTGTGCAGTAGCCTGGGGGTAGGGGGTGCTGGAAGGCTCTGTTCTGCCGGATAAGCTGATGGTTCAATCTCAGTCGTGTCTGATTCTTGGGACCCCATGGACTGTAGCCCACCAGGCTCCTCGGTCCATGGGATTTCCCGGGCAAGACTACTGGAGTGGGTTGCCATTTCTTGCTCTAGGGGATTTTCCTGACCCAGGGATCAAACAAATGTCTCCTTCCTTGGGAGGTGGGCTCTTAACCAAGTCACCTGGGAAGCTGCGATAAGATAGGCCTGCAAACCCTTCCACCAAAAAGGGAGGGGTGGGAGTCAGGGTCACGGTCAGGACATAGCATGTGGCCTGTGAGCCAGGAAGACCGGCAGGCTGGAGGGCCAGTGGCCTAGGGCTGGGCAGAGGCTGGAGCTGGCACCAAGTCCCAGCCCAGAGCTGCCAGGTGGGGTCGGGGGAGCTGGTCTGGAGGGGTCCAGGGCCCCACTGCAATGCGTTGAGACAGACCAGGGTGGTTTTGGGGCGGCATGGCCAGGCTGGTGTTCTGGGGGAGTAGGGTGGGGCGGTCAGCGGGCATCCAGATCCCCGGAGGCAGGAGGTGGCGGAGGGCGGGGTCCTCGGGAGGGGATGGGGAAGCCGGGCAGGCCGGAAGGATGGCGAGACGCGGAGGAGGACACGGAGGTGAAGCAACCCCACGGCCTCGCCGCTGGAGCCCGCCCCACTGCGGTTTCCACACCCCCGGCTGCGGCCACAAACCGAAGGGCTAACTGCGGGCGCGAGGCCCCGCTCCTCCGCCCTCCTGGCCCCCGTGTCCCCCGCCAGCCCCCACACCGTCCACCCAGCACACGGGCCGGCGGGGCGCGGTGGTCTCTGGACAGGGGTGTCGCGAGCGCGGGAGGGGATTCGGGGACCACGTCCCATCCTCAGCAGATCTTGGGGCCCTGCTCCCCAAGCGGGGGGAGGCCGCGCGGTGGTGCAATGCACGTCTTTGGCAACTGTGAGCCCACAGGGAGCCCGGCCTGCACCAAGAGCTTCGAAGACACCAGGTCTCCGGGAGGGACGCCAGCAGGCGGCTGGCCCGACAGCGCCCCCCGCAGAGTGAGGGCCCCGCCCCTGGCGCCAGCCCTGGTGGCCTTCGCTCAGCTCCTCCGCGGCGGTGACAGTTTGCGTAACAGCGGGGACGTCTCCGCCTAGACGGACACGTGCTGTTTCTTCTTAGCCACGCCCAGTGCCCTCCTGCCCCACCCCCTCCCTACCTTCTGCAACCCCTAACTGGCTCTCCATTCTCATAATTTTTTTTCATTTCAACAGTTATATGAATGAAAATGGACTTGTATGCAGGCACACCTTGATTTATTAGCTTCACAGATACAGCGGGTTGTTGGTTTTTTTTCCTTTTTCACAAACGGAAGGTTTGTGGCAACCCGGAATAGATTAAGTCTATTGGGCCATTTCTCCAACAGCGCTTCCTCATTTCATGTCTTTGTGTCACGGTTTGGTAATTCTCACCATATTTCAAACTTTCTCATCGTTACTGTATTTGCAGGGTGATCTGTGGTCAGTGATCTGTGATGTTGCTACTTTGACTCACTGAAGGCTCAGATGATATGGTTAGAAGTTTTCAGCAATAATCTTGAATTAAGGCCTGGACATTTTTTTAAGAGACATAATGCTGTTGCATACGTAACAGACTACAGGCTGGTGTAAACACCACTTTTATTTGCACTGGGGAAACAAAAACTCCGTGTGACATACTTTGTTGCTGTGTCCACTATTTCCGTGGTCTGGAACCAAACCCTCAGTCCCTTCGAGGTCTGCCGCGGCACCCGACCTTTTAGGATTGTTTTCCACACATTTCCCTGGTGACTCATCCAGGTGGCTATGCTCACGGATAACCCACTCCTTGTTTCTTCCATCAGCCCTGTGCAGTCTTCTGCGTCCATGTGCTGTGCGTGTTGTTAGATTTTCATGTGCCTCATTTTGTGAAGAATTTCAAACGGTATGTGCTTGTTTCTGGGGGAGCGTGCTCAGTTGCTGCAGCCATGTCCGACTCTTGCAACCCCATGGACTGTAGCCCGCCAGGCTCCTCGGTCCATGGGATTGTCCCTGCAAAAATATTGGAGTGGGTAGCCATGCCCTCCTCCAGGGGATTTTCCCAACCGAGGGATCGAACCCTCATCTCCTACGTTGCAGATGGACCGCTGAGCCACCCAGGAAGCCTGTGTGTTTCATACTAATATATAGAGAATACAATTCATTTTTGGAAAGGTTTATCTTACATCTGTGGAGCAGAGTCCATGGAGGACCTCTGCTTCCTGGTGGGGCCTTCCAAAGAGACCACGGCCTGACCGACACCTCGATGGTGACTCAAGAGAGGCGTTGACCAGAGAGGTCCCTGACTTGAGGACACTGCTGTTTGAGACGTTGAGTTCATTACAAAGCAGAAATTACTAATTTGCCTTCCTTAGCAGGATCTGAGTTCCCGGTCCAGGGACTGAACCCGGGGCCCCCTGCAGTGGGGGTGGGGAGTCCTAACCACTGGGAAACCAGGGAGCACCCGTTTCCTAATTTAACGGCTCCTGAGGTGGGTTCAGATTTGTTTAGCTTGTTCTCAACTAGAGCCGCAATTAACTCACGGGGGTGGGGGTGGGAGCCAGGAGTGGCCTGGAACACACCAGGCGGCCTGGACCCTTCAACTGTCCACTCTGCTGGCACAGGTCATGATCAGAAGAAAGAAGTGACCGTGGTCTGGGGTGAGGGGGGCGCAGGCAGTCTCCTCGACTGTCCACGCCTGAGCTTGAAACCTAAATGAACGACCTCCACTGAGCTGTCCAGGGTGTGGGGTGCAGGGGGAGGGGGAGCTGGGGGGCGGGACAGGGCGGACTGCAGACTCCAGACAGGACAGCCATTGAGCTGCGGTCCGCGTTGAGGTGGGGGGAGGAGGCTGGAGGGCAGAGGCTGAGCGGGGAGGTCAGAGGGGGCGGAAGGGGGCTGACTGCAGACTCCAGACACGCCGACGGCCTCAGGATGTTCCCACGATCCTGGCTGCGTTTCTTAAAAATACCTTCAATTCCAAAACTGACAAAGAGTGCAACCTACCCCGTTCATCCAAGCCAAGAAAAACACTCAAGACTCACACACGCTGTGGGACCAAGGGGGCCCGCGTGGGGCGGGGCCCGGGAGTGGCCTTTGCCCACGTCCAGGGCCCCCAAGGCCCTCGCGCTGGGCCTGGAGCCGCCGCTGCACTGAGACCCAGCCTCTGTGGGCTCACGTTCACTTTTATTTTTAAAACGTTTTAATAGAGTTTATTTTTAGAGCATCTGAGGGTCACAGCACGACTGAGCAGGAAGCAGAGCGGTTTCCCACGCCCCCTCCCCCCAGCAGCACGTCGCGATAATCGACAAGCCCCCACCGACGTGTCTGCCTCACACAGGGTCCTCAATCTGCCTCGGGGCCGCTCCTGCCCACGCCACAGGGGGACGGCAGTGTGACGGCCGTGCCCCACTACAACACCGTGCGGAGCAGTGTCTCTGCCCTGAACACCCCCCCCTTCTCCCCCTATTCAGCCCTCCCTCCTCCAACCCCTAGAAACCACGGGTCATTTCACTGTCTCCGTAGTCTTGTCTTCTCCAGAATGTCGTATACTGGCATTCACAGGGTGCAGCCTTTGTATACTGGTTTCTTCCACTCGGCAATTTGCATTTAAGGCCCTTCTATGTCTTTTCATGTTTCTTTTTTTTCTTAGTTTTTTTTTCTTGATGTGGACCATTTTTAAATTTTTTATTGAATTTATTACAATATCGTTTATGCTTTCGTTTTCTGGCCAGGAGGCATATGGGGTCTTAGCTCTCCAACCAGGGATCAAACCAGTACCCCCTGCACTGGAAGCCACCAGGCAAGTCCCTCCTTCCATGGTTTGATAGCTCATTTATTTTTAGTGTGGAATAATATTCCGTTGTCTGTCTGTACGGTTTCTTTATCTGTTTACCTCCTGGAATGGTGCTTCCAAATTTGGGCAGTTATACATAAAGCAACAGCTACACATACCCACATGCAAATAGTTGTGTGGATAGACATTTCCAGCTCCTCTGAATCAATAAATACCAAGGAGCACGCCTGCGGATTGCAGAGTAGGATGAGTCCAGCGGCGCCAGGCCCTGCCTAACGGTCCTACTCGACCAGGCCATTTTCCATTCCCACCAGCCGCAAGTGGATGCTCCCACCGCTCCACACACATTGGTTTTTGAAAGTAACACTTACTATTATTATTTAGGGTTTTAAATTTCATATTGGGGTATAGCTGATTCACAATGTCACGTAGTTTTAGTGTCATTCGCTTATTTTTTTTAGTATAAAATGTCTCTCTAGAAAACTTGAAAACTTAAAAGGAAAGCATGAAGAAGAAACTGGAAATCCCCAGTGGTTCTCTGCCCCTTCACCTGTTCATCAGGTAACCGAGCCTCTCCTGGGAGGGCTGTGTCCCAGGCCAGGCCACCCAGCAACCTGCCCGACCTGTCTTTGCCTGGGGGAGGTGGCTGACCAAACACCAAGTAGGTCCTCCTACCAGCCGCGCTGTGTGACGTGACTGCATCGCACAGGGGGTGAATAAGCCGTCCTGCCGGGCTGGGTAGTGACGGATCCCGGTCCCCCAGACACACTCGACCTGCCCACCTCGGGCACTCCACCAGTCCCCTCCTGAGAGGGTCCCCACGTGGTCACCACTGGAACCCCCATTCACAGGCCATCACCAGCTTAGCTGTCACCCCTGGCCACTGGACAAAGCATCTGGGGGATGATGTTCTGTGTGTGTTCACCTCAACAATCTATGAAAAAGTCAAAGTGTTAGTCACTCAGCCGTGTCTGACTCTTGGGGACCTGTGGATTGTATCCCACCAGGCTCCTCTGTCCGTGGGATTCTCCAGGCAAGAACACTGGAGTGGGTTGTCATTTCTTCCTCCAGGGAATCTTCCCGACTCAGGGATGGAACCCTCCATCTCCTGCGTTGGCAGGAAGCTTCTTTACCACGAGCACCACCTATCTATGCAAGAGATAATAATATAGTAAAGTAATATTAAATGGACCCCCATATATTCATCAGTTGATGGATATATAGGGTTTCATTTGATATTATCTCATCCATAGACAGATATAGACACATAGATAAAGACCTTAGATACATGTTGAATAAGGAAATGGCAACCCACTCCAGTATTCTTGCCTGGGAGATCCCATGGACAGAGGAGCCTGGCAGGCTACAGTCCATGGGGAGAAAGAGCTGGACGTGATTTAGTGGCTAAACGACAACAGTGACGCCCATCAGTTAAAATTTTAAACTATTAACACTTGGTCATATCCGCTTCATCTCTTTCACGCCCTCTGCTAAAGTATTTTCCAGCATGGACCAGACACATTTTTACTCTTAAATATTCTGGGAGATATTAAAAGATGAGAATTCTAAAATATGACCACCATACCCCTCAACACATCTGACAACATAAAACACAGGGAAACACGATTCCTTTCAGCCACCCAGTCAGCTCACCCCGTCTTCTCCCGAGGGTCCCCGGGCGCCCTCTGCCTTGCGGTACAAGGACTCCAGGCCCGGACTGCAGCCGGCTTGGGGACCAGGCCGCACAGCCTCAGCCCCGGGCAGAGTGAGGGCCACAGCGCCCTCGTGTGGCTCCTTCTGGGCCGTGCGGAAGGGCGGGGCGGGGGACCTCAGCCCCACCGGGAAGAGTCGCACTCCCGCAGAACCTACTCATAACCAGAAAGACGCTTATTTCACTCTGGAAGAAGAGTTTGGAAAGAAATACAAACTATTTTAGCCAAAGTGATTTTTATGTTACCGATCTTTCATTGGGCTTCCCAGGCAGCTCTAGTGGTGAACCCACCTGCCAATAACGCAGGAGGCATCAGAGACATGAGTTCAATGCCTGGGCTGCGAAGAGCCCCTGGGGGAGGGCATGGCCGCCCACTCCAGTATTCTTGCCTGGAGAATCCCCATGGACAGAGGAGCCTGGTGGGCTATACAGGCCATGGGGTTGCAAGAGTCAGACACGCCTGAATAATTAAACAGCAGGTATATTTTTAAAGTTATGCAGTACCCATAAACCACCCGACTCCAGAGTATCTTCACCACCTCCCAAAAAGCTCCGTGCCCACAGCTGGCACTCCCCATCCGCCTCCCCCAGCCCCTTCTTCTCATTCACTTGCCGTCTCCCCCTCCCTCCTCCTCCAGCCCCTCTCATTCACGTAAACAGAAACACGGGCCTACAGGAGGAAATGTAAGGCCTCTAGTGCCTGACTTCTTCCCGCTCAGCGTCAGAGTCGCAAGGTTTGCCCGTGTTGCCCCGTGCATCAGGACTTTGTGCCTTTATACGACTGACGAATATGCCATTGTATGCGCACATACATTACACATATATATGTGACACTTCGTTTACTCACATTTCTGTCGGTGGACATTTGCGTCATTTCCATTCTGTGCTGTTAGGAACAAGGCACGAACATTTGTGTACAAGTGTGTGTGAGTGGTCGCATTTCCAGCTTTCTTGGGTGTGTGCTTGGGTGTGGAATTGCTGGATTTCACAGTGACTGTGTTTAACTGTTTGAGTAGCGGTCCGATTGCTTTCCACAGCAGCTGTGGTGTTTTATCTACACTCCTTCTGGTGGTATATGAGGGTTCCCGTGTCCCAACATTCTCCTTGATACTCATCACTGTGTATCTTTTTGACTAAAGCCGTCCCGGTGGGTGTGAAGTGGCGTCTCACTGGGGTTCTGCGTCTCCCTGATTAATGACATGGACCATCTTTTCATGTGCCTATTGGCCATTTTTGTATCTTTGGAGAAACCTCTGTTCAAGTCCTTCGCCTGTGTTTAAATTGAGTTGTTTCTCTTCTTATTCCTGAGTTGTAGAAGTTCTCTATGTATTCTGAAGACAGATCCCCCAGGCTTGCCTGACGAGATTTGATTTCAGCTGAGCTGAGGATCAGCCTTGCTCGGGGGCCTGTGGGCTTTCTCGGGCCAGCGCCAGCAAGAGAGAGCCACGTGGGTGGGGCTTGGCCCCAGGCAGCTGCCGGCGGGCAGGGCTGGGCAAGCCCTAGGTGCGTGGCGGGCGGCCAGGGGAAGGCGAGAGGCCTTACGGGGTGCCCTCACCAGAGCGCAGAGCAGGGGGAGTCCTCGGACACTCCCAGGGCGCAGAGCAGCGCCTGAGCTGAGAGTGGGGCCGGGGTGGGGCCGGCCTGGATTTCAGGCCCAAAGGGGCCGCGGCGCAGCCCAGCCCCGAGGACGCGGGTCTGGGCTGAGGTCCTGCAGATGACCGGCCCCTCGTGAGGCGCGCCTTCTGGCGTGTCCAGCGCATGGTCGTCCCTGTGTGCGTCTGAGTCCGCCTCCTTCTCAGAAAGAACCAGCCACACGGGGTCAGGGCCCGGCCGGAGGGCCTCGTTCGACGCCGAGGGCCGTCGTGCTGGGCGTCCGGGGGCGGCACGGATGAACATGCAGAGGGCTCAGCGCAGCCCGTGACGCTGCGTCCTTCGTCCGGTCCGCCCGCGGCGCGGGACACGGAACCCGCGCGAGCACGTTCGGGGCCGCGACAGCGGGGAGCGCCCGCCGGGGGCGGGTGGCCGAGGCACCGGCTTCCCGGAGAGCGGT
>CM035282.1:363816-435094 GCA_020226075.1 Hydropotes inermis
CTGGGGGCCGCCACTAGAGGGCAGTGCGCGCCCGCCCAGCGGGCCGGGCCAGCCAACAGCACGACACCTTCTTCCTTTTTTTTTAATTTTATTTTAAAAAAATTGTCCCTGTGCTCGCTTCGGCAGCACATATACTAAAATTGGAACAATACAGAGAAGATTAGCGTGGCCCCTGCGCAAGGATGACACGCAAATTCGTGAAGCGTTCCATATTTTTCTGTTTCATTTCAATGTATGACAAAGTTCACTACAAATTAAAAAAAAAAAAATTGTCCCTGGTGGCTCAGACAGTTAAGCGTCTGCCCGCAATGCGGGAGACCGGGGTTCGATCCCTGAGTCAGGAAGGTTGCCTGGAGAAGGCAACGGTACCCCACTCCAGTACTCTTGCCTGGAAAATCCCACGGACGGAGGAGCCTGGTGGGCTGCAGTCCAGGGGGTCGCAGAGTCGGACACGACTGAGCGACTTCTCTTTCACTTTTTTTCACTTTATTGTTGATTTACAATATTGTGCCAATCTCTGCTCTACAGTAAAGTGACTCAGTTACACACATACAGACAATTCTTTTTAAAATATCCTTATCCATTACGGTTTATCACAAGATATTGAATGCATCATAGACCCCTGTGCTCTGCGGTAGGGCCCTGTGTTTGCCCATCTGGTGTGTAATAGTTTTGTGGGGTCCCACATCAAGGTTGGCGCTCCCCGGGTGGCTCAGACGGTAAAGAATCCACCTGCAAAGCGGGAGGCCCAGGTTGGATCCCTGGATTTCGAAGATCTCCTGAAGGAGGGCATGGCAACCCACCCCAGTGTTCTTGCCTGGAGAATTCCACGGACAGAGGAACCTGGCGGGCTGCAGTCCAGGGGGTCGCAGAGTCGGACACGACTGAGTGACTAACACTTTTCACACACACAACCCACGAAAAGTGCTGGCTCTCCCAGCTGGCTGCACTCGTTACTTCTGCTCTTCGCTCTGAATAAACTTACTCCCTTCTGAAATCCTGTGTGTCTGGAAATTGTTTTCCAACCCCGCACTCAGACGGCCAGGACACGTTTGCCTCTGCTGATTCCTGACTCCCAGTCCTTCCCCGTCACCTCCCTCCCCCTTAGCAACCACAAGCGTGTGGTCCACGTCTCGAGTCTGCTCCTCTCTCGTAGACGTGTTCATCTGTGTGGTATTTTAGATTTGCATGTAAGTGGCCACGCGTAGTGGCTGCCTTCCTCTGACTCACTTCACCTCGTGTGGTCGCCTCTGGCGCCATCCCGCCTGTGGCATCACTGCACTGCTCCCGCGCGAGCCGTGTCCCACTGCGCGCGCCACACTGAGCCCACTCCTCTGGCAGCGACGCCCAGCCGCGTCCGCGCTCAGCCACTGTCAGTGCTGCCACTATGCGTGCTGCGTGCCGGTGTTCTTTAGAGCACCCCTCCCTTCTCAGCGTCCTGCGGCCTCACTCAAGGGGCCTGCAGAGCCAGCACCTCCAGGATGGGCCGGCCCCCCGTCCTCAGTGCGGGGAGAGGCTCCTGTGGGCCACACGCTGGATGGTCCCCGCATCCCGGAGGCCCATCTCGGGAACTGACAAGCAGATTCCAGGGCAGCTCGGGGAAGGGGGTGACTCGGCCAAGCCGTAGGGTCGCAGTCAGTCACCCCGGCGGTCAGTCAGGAAGGGGCCTCTGCCACTTCTACTGACCCTCCAGCCCTAACATCGAGGCGGCCACTGCGGGCTTTCACCCGCGGCAGGAGCCGCCTGGATGCTGGGCTGGAGGACGCCAAGCCATCGACACAGCTGAGCGTCCTGCCGACGCCTCGGGCACGTTTCGGGGCCATTCAGGACGGGTCACAACCCCAGAAGTGGTGACTGGGCCCTGCGCGTTCGCCCTCAGAGTCCAGGGAACTGGCGGGCGGGCATCCTAGCGGCGGGAACCAGTACAGGACCCGAGAAGGGCATTGAACTTGACAGAGATCTCGGCGATAAAAGGCAGCGGGAACAATGGGGGGAAAGCCGGGACCAGGGGCGCAAGAATAACCCATCGGGGCTCGCAGGCCAGTGCTTTCCTGAAGGGAAGAGAACCGCTAGGAAAACAAACTCTGCTTCGGGGCGGCAACAATGAAACAATCCCGCTCCTCCTGGGCTCGGCTTTACGGGCCTCCAGAGGCTCTGTGTTCCTGGAGATTAGCCTTCCCTCGGGAAACGAGAAGAAAGGGAGCAACAGCCAGCACTGGCTCCCCTCACATGAGGTCACCCCTGGGAGCGGCCGCCCGGGAGCCAGCCCTCCGCAGCAGCATGTGAGCCCACAGGCCAGACCCTCCCGAGTCAAGTGGGGGAAAGGCTGACAAAATACCCTTGAGTTCCAGGGAAAGGAAACAGGAACGGCCCCCCGCCTGCTTCCTCCCAGCACCACCAGGCCAGCGGAACCTGGGCGCCCACCCCCCGGCTGCGGGGCAGCAGGTGGGCCGGCCCGGCCAGCGCTGATCTGCAGTCCTGATTAGTCATTGTGTGCGAGGAATGTTTTCAGCTGAAATAATAGACAAGAGTTTCCCTAGAGAAAATATACACTCCGGTCTGTTGGAACCACTTAACACGACCAAGTGAAGGTACGCTTGGAACAACATGACACATTTCTCTGGAAGAACGGCTGGTACAAATTGATGTCATCGCAATGGAGATGAATGTGCCCATTTTATGAGGCTCCCAGGCCGCAGGTGAACGCCGGGCCATTGTTATTCAACCAGTGAATATTATTTTTACATAAATCAAGGTAACGCCTAACGACGGCTGAGCCTCTAAATCACCCGCCTTTTCCTATTTGGAACATAAAGCTGGGCTGCAGCCAAGGGCTCCGGGAAACAGGGCTCCGAGCGGCAAGCCAAGGAGGCCGGTACCATCCGCAGTTCACGGCTGGACACGGGCTCCTGGCCCCCGGGCACCTGCCAGAGCCACAAGCCGGCCATGGGCACCGTCGAGGGGAGCACCGACGGGAGATGGGGTGGGAGGCGGCCGCTGTGAGCCGGCGCCACACCAGTCAGCGGGGCTGGCACAGCAGGGGGGGCCGAGGGCGAGGTGTCAGTGGGGACGGCGCCTCCTGATCACTCCTCCCCTGGGGCGTGCAGACAGCTGTCTTCACGCTGTAGCCTCACGTGGGCAGACCCCTGTGTGTCTGAGTCTTGCACGTAAGGACGCCGGTCAGGCTGCATTAGCCCCCACCCTGATGAACTCACTTTATTGTACTGGTCTGCTAAGTCACTTCAGTCATGCCCGACTGTGACCCCATGGACTGCAGCCCACCAGGCTCCTCTGTCCGTGGGGCTTCTCCAGGCAATAATACTGGAGTGGGTTGCCCTGCCCTCCCACAGGGGAATCGTCCCGACCCAGGGATCGAACCTGCATCTCTTATGTCTCCTGCACTGGCAGGAAGGTTCTTTACCATGAGCGCCACCTGGGAAGTCCTCATTTTAACTTAATCATGTCTTTAAGGCTGCATCTCCAAATACAGGCACATTCTGAGACACTGTTAGGATATATGAACTTGGCGGGGGAGGGGGACACTTCAGCGCATGACAAGAGCGCAGAGGAAGACTCTGGCATCTTTCTGCTGCTGTGAAAGAAGCAGACAGTGCCTGACTTCCTGCCACTCTCCACGCTCTGGTCTGGAAAGCTGGGCCCTGTGATGAGAGCATGACCCAGCTCGGCCATGCGTCAGCAGACGGAGGGGAGCCTCTTGGGTGTAGGGTCCCACAGGCACTTGCTTAACAAAAATCAGACCACGGGACGACATCAAACGACACCCCAGTCCATCGCAGGACACGTTCAACAGGGACAACAGAACCCGTGGAAGGAGAGCAAGTGTTTGAGTCACGTGTCTGATGAAGCGTCACCGTCCAGACGGACAGAGAGCCCCAAGGGCTCAGCAACGACAAACCCAAGAGCCCAACGGGAAGGGAACACTTGGAGAGGCCTTCCTCAAACATGCTCTACGCGAGAAGCCTCGGCATCGCTGGCGAGTGGGGAAAGGCAAATTGAAACCGCAGTGGGCATCCCCTCACACCTGGTGGGATGGTCACAGTCACGCACACTTTTATGTATTGATTTGACTGCTCCAGGTCTTAGCTGGTGTGTGGGATCTAGTTCCCTGAGCAGGGATGGAACCAGGGCCCCCTGCATTGGGAGCGTGGTCTTAGCCACTGGACCACCAGGGAAGTCCCAAGGATGGCTGTGATTTTCAAAAGAAAACAAGTGTCGGTGAGAACGTGGGAAAAGGGAGCCCCCGTGCAGTCTTAGTGGGCATGTGAATTAGAGTGACCATTACGGGGAGCAGCGAGCAGCCGTCTCAAAAAAGCGTTGTTCAGTCGCTCAGTCGTGTCCGGCTCTCTGCAACCCCATGGACTGCGGCACCCCAGGCTTCCCTGTCCTTCACCATCTCCCAAAGTTTGCTCAAACTCATGTCCGTGGAGTCGGTGATGCCTTCTCTGAAATGACACCACACTCCTCTGGGAATGCAAAGTTAGTAGAAGAATTCACCCCCAAAGCACCGCGATCAAGGTGGGCATCTGCTGGTGTGTGGGCAGCCACCTCTGGGGGAGCTCAGAGCATGACCTGGGGTTCTGAGACATCCAACACATAAACTCCCAGGTCCTCCTCAGCTCCCCAGGCAGGTTGTCCAGCATGAGGTGCCCGTTCGCCCTGTGCTTGGCACGGAGGTACCACTAACACCTTCTGCAACACCAGGGGTGGGGGGCGGTCGGGGGGGTTGGGGGGCAGTGGTCCCGGGTCTGCAGTGGGTGGAGAGCTGAGGCTGCTGGCACAACCAGTGCTCCTGGGCTGGGCGCATAGACAGGGTTCAGACACCACGTTCCCATCGTGTACATTCCCAACTGAAGAGAGAAGAAAGCAGAGACCCTACGGTTAGAGCCTGGCGGGGGAAGCCAGCTGGTCCTCTCCATCCTGCTCAGTTTTTGCTTCTTCCCAAAGAACGTCGATTCACTGACTCCCCGCAAATGGAGGTACATGAGATGTGGATGCCGTGAGTCCCCATGTGATGATGGGGCAGCCCATTGCCAGCGAGCGGGACCCAGAGCCCGAGACTGCCAAAACATCAGGGCGACTATTAGAAAAGCTGATGTTAGGAAAGAGAACTGAAGTGGAAACTCAGGCCTCTTCTCGCCCAGGCTGTCGAAGGCCCTGGAAGCCATGGAGGCTCGGAAGGACAGCTGTGGCCCCAGGAGCTCCACCTGCACCCTGAGCTTGGTAGCAACCACTGCAGGCTGGTACCCACCCCGGGCTGTATCCCCGTGCTGAGGGACCACCCCAGAGCCCCTGCATATGCCTTGGAGGTTATGCACCCCGAGTCCCTGAGATTCAGCTGCCTCAGCGTGGGGCATGGGTAAATCCTGCTCATCCTTTAGGGGTGACTCCCTCAAAGGGACTCATCCAGACCCTCCCCCACCTGGATGCACACCCCCAACTGAGGTCTGGCAGGCTTGGTGACGGTGGCATTATCTGCCCAAGGGGTTCCCGCCACCTCAGCCCCACGCGTTCTGTCTCCTGAGTGCCTGGAAGAACTAATCACAGACAAATGAAAAGCAAAGCTCTGACAGAGAAGGCTCATCTGTGGTCACTCAGCAAATCCTTGGGGAAGGTGAGGAGACCCAGGTCACCCAGGCACTGGGCTGGACCCAGCTTTTCAGGAAACTGCTGCCCATGTAGCCAATGGCACTGTTTTCCAAGCTGAGCACATTCGGGGAAAGTGTCCTCAGCCCAGGCCTGACCCTCGCTTCTAGAACCTTCCCCCCACCCCTCCGCCCCTGGGCTCGGAAGCACCTGGGCTGACATCACTTTCCGGTCATCCACGAGGATGGGGCATCCTGTACCACGTCCTCCAAAAGCAAACAGAGAAGCTCTGCTGCAGGCAAGCTCTCTCCCACCCCAATGGCACGTCGTTTCCGGTGGGGAGAGGCCCTGACCCCGCCAGGCCAGGGAGGCCGACTCAGGTCACCAAACACCTGGCACAGGCTCCGCCCAGGGGGACAGCCACGTGGAGAGCAAGGAGGGGCCCGGCCTCCCCTGGCCACGGCGACATGTGGAGGGTGGGAGGGACTGATGGGAAAGATCCCGCGGAACTTTCCAGAGCTGGAAAAGTTATCTCTGGACAATGTTCAACTGTCACAGCTCCTCTAGTGGGAAACAGGGCCTGTGATTTCACTGGGCAAAGAAGCCTTATTTAAAAGCAAAACTGAAACCACCCCCCACGCATTATGATGGATAGTATTTAAAAAAACAGAAAATACGAGTGCTCCACAGGGGACGCGGAGAAATCGGAACCCCTTGCACAGCGCTGTGTGCGCCCTGATAACGAGAGCAGCGTCCTGAAGGGACATCCATGCCCCCACATTCACAGCCCCTTCAATCACAACAGCTAACAGGGGGAAGCAGCCCCAGTGTGCATCGCTGGATGGATGATGAAGCCAAATGTGGCAACAGAGCAAGTAAAATAAACACACAATGGAATATTAATCAGCCCTGAAGAGGAAGGAAATCTTGACACCTGCTACAATATCAATGATACCTGAGGACATGACCCTCAGTGAAAGCCAAACCTGTGTCACCCCACGTATGTGAGGTCCCTGGAATCATGAGATTCACAGAGACATAAAGGAGACAGTGGGGGCCAGGGGCTGGGGAGGGGAGGCGGGGTTAGCGTTTGATGGGGACAGAGTGTCAGTCTGGGAAGATGGAAAGTTCTGGAGATGCTGGTGGCAATGGCTGCACAACAAAACGAACGTACTTGATGCCACTGAGCCATATGCTTAAAAATATCTAAAACAGTAAATTTTATGGTATGTGTATTTTACCATAGTAAAAATTGAAAAAAGAAAAATGAAAGCCCCAAACCAAAGAAAACCAGAGTGATGGCAAATAGATGTCTATGATAGATAGATGTCCCAGGGGCTGCTGCCCCTGGGAACCGTGGTTCTTAAGTGTGTGGACATTTTTGAAGAAAGGATATTTTAATGGATTAGTGTCCAGGCAGAGAGCCAGCAGGGGTGCAGCTTTGGACATCTGGCTGGATCCTGTACAGTCTTAATGCAGTCAGCCACCACTGAAATATCTGATGATAATCTTTTAAGTGGACTTTTATACCAAGGTGGTCATTCCATAGCCGACTTGCTGTTACTGTTCGGTCCCTAAGTTGTGTCTGACTCTTTGAGACCCCATGGACTGCAGCACACCAGGCTTCCCTGTCCATCACCAACTCCTGGAGCTTGCTCAAACTCATGTCCATGCAGTTTGTGATGCCATCCAACCATCTCATTCTCTGTCACCCCCTTCTCCTCCTGTCTTCAATCTTTCCCAGTGTCAGGGTCTTTTCTAATGAGTTGCTTCTTTGCATTAGGTGGCCCAAGTATTAGAGTTTCAGCTTCAGCATCAGTCCTTACAATGAATATTCAGGGTTGATTTCCTTTAGGATTGACTAGATTGATCTCCTTGAAGTCTGAGGGGCTCTCAAGAGTCTTCACCAACACCACATTCCAAAAGCATCAATTCTTTGGCGCTCAGCTTTCTTTATGGTCCAACTCATATCCGTACATGTTGTTGTTCAGTTGCTCAGTCGTGTCTGACTCTTTGCAACCCCATGAACTGCAGCAAATCAGGCTTCCGTCCTTCATCATCTCCCAGAGCTTGCTCAAAGTCATGTCCATTGAGTTGGTGATGCCATCCAACAATCTCATCCTCTGTCATCCCCTTCTCCTCCAGTCCTCAATCTTTCCCAGTATCAGGGTCTTTTCTAAGGAGTCAGCTCTTCGCATCGGGTGACCAAAGTATTGGAGCTTCAGCTTCAGCATCAGTCCTTCCAATGAATATTCAGGATTGATTTCCTTTAGGAGTGACTGGTTTTGATCTCCTTGCAGTCCAAGGGACTCTCAAGAGTCTTCTCCCACACTACAGTCCACTTCATTTTTTCCCCCATTTATTTTTATTAATTGGAGGCTAATTACTTTACAATATTGTAGTGGTTTTTGCCATACATTGACATGAATCAGCCATGGATTTACATGTGTTCCCCTTCCCGATCCCCCCTCCCACCTCCCTCTCCATCCCATCCCTCTGGGTCTTCCCAGTGCACCAGCCCTGAGCATTTGTCTCATGCATCCAACCTGGGCTGGTGATCTGTTTCACCCTTGATAGTATACTTGTTTCAATGCTACTCTCTCAGAACATCCCACAACACTACAGGCCAAAAGCATCAATCCTTTGGCGCTCAGACTTCTTTATGGTCCAACCCTCATATCCATACCTAACCACTGGAGAAACCATAGCTTTGACTGTATGGACCTTTGTTGGCAAAGCAATGTCTCCGCTTTTTAATATGATGTCTAGGTGTGTCATAGCTTTCCTTCAAAGAGCAAGCATCTTTTAATTTCATGGCCACAGTTGCCAACTACATTGATTCTGGAGCCTAAGAAAATAAAACTGATCTGGGCTCCCTGCAAATTAATAAGTCTGCATCATGGTATTTTATTACATGTAAGCTTTTAGATTTTCTGAGATTGAACAAAAAGCAGTTTCCTGGTTTTCAGAGTTGTAGCTGAGCAGACTCCAGACTTACCCCCAGCTTTAAGAGTAAACATGCATTAACTGTCTTATGGCTGACCATGAAATCGGTGTCACACGAAAGGCACTCGGTAACCATCTGCCAAAGGGAAAAATGTTTAAGGTGATATATTTTAAGTTATGAATACTTTACCACAATTTTTTAAAGTCACACAGTGAGGGCGCAGGCAATCTGTCCAGACGCACCCTGTCCTCATCCTCACTTTTCACCCAGAGGTCGCTGGGGGCAGAGGGTGGCCCCTCCCTATGCGCCCAGCTTCTGAGGAAGTCCCCGCAGCCGTCCAGAGGGCTGACCACGTGAGCTGCCACCACCCCTGACCCCCGCCGCGGCGGGGGTTGGAGGAGGCCCCCCGGCCTGGGCTGGGGAGGGCCAGGCAGGAAGCATTTCCGGCTCTGCAGGCCACGCGGCCCCCAGGTGGGCCGGAGACCCGCCGCCGTGATGGCCATGTCCCCGCAGAGCTGTTCGGACCCTGACGACAGAGAGGGGAAATCTCCCTTCAGCTCCCTCCCAGCACGGGCTGCGGCAGTGGCCGCTCTGAGCGCCTGAGCGGGGGTCAGCTAGGTGCGGTCCGGCCTGCAGTGTCCCTCCCCAGCTCCCCCCAGGGAGCAGCCTGGGCAAAGGGCGAAGCCACAGAGACATCAGCCGTGGAGGAAACTGTGGACGAGCGAGAGGCCGCAGGGCCAAGGGTCGGCGGCCACGCGCGTGCGGCCTGGCCCCGCGCCCGGACTGACGGCGTCCCTCGGACAGCTGCCCCGAACGCACGAGAGGTGGTTCACCGTCCGCAGACCGACAGTGGGCCTCAGCGTGAGAAAACTAACCCAGAGACGGCCGCAGCCGGCCCTGTCCCCCGGAAGGAGGACGGCTCTCCTCAGACACCTCCACTCAGGGCCAGACGGACAAAGATGGCCGCCTGCTGCCTCCGAGCGAGGCGCGCACAGGCGCCTGGGAGGGCGCGGGAGCACTTCCGGGGTGACGGGCGGGGCGGGGCGGCGCTGCGGGGACGCCCGGCAGGGGCGGCGTAGTGCCATGGGTTAGTGCGCCTAGAAATGGCGAAGGCGGTCACTGATACCTTATATAAATTTTACCACAATTTAAAAAAAAAAAAGAAAAAGGCGCCATGGGAAAAAAAATTTTTTAATGTAGTGTCCAGGAGGACTTCCAAGGTCACACTTAGATTTTTGCTTCCTCAGCCAGGAAACATGTAACTTCGCGCTTGATTTATTCTGTTCCCCTCTTATCAGCACTTCCCAAGAAGTGAGATCAGAGCCCTGGAGCGCTCACACCGCAGGGCCAGGGGCAGGGGCTGGCGGGCCCAGCACCGGGGCTTCCTGGGGGCCCCGGCTCGCTCCCAAGTGTCGGCTGCACACGCGCCTGTGGCGGGTGGTGGTGGGAGACCCCCCAGGCTGGGATGCAGCCTGGAGGCTGGACGTGCGTGTTCCCGGCAGCCCAGGCCCTGAGCGGTGCGGCCGCCCCAAGTGGCCACCGAGGCGCTCACACGTGTTGTTCCCGCGTGTCAGGCGGGACAGAGGGTGGCTCCCACAGCTCCCACTCGGCCCAGAGGCCCTGGCACGTCCTAAGGGCCAGCCGCAGAAAGCCCGGATGCTGTCGCGGCTGGTAGGGGCGCGGGGGCGTCGGGGAGTCAGAGCACCAGAGCCTTGGGAATGTTTTCCCAACAAGTCAACTTGCTTCAGGAATCCAGGGAGCGGGGGTGTGCAGCATCTTTGCTGTAAACACCTGCCCAGCCGGCACCTGCCCTGTGCGGCTCCGGGAATGCTGGATTCTGAAGCCCCAGTGCCCTCGGCCCAAGGAGAGAGAGGTTCTAGGGGGAGGCCTGTCCCGAGGAGATGAACAGCTAATCTAGGTGGAGTTTCCTAAACCCCACGAACCTGTAAGAAAACCAAGTGATGAGTAAGTGTTTAGTTTGCTTTCTGCGGGGCCTTTGCAACAACCTGGCATTGGAGATAAAGGTTTCACAAAACGTTGCGCAGGGCTAGAGAAAACAGGACCAACAAACGCCGAGTCTCTGCGTAAATATATATTCTAGCGAAATCCAAATTTAATCTACTAACTAGCACGGGGCCAATCGAAACATCCCCTGGAGCTCTCCCCACCCTCCTAGAAAGCGGTATCTCTGGGCTGCGCCCTTGGCCCTATACAATGAGAGCTTTGAACTGTTTATGCTATAATACAACAGACCCACAATCACTCAACAACACTCACTCTGCCCTTTGAAGCCGCCTGCAGCTCAAGTATTACACAGGCAGGAAGCAGAAATCAGTGCTTTGATTTGTTTAAAATAAATTAAACACAACTGGCAACCATATTTCCTCTTATTCAGAGGAAGTCACAAAAGGTACAGACAATCAAAAATACCAGGTGACTTTGAAAAGGGGGAGCCTGTCTCTTTGTCAGCAGAAAATCCCCCAGTGCCTCCCTGACCACACATCCCAAGACGCTGTGTATGCAGATTTTAAAGAGGTCGCCCTGTTCAAAATAACTTGGAAATGACTCCACGCTTCTTTCGGGTGGAAGAGGAAGTCATCCAGAAGAATAGGCCTCAACAGTGAAGAGTCTTTTTTCCTTGCAAATTCAAGCTTATGACTCCAGCCTGCACTTGGTCTTGTGCCTTGTTTTCCCCATCAGTGGAATGGGGACACCAGGCCCCCCGAGAGAGTATGAGGGGAAGACATGCAGCGCTTTGGAAACGTTCAGAGTAGCACTGGGCACCTGGAGACCACCCCAAACCGCTGGGTCTTCACAAGAGCCACTGGTGAGGGGGACCTCAGGCTGCCGCTATGACCAAGGCCCCTTTTGTGCCGCGCAGAGGGTGGTGGTCATGGTCTCCACAGTTTGATCTGTGCCCTCCATCCCCCACCTCTTTCCCTCTGAGCCGCTGGGACCCAAATGGACTCCCAATCCCTTAAACCTGGACCCATTTGTGTGACTGGGCGGCTGTTCCCCATCGAGTAGACGTCTGTGTCTGCCTCCGACCCTTCTCCAGACACAGGCCACCATCCGTGCCTCCTCCATCCCACCCGCCCACCCAGCAGGACACAGCCCCCCATGCCTCTGTTTCCCCAGTCCTCAGCACCCCAAGCTGTATCTCGGGGCCCCCTTCCCGAGTTTCCAGCCCCCTGTCCTTCTGACTGCCCCTCATCCTGCAAGGACTTCCAACCCCATGCAGTCTGCTTGCTCTCCACAGAGGCAGCCTCACAGGGTCACAGTCGATGGGCTCGGCTCCATCCAACCTGACCTCATGTCCAGCCTCCCGTGGCTTGGCAGCTGCGGCTTCGAAGTCCGTCGTGGAACCACATGGTGCGTGTCTTTAGGCCAGACCCTCCTCTGATGCCCTGTGGATCCCCTCACCTTTTCTTTTCCATGGGAATTTTAGAATTCAGCTTGTGCAGGAAATGGTAACTCACTCCAGGATTCTTTCCTGGGAAATCCCACAGACGGAGGAGCCTGGAGGGCTACAGTCCATGGGGTCGCAGAGAGTTGGACACGACTTGGTGACTAAGACAACAAAGAATTTCTACAAAAAGGCCTGCTGGGACTTTCCGATTGGGTGATCAGTCCCTCAGTGATTGGGACTGAGTTTAAACTCTGCATCCATTCAGGGAGAACTGACATTTCACTGATACTGTTGCAGTCTGCAGACACACCCATCTCTGTTTATTTAGGAACTCTCTTCTTTCTTTCATTGGTGTTTGGAGTTTTCAGCAGAAAAAAAAGATCTTATACATATTTTTCAGGCTTTGTTCCTAAGTATTTTATGTTTTTGTTGTTGTTCTATTGTAAATGCAAATGTTTTAAATCTCAGTTTCCAGCAGTTCTTTGCTAGTACATAGCTTTCTGGATCTGTTGAGATGATCGTAACATTTCCTCCTTGAGGAAAGCTGTTTGATTGACTGTCAAATGTGGGGCCACCCTTCCGTTCCCAGGACAAACCCTACTGCTCACAATGTTTTGTCCGTAATCCTGACCAAATAGACATGATCGATTTTGTGGAGGATTTTCTCGTCAGGCCTCATCAGGACCATCTGTGGTTTTCCCTTCCTTTGAGTCCAATTAGGCGGGCACTTGCATGACCTTCAGGTTAGCGGAATCTTCTGAGTCTGGTTTCCAGGCTTCTCTGGGGAGAGTCGAACACGCCCTCACTCTACGGAGGTTCATCCACAGTGCCCTAAGGGGACCCCTGGGGGGCTCTTCAGCACGCCTGGGGGTCAGCGAGCGTCGTCCACTGTGCCAGGGGCACCCCCTGGCAGCTCCTGCAGCCATTCTTCGTCCAGCTCCAGCGGGTCTCACTCGGGCACACACAGCTCAGTGACCCCCAAACACTCAGGGGTCCCTTTCCTCAGGGACACGGCTCTGTGCTGCGTGCTGTTTTGTGTCTGAAAACACTTGATTCTTGTATTTCACCACGTCGCCAGCTGCTTGGGGAGCAGAGGATGTGCCACACAGCTCCCTCATCCACTGCCACTCATGGCCTTGACATGGCCCACCCCGGGCCATCCAGTCAAGACCTATGCTCGCCCGGCCTCAGAGGGACACCACCCCAGAGGGCCGCGTGCGCAGCCCTGGCGGGCTTGTGGTTCTGAAACACGGCTGCCGGCATTCTTGCTGGGCCCTCCCAGAAGCCGGGTGTGAGGGACGGAGGCGGATGGCAGCGCCCGGGCTAGAACCCTGAGCCTGCGTGCCTGGGAAGGCCCCGAGGAGAGTGACGAGGAGTCTCAGCAAAGCAGCGGATCACTCCAGCGATTTGAACTGATTGACTCCAGCGCTAGCTTTAACTAAACGTTCAGACTTGCACCTGTACTTTCCACAAGCTGCACATGACCAGGCATCACGTGTCCCACTCTTCACGACCCCACCCCATGGACTGTAGCCCGCCCGGCTCCTCTCTCCATGCGGTTCTCCAGGCAAGGGGACTGGAGTGGGTGGCATCTTCTTCCCTCGGGATCGTCCCGACCCAGGGATTGAACCCTTTTTTCTTATGTCTCCTGTACTGGCAGGCAGGTTCTTCACCACTAGCGCCACCTGGGAAGCCCTTTAGCCAAGAAGTGTTGAATAAAATGAAATTCATGATCGTGAAAAATTAGGCAAAATTGTCAATTGTAGAAGAATGTTTGGATAAATTATATATATTTACCTGACAGATTATCATATGATTATTAAGAATAATGTCAAAAAAAAGAATAATGTCACATAGAAAAAAATGTATGAGCTGAGAGACTAAATTGTCCAAATATAGTCATTCCAACGATGTAAAATGTGCATTAGCGTGAGTGCAAAGACTAGAGGAAAATCTGGGGAATGAAGGCAGCTCTTATAGAAGTATGGAGGTAATATGAGTGACGTGAGTTTTTCTGTTGTTGTTTTTCAGATGTTGCTGTAATAAGCCTTTAATAATTAAAAAGGATGTTTTAGAGAAACTACCTTAATGCCCAGTCATCAGCACCATTCAAATTTAACAAACAATAATAATAGGAAAGAACAAGGAAGTGACCTGCCAGCTCCCACAAGGGTGGGCGAGGGCAGAGTTTTTCCTGGCAGACTTCCTGTGTGCCAGGCGGGAACTCAGGGGAACTGCAAAGGACAGCAGGCACACTAGGATTGAAGAGCTGCAAAAGCACGCAGCAGACCCCCAGCACAGCATACGTATTTACACTAATAAATGTCTGTTTTATTTATTCTTCCTCCCATTTTATTGAGATATCAACACACAGCACTATGTCAGTTCAAAGTGTACAGTATATTGATTTCATTTCTGTGCATCATCAAGTGATGACCACAGAAGGTTTAGTGAAGGGGAATTGTCAATTCAAAGAAAGTGGAACTCTACAGAGCTCTGGACATGAAGGTGTAACACTTCATGGAGGGTTTTCTCCATCACAGGATCAGGCCAGGAGTCTTCACTCCGAGCCAGCCTGCAGGGGCAGCGCTGACGACAAGGCACTGGCTCCAGGGAAGGCAGGCCACTCACTGGGGGCCAGGCACCGGCTCAGGGACCTGGACAGAACGCAGGCATCCTGTGATCTCGGTCCCTGAACTGCTGGGGGCCATCCTGAGGCAATCCAGCCGTGGGGTCCCCATGCTCAGGTCGAAGCCAGGGCCCCTGCGGCGTCTTCACGGGCTTGGCTCACTGTTAAGGTGATTACAGGAGGCTCTTTGCACACACCTGGCATGAAGCCATGCACCCCGCTACGCTTCCTAAAGCACGTGTGCAAAGGGCGGTGGGGAGACTTCTCTCCAGTCTTGGCTTCACTGCCGCAGGATGTGTGTGCTGGAGGCCTCCTGGCTCCCCGTAAGCCTCCCCTTCCTGCCCCCTAAGATGAAGGGCTACGCTGCGGCTCCTCTGTGCTACGTGGCCCCTTTCACAATGCCCTCACCTCCCACCTGGGCTCTGCACGTAGGTCTGCACACTTCTCCAGAGCCTCTTGAAGGTGAAAGAGGAGAGTGAAAAAGCTGGCTTGAAACTCAACATTCAAAAAACTAAGGTCATGGCATCCAGTCCCATCACTTCCTGGCAAATAGACGGGGAATAAAAGGAAACAGTGACAGAGTTTATTTTGGGGGGCTCCAAAATCACTGTGGACAGTGACTGCAGCCATGAAATTAAAAGACGCTTGCTCCTTGGGAGAAAAGCTATGACCAAACTAGACAGCATATTAAAAAGCAGAGACATTACCTTGCCCACAAAGGTCCATGTAGTCAAAGCTATGGTTTTTCCAGTAGTCATGCATGGATGTATAAGAGTTGGACGATAAAGAAAGCTGAGCGCCGAAGAATTGATGCTTTTGAACTGTGGTGTTGGATAAGACTCTTGAGAGTCCCTTGGACTGCAAGGAGATCCAACTAGTCCATCCTAAAGGAGATCAGTCCTGAATATTCATTGAAAGGACTGATGCTAAAGCTGAAATGCCAATACTTTGGCCACATGATGCGAAGAGCGGACTCATTGGAAAAGACCGTGATGCTGGGAAAGATTGAAGGCAGGAGGGGAAGGGGACAACAGAGGATGAGATGGTTGGATGGCATCATTGACTCAAGGGACGTGAATTTGAGCAAACTCCCGGAGATAGTGAAGGACAGGTAAGCTTGGCATGCTGCAGTCCATGGGGTCACAAAGAATCAGACAGGACTGAGTAACTGAACAACAATGTTTTTCAACCTTTTTATTTTGGAATTTTCAAATGTACACAGAAGCAGAGGGGAGAGTACACCAACGCCCAGGCGGCAGTCATCCAGCTGCAACAGCTCAGCCACGGCTGTCTCTACCCGCCCCCACCCACATGTGCATGGATGCACCTTCACACACACGTGCACGTGCTGAGGAGCTGTGTGTAGATACTCACAGGGTGCCCGGAGCACACGACGAGCAAGCCAGCCATGAGAGCCAGGCCTGCCTGCTCCGAGTCAAGGAGGCCGTGGCTGGACCCCCGGCAGGGCCGCCTCGCGGCTCAGGTGGTAAAGTTATTTGGCTGTGAGCTGCATCGCTCCGAGCACAGCACGCCGTCACACCCTTCCCGACCCGGACAAAACAAAGAGACGCACCCCATCAAGTCGCCTACTTGGCTGACCTGCGCACCTGCTCACCCTCCGGGAAGCTTCCTTCATGGGTATTTTTTCTCCCCTACACAAAGGGCGCCCACAGAGTAAACGGGGAATGACGAAAACAGGAAAGCCTGGTCCTGCAGGGGCTGAGCAGCCGTGGCCCCCTGAACACAGGGCTCAGACTCGAAACTGGGACCCCAGAGGATACAGGCGAAGCCACAGGCCCTGCGTCCACAGGTCACAGTGGGGAGACCCAGTGGGGAGGGTAAACCGCAGCGACCGGGAGGAACTGATGGCCCGTGTGGGTTTTGTAATGGACAGGGACAAATATGTTTATCTTCAGCGGTCACAAATCATTTCCCAGCTGTGAGCTCTGGCATCCAGCTCGGGGCAGTAGCAGGGTCTCGGGGCACAGCCCTCCCTCACCCCTCCGACTCAGCCAAACACCCCTGCTCCCGAGATACACTGTCTGAAGGAAAACAAGTTATAGCAACAAGATCTTTTAATAGTCAATATTTCAAGACACAGAAAAGCTGTTTTTTTTTTTTTAAGCCCAATAACCCATTCAGAGATTTATTAGGACCAACGCCTTATCCAGATTGGGCTTCCCTGATGGCTCAGCCAGTAAAGAATCTGCCTGTGGTGTGGGAGACCTGTCGATCCCTGGGTCGGGAAGATCCCCTGAAGAAGACAATTGCTACCTACTCCAGTATTCTTGCCTATAGAATCCAATGAACAGAGGAGCCTGGCAGGCTGCAGTCCACAGGGTTGCAGAGAGTCGGACACGAGTGAGGACTAACACGTTCACACTTTCACACACCCAGGTCACATGGCTTCTTCCAATAGACTCCCTCATCCAGATACACCAAGCAGGAACACAGGGAACTGAGCATGTCTCCAGGCCCACCCCCCACCCCCCGGTGACAGGAGAGGGTACCAGGAGGCGGGCGGACTGCAGCCTTCCCGGACGGAGCCAGTGTCTGAATGAGGTCAGTCAGCTCCTCCAGGCACAGAACTGAGGCACACAGGTGACTACCAGGTTCTGACACCACGGAAGAGTTTAGAGGCCCAGTCTCTTATTTCTAAGCTGGCCTCGCCAAGGCCAGCCAGACACACACCAGCGCTCAGGTCCCCTGCCACCAGCACTGTCTCCAGGCAGCCTCGGTCTCGCCCTGCAACTGGGATCGCGCTCTGTGCTCACGTGCCTCTTTGCTGGGAGCTTCATGTGAATGACAGCCAAACCTGCATCCCCACTTGGGCCCACTGTACTTCCCATGCATTTCGCACTGAAGTGGTCCAGCACTCAGGACACGACATTATGAGGTGGGGGCAGCCACAGCCATCTGCACTCGAAGAGGGAAGCTTCCTAGGTTTAAGTGACCTGCCATGCTGCTTGGCTTGTAAACTTCCATTAGGTATCTCCACTGGGATGTCCCCAGCACCCCATGTACCCCACATCCTACTCCCCCCACCTCCCGCTGCCTCCACACCAGCTGTCTTCCTGCCCTCACCATGGCGACCCTGCTCCTGGCCACTACTGTCCACATTCAGTCCCCGCTCGGTCCCTGGCACTTCCTGCCACAGCTTCTCCCTATAAGCTTCTCCCTTTGCAGCTGTTTACCCACAAACCCCCACACAAGATGCCCCAAACCAAGTGTGAACAAGTCCTCCTCTGCACAAGGCCCTGTGATGGCTCCCCACCGCCTGGGGAATAAAACTCAGGTTCAACCTCCCACTTCAGACTCCACCATGACCTTCTATAGTCCATCTCGCTTTAGGCTGCAGCACCTGCTTCTAGGGCTCTGAGCACCTCACAGATGACCTGGCCTTCCTGCTCACGCGCCTTCTGTGCCTCAGATACCCACAGTGCCTGGGAATTCCAGTTTCCCTGAAGCTTGGGCCTACCTCCCCCCAGGAAACCCTCCTTGCCTCCATCACAGGCTCAGGGAGAAACACCTGGAATGCTCCACCCCACATGCATAAAGACATAATCATCTCCATCCAACTACAAACGCCTGCAGGGTAGAGACTAGATCTCTCAGTGGCTGAGTGCCTGGCACAAGGTCTGTATTCGGTATATGCTCAGATGTCTTAGTACTCAGTGCCCCGATTGTGCAGGCCCAGATGTCATCCTAGGTTCAGCTGTGAGGGGTGGGGGGACGCTGAATCCTGACCATTATCGTCCCCACAATCTCTCTGAAATCCTGTTTGCATCTGCCTCCACACCACCTCCCAGGCTCGGGCCCTCATCACTCCCGGGACTATGAGGCTCGCTTCCTTCCTCCAACATCCCCTTGTACAATTACACTTCCTGTCTGGTTCCTGAGTTAGGCTACTGAAGCACACGTCTGACGTGAGCTCCATGCCCGAGGACCCTCGGCAGCTTTTCCCACCCACAGGCGCTTCCGAGGCCCTGCACGCCCTCTCGCCACCTCCCCGTGCAGGCCCGCCCTACTGCTTTCCACACGACGGCCCAGTACTGGTGTGGCGGCCAGCTCGCTGCCCTGCTGGGAGCATCCCGAGCCCACCTCCCAAGGCTCATTTCAGAGGGCCGCCCCGGGGAGGAGTCAGTGCGGACGCCCCCTCCTCCACGCAGGACTCAGGCCTGCCCCATCCAGTCCTCGACCGCGCCACCAACACTGCTGGTGACTCCGCCCGCGCAGTGGCCGTCCCGCAGGTGACCAGGCTGGGCCCTGGCCGGTCAGTTAGACCCTCACTCGCCACAGCTGGCTGAGGGCGACGGTGGGAACCCTCGGAGTCCTAGGGGCTGGCGCCCGCGACCCCATTACTCCCCGGAGCAACGCGGCTTCCACTCCGCGGCGCAAACGCATCTCGCACAGCTCCCCGCGTCTTGGACGCTCCTTCGCTGCCCTACGTAGGCCTCACGCATCCCCACGCACGGCGCACGCAGCCCCACGCACAGCGTACGCATGCGCAGTCCGGGATCGGCATGAGCCCAAGCCCTGCGGCGGCGGCGTCGAGGCAGCTGAGGCGTGTCTCTCAGCGCTGGCTTCCAGGGGCCCGGTCATCTGTGCCTCCCCGGGTGGGCGGCCTAGCGCGCCTAGCGGCACCAGGAATTCAAGCCACAGCTGCGGCTCCCGGAGGGCCGGGCTCGGGATCTCCTCAGCTGAGAAGGGTCGCGGCGGCTCCTCGCAGGCGTGTGGCGAGCTCGGTGCCGGGCTGTCAGCTGGGAACGGGCGGGGGTGGGGGGTGTTCCGCGAGCGTTTTGGTGTCATTATTACTGGTTTTATTAGCGCGCCTAGCAGGACGTTTAATAGGCTTTTTCCTGTTGCCCTGCGATTTACGAGCGGGGCACGGAGGCGGCCGGAGGCGGTCGGCGGCCCGCGTGGAGAAGGCCGGGAGCCCGGCCCGGGGCTGCAGAGCAGGCCTGCCCGGCGGGGAGGTGCCTTCCACGTCTCGCTGTGGTGGTGGAATTCACGGAGCTCCAGCCCAGAGAGGCTGAGGGATACTTCTGTAAATAGTTCCTCAGGAAACCTGGAGAAAATCAACTTTGAAAAGACCACATCAAAAAAAATGAAGGGCAGAGCTAGCTTCCCTGGGGGTCCAGGGGCTAAGGGCCTGCCTTGCAATGCAGGGGACACCAGTTCAATCCGTGGTCCAGGAAGAGTCCACGTGCCATGGAGTGACCACCCCTGAGCGCGTCTCTCGAAGCTGGGGCTCCAGCAAGAGAAGAGAAGCCCTCCTCCGCGGTAGAGCAAGCCTGCAAGCAGCAATAAAGACACAGCACAGCCAAAAATACATAAAATTTTAAAATAAATTTTTAAAAAAGGGCAGGTCGCAGACTGGGAGAAAATCGACACTCATACCTGATAAAGGACTTCTATCCAAAATTCACGAAGTGTGTTGGTCGCTCAGTGGTATCCAACTCTCTGTGACCCCATGGAATGTAGCCCGCCAGGCTCCTCTGTCCATGGGGATTCTCCAGGCAAGAATACTAGAGCGGGTTGCCATGCCCTCCAGGGGATCTTCCTGACTTAAGGATCAAACCCAGGTCATCTGCACTTCAGGTGGATTCTTTACCATCTGAGCCACCAGGGAAGCTCAAATACACAAAGAACTCCCCTAACCCTGTAATGACACCGCAGAACAGGTGCTTCCCCAGGGAGGGTGTGCTGGTGGGAGGTGAGCGCAGCACGGTTACACCCCCACTGCCTGTCACGAGGGAGACACGGGCTGGGCGAGCCCCCATTGGGCCGCACGTCCTCTCAAGTGGTCGAAATTAGGACTGACCACAAAGTAATAATGAGGCAGAATGACTGGAATTCTCATGTCTTGGTGGCACTGGGCCTCCTCTTGTGACCAGACATAATGGATCAGTCGCTTTGCAGGGCTTAGCCAGTGAACACCCCAGGTACTTTCTGTTAAAGCATTTCTTACTGTGACAGGTAGGGAGACAGGAGGATAACTCTCCAGGGGAGTTGTTAAGTGTGTGTGTGTGTACGTGTGTGTGTGCACGTGCGCCTGTGTGCATGCTCAGTCGTTCAAGTCATGTCCAACTCTGCGACCCCATGGACTGTAGCCTCCATCCATGGAATTTCCCTGGCGAGAATACTGGAGTGGGGTGGCATTTCCTTCTCCAGGGGATCTTCCTGACTCAGGTATTAAACCCACTTCTCCTGCATTGGCAGGTGGATGTTTTTGCCACCGAGTCACCTAGGAAGCCTGTTTTAGGCCTGGGGGACATGCATATTCTTAAGAAGGTAGGCCTGATCATTATAAGGCAGGGGTTCCTCCCATTTGCCAAAAACTGCAAGCAAGTAGGTACTTAATTGGTTGTTCAGGATGCGATATCTGACTGACTGGAATGCACCGTAACTTTTTGGAGGACATCTGGTGTTTGGAACTTTCTGCAACTTAATCATCAGTTTCTGCAAAACAAAGCACACTTTGACTTAACCCCATCCTGTCTGTTCAGAGCTGTCACTCTATACTGTTTCCACCTGTGCCAGTTTTATTACCCTCTGTTTCAGTCTTTGGTTTTAATTTCCCAAAGGCCAGCTCTGGTGGGGAGAACTCTAATGGCAGACACCACAGATACCTCTCCCACAGTCACTCAGTCAAACCCTGCTCTCCGCACAGCTGTGTAAGCCTCTGCAGGTGGAATGAGGGGTGGGATTGTCTAACCGTAGAGGGGACAGCCCATCGTCGGTTTCCTGAGTGGATGCAGTGGAATCACTGAACCCTTAGAAGCACACCAGAAGGCAGCTGTGAGGCTTGGTGGAAGGAGGAGGTGCACAGGGTCAGAGAGCCAAAGTGTCAGAGGGACTTGGCTGCGCTTTCAGGCCTGGAGGGGACAGTGAGCCAGGGAATACAGTCTCTGGAAACTGAGCTGTCCACAGCCAGCAAAAAAAGAGGGATTGCGCTTGTGCAGCTATGTTGGGGGATTTCCCTGGTGGTTCAGTGGTTAGGACTCTGAGCTTCCACTGCAGGGGGCCGTGGGTTTGATCCCTAGTCAGGGAACTAAGATCCCACATGTCGAGCTGGGCTGTGCTTAGTCGCTCAGGTGTGTCCGACTCTTTGCGACCCCATTGACTTTAGCCTGCCAGACTCCTCTGTCCATGGGTATTCTCCAGGCAAGAATACTGGAGTGGGTTGCCATGCCCTCCTCCAGGGGATCTTCCCAACCCAGGAATCGAACTGGGGGGTCTCCCACATTGCAGGCAGATTCTTTACCATCTGAGCCACCAGGGAAGCCCGAGAATACTGGAGTGGGTAGCCTGTCCCTTCTTCAGGGGATCGTCCTGACCCAGGAAGCAAGCGGGGTCTCTTGCATTTGCAGGCATGGCCAAAAAGAAAAATAATTTGAAATCTCACTTGGGGCATGGCAAGTGCCAGGTGAGTGTGCTTTCTGCTGCTGTCATCGCTCACAGCCTGGTGAACTTGTGTGGGTTTTGGCCCCGTGCTGAAGATACCCGGGACATGCCCATCAGCCACTTGACAGGTAAGTTAAGAAGCTGAAGGTGGGAGAGCCAGAGCTGGCTGGCCCCACTCCTGAGGCCGGGCTGAGAGCTTTGTGAGCCGGAGCTGGCCTCTGCAGGGGGTCACATCCGGGTGAGGCAGGCTTGGCCTGTGTGACGGCACCGTAGAGGAAACCAGCGATGCCCCCTGCCCCCCTGCAGCAGAGCTTTGCCAGCCGCCAGGCCCCGCTCCTGTGCGGTGTCCTCTGAGCAGCCTCCGCTGCAGCAGCCCCCTCTGACTTCCCACTGTGCCCTGAGGAACCCCCAAACACGGACTCCCTAGTCAGTCGACCAGCGGAGCACAGCGTCGCCCTAGCTGGGGTGTCAGGGGCTCAGGTCCCAGGCTGCCCACGTCGAGCTCTCCCTCCACACTCCTGCTCCGTGCGGAAGGGGGGATTTTGGGACTCCTGTGTTGGGAAGCATGTCCTTTGCTGGCACGGGATGTTTGGGGAGTAACACCTCCCCGTCGACCTTGTGGACAGGACAGCAGCTGTCTGGCTTTGGACTCGATAACCTTCACCCCAAAAACAGCCCTACAGAGCCAGGGCCCCGGTGGGAGCCAAGCCCTCGGCTGTCATCACCCATCCCTGTCCCAGAAGCAGCCGTCTCCACATGGCTCCCCAGCATATCCTGTCACGTGGCCCTCCGCCTGGGCCTCTGAAACGGTCGGCTGCTGAATCCACAGTGCAGGCTGGGCCAACTGCCCACAGCTAGCTTCCAAGCAAGATTTGCTTTTTATTTTATGCTTGTGTTTTCAAGCCCCAAAGACTAGTGGTTCCGGGAAGGACTGGGTCACTGTGCGACCTTGGAAAGGTCCCTTGCAGCCCAGAGAGGTCAGGGCTGTATGACTCCTGGCGGTGGTTCGTACTGCACCGCCCTCCTCATCGTGCAGGCACTCAGGGGCCAGTGCCCACTTCTCTGGAGGGCGGTGGCGAGGGTATGGTCCGTTGTGAAGGAGGGGAGCCCCGCTCTGTAGCGGGGTGCTAGGCTGCAGGCGCAGCCACTGGCCGAAGCCCCAAGGAAGCAAGGGAGGTCGTGGGCCAGCCGCCCCTCTTCCTGACTTCTCCCTCGGCTTTGTTTGTATTTGCTGTTGTTTTCAAAAAAGGTAACAGCTGTATTTGAGAAAAGAGTTGAGATTGTGAAGAATGAAGTCCAAGTTGGCCTGCCCTGCTCCAGTCCTCCCTGGAGGCCGCTTCCTGTTTCCGGTTCTCACCTCCGAAAGTCGAAAGTCGAAAACGCACACCTGTGTCTTTTTCTTTCCTCCCTGCAGCAGGTGGGGCCGCAGCTCCCCACCCCGCGGGGGAAGCACAGAGCGCTGGCGGCGGAGGAGGCCCCTTCCACACCTTGACTTCTCGCCTCTACCGGGATCTCTGGGCTCTGTTCCAGGAAGTCAGCTCAGGCACTCTCGCAGCCTCCCAGCTTTTTTATTACTTTTCACTCTCTGGGTCCAGTGCTTCCAAACAGGGCCCTCAGAGCACCTGCCTAAACGCAGCTGCCCAGGCCCCGGCCATGAGTATCGGGATTTGCGGTGGGGTCTAGGAATATGCGTTTATATAATCACCTCTCTGGCTGATTGTCACATGCCCTGAAGTCCGTGAATCCCGACCCAGAGCCTCGCCGTCCGGCTGCAGGACCAGGTTTCAGCGTCCCTCAGCCAGGCGTGGCCACACGCCTGTTGGAGGGGTGGCTTCTCTCCTCCCGAGCTTCATTCCCAGCGGCCCTCCTCTGGTCCCAGCCAGCCAGAGCGCCACCACGGGGGCCCTTCAGAGCCTGCCCCTGCCTTCACCCAGGGTCTGTCCTTGCCCCGGACACCTGATAGCCCCTTCGCCCTGGTGAACTGCTCTTTCCTCTAAATGTGTGAGGGGCGGCTCCTCTCCACAGCCTCTGGCCTGCCAGGTATGAGCCAGG
Source organism: Hydropotes inermis (assembly GCA_020226075.1). Classification (NCBI taxonomy): domain Eukaryota; kingdom Metazoa; phylum Chordata; class Mammalia; order Artiodactyla; family Cervidae; genus Hydropotes; species Hydropotes inermis. The sequence continues at coordinate 387,865 of CM035282.1, forward strand.
CCCCTCCTCCGGCCTGCTGGGTAGGTGCTGTGTCCCTTGCTCGGTTCTTCTGCCTCCTGTCCATGGTCTGTGGGGAATGAGAGCCGGAGACGCCATCTGAGGCAGCGTCCTGGGCGTTGTGAACAATGCTTGGCCACCATCTGCTGCAGGGAGGCCCCGCTGGTACAGCCCCAGCTCACCCACGTTCAGTGAAAGTGTGAGAGGAATGGGGTGTCTGCAGGGAGCGACCTGGGCCGCCGAGGGTGAGTTCACATGCTCCACACCGGCCTCCCGAGAAGGGCTGAGGCTGTGAGCACCACCCCGCATCCTTGATGTGGTCAACCTGGGCCTGGACGTCCAGCTCTGACTCACCCCGTGTTTGGGCCAGTGCTGGTTTGGTCTGGATGCCAGCTCCCGAGGGCCTGACCATGCCAGCATGAGCCTGCGATAGCATCTGAGGACTGGCTCCTGGGAGCCGTGGGGGTGCGGGCCTGTGTTCACAGCCCCTTCCTGCCCTTTGCTCTTGGCCTGGCAAGCTGGGCGTGGTCACTGCCTGAGGAGGCAGCAGTTGGGGGCATCCTCTAGGGTAGACCCTGCACACACACCGGCCCTGAGTGTGTGAAACAGCCGCAGAGGAACAGTAGCGTGGAGCCTGCAGCAATGATGGGGTAAACATTTAAAGTGTTGGAGCTGTGGGGACAAGGGCAAGCATAGGAACTTTGGAGGTTATTGCCTTTCGAAGGTGACCACCAAGATTTTCCTGGTGGTCCAGTGGCTAAGAGTCCACGCTCCCAATGCAGGGGGCCTGGGTTTGATCCCTGGTCAGGAAATGAGATTCCACATGCTGCAACTGAGAGTTTGCATGCCGCAACTGAAACAGAAATTCCTTTAAAAAAAATAAATAAATCTTGTTCAAATGGAATAATCCTGTTGTCCTAGCTTTCAATTTATTCATTCCTACCTGCTGCCCCCCCCCCACCTTTTTGCTCCTGAGCAAAACTCTCCAATCAGTCCTATGCATCTTGATCAGAATCAGAAGCCCTCCTTGACAGGAAGAGACACAGGAGAAAATTGTAAGGAACCATACTTACTTGTATTTTCTGGATATACACAGAGTTTTTGATGGCTAAAGACAAACAGTGCATAGGTAAAACCTTAATAGATCTGAACACTCAAAAATTCAAACTTCTGTAACATTTTGAAAAAAAAAAACCATTAATAGGTTAAGTAGAAAACAGCAAAACAGTATATGCCACATATATTATAACAATGCTTCTAACCTATAAAGTGAGAAAACACCAAGGCTCTATGTGGGTACAGACACCTCACCAAAGAGGAAATAAAACTGAGCTGTGTAAATTGAAAAACAAATGTAACTTCCTTACTGTGCAAAGATACGCAGATTAAAGGTGCCATGTTGTACGTGTGCAATCCATCAGGTTTAAAAGCTGTGGCTGCCTAGAGCTGGTGACACTCAGGGCAGTTTCATCTGCAGACCGGGGTGTAGGGGACACGCCCTCTGGGGTGTGAGCCAGAAATGCCACTTGGAGGAGATTTTCCTGAGGAAATTATCCGAAATACCAAGGCTCATGAATAATGACATTCCCCGCGGCATTATTTACAATAGAAAAATTGTTATTTCTGAAACGGTGTCTTGAGGGATGGTTGCATAATTACCAAGATGGTCTTCACCAATATACTGTGAATCCAGTGTCCACCCTGAGCCAGACACTTGGTCACAGCCACCCTCCGGGAAAAGGCGGGCAGAGGGCTCCCGGCGGCTCCCGGCAGCTCCCGGCGGCTCCTGGGGCAGCAGGGGCCTGACAGAGTCGGGCTGTGTTCATAATACGAAGCTGGATGAAAGAGGACCCAGAGTCACTATACCTACCTCAAGTGGAAAGAGTAGAAAATAGTTGCAGAATGCAGCATGCGGAGGACGGGGTGGCCGGGGCAGACAGGTGAGCAGCGAGGCCAGGAGGCGGTGCAGGCCCGCAGCTAGCGCGTGGAGCCCCCAGGAGACCCTGTCCGGAGCCGTCCGCGCAGGCACGGGGGATGCACACTCCAACAGGGCCCCTTGCTGCAGGGGCTCCCCTGCCCGCGGGGCAAGGGGAAGCCACAGTGCCCTGCTGTTCTGGCCAGCAGTGCCCGCTCCGACGGGAGTGACGTGGATGAGCCGCGAGGGTTCCGGGAGCCGGGAGGCCCTCTTGGACCCGGAGGGCTCAGGAAGCATCGCAGAGGGTCCGGCTCAGTGGCTGCCTCCCTCCAGCCTTGCAGCCTCCACCGTGGGGGGCTTCCTTCTCATCAGCGGCGGGACGGGGCAGGGAGAGCCCCGATCCCTCGTCTGAACTGTGCTCACTAGCTGTTTGTCACGGGCACCCTGGGATGGGCACAGCGGCCACCCCCCACACGGGGCGCCGTGGGCCCGGGGCAGGCCTGGCGCTGCTGGGGAACTGCCTCGGGAACACCAGATGCGCCAGGAAAGGGCCCAGCAGTGCTCAGTGCCCCAAGGAAAACGTCCTTAACTATTTCAAAGCCAAAAGACAGAAGTGGTCTTATTTCTCACTCCCCCCCACCGCTCCTGAAACAAAATCCCTTAACTGGGCTTCCCACAGCCCAGTCCTCTGAAATCTGGGGCCTAAATTTAGATCATCCCTGGAAGGTCACCGGGTTGCCACGGTGCAGGGTCAGCCGGCAGCTGCTTGAGATAAACTGACTTCTGCCGACTCAGGCCTCCCCCACACAGCTAACAAGGCCCGCCGCACTTCCCCTGGGAAGGCAGAACAATAGCAGCTGAGGAGCAGGTGGCCTTGGCTGGCAGGCTGGCTTGGGAGCCCCCTTGCCAGAAATCAGGGCTCCACAGCCCTCCCGGCCTGGCGCCCCTCGAACCTTGGCCTGCAGGTCTGGGCCCACCACGTCCATCACCCGAGGCCGCCGGCCCCCTCTCCTGCCCTTTCCTGCCTCTGGGCTCCTGTGCGGGGCTTCGTCCTGGGTTTGGGCTGAAGCCTCATGTCCTCAGAGAGGCCTTCATCATTACTTGGTGTCACCCTCCCAGCCAAGGGCGTACCTGAAAGGCCAGCCCCTGGTCAAGGGCAGGTGTTCTCCTGGGGACGATGTTCGAGGACAGGAGGTATTCAGAATGCTCCAGAGTGGAAGGGGGCAAGCAGGTCCTCACACCCCCATGGGCCGGGCTGGGCCCACGACCAACAGTGGTGTCAGGGTGGAAATCAGGGCGTGAAAGGCGGGCACAGAGGGCCTTCCTCAGGCCCCGGGACACTGTGAGGCCGTCCCCAAGGAGATATGGCCTCACCGGGGCTCCCCAGGGCACCAGACCAGATGGGCCCAGAGTGGCAGAGAGGAAGGCGGGAGGGCGGGCGAAAGGGAGAGCCTGTGCTGGCCACGGCCCCGCCGAAGCAGATGGCCCCCGTGCTGGGGTCAGCCAGCCCGCAGATGGGCAGCTGCAGCTTGAGGGTGGAGAGGTGTCTGGGAGGAAGTCCCTTGGCAATACAGCTTAGTAGGTGCATGTCCTTAGTAGGGACATCACAGTGCAGGCACAAGAGGCTGTGGGTGTTGACAGGCCAGTCTGTGGGCCGAGAGGGGGCAGGTCTGGGTGGCGGGTGCAGCTGGCTCACGTCCCCTGGCCGCTCCTGGAGTTGGCACTCTGTCCGCAGGCAGGGCAAGCCAGAGTGGGTTCCAAACAGAGCCCGACCCTGGAGGGGGGGTCTAGGTGACCTCAGGGGGCCACAGCAGTGGACCCTGGGGGACAGCAGAGTGGAGCGTGGTGGGGCAACTCTGGGCAAGGTCCCTGGATTTGGGGGGACTCGGCAAGGTCCCTGGATTTGGGCCGTGTGGAAGCAAGACTGGAAGGGTGGGTGGGTGGTAGGGCTGAGCCCCCTGGAATGGACAGGGGGAAGGGACGTCTAGGAGGGTCTGCAGCAGAAGCGAAGAAAGGAATGACGGGTGTCTGGGAGGCAGTGGTCCTTGGGGCTCCATCCCTGCAGGGGGAGGGGGCTGGGGTGAAGGAAGGGGTAACATTGCCCCCCAGTCCCACCGGGCCCAGCAGACTTGCCTCAGGCGCCTCTCCATGCGGGACCACAGGTGTCCTCAGCCACCTGAGAAGAGCCAACAGTCAAGGACCGGGATCAGGGAACGAGTTGGGTGAGAGTAGCCACACTCCAGGGTGGACTTTGCTCCAGACAGGGGGGCAGATGGAGGGGGGCTTCCAGAAAGGGCCCCAGGTCGACCTGAGCCTCAGGGGGCCCAGTGTGCATCCCAGCGGGCCTTTGGAGAGCCGGCTGGGCCATTGTGCAGAAGAATGCCCGGAAATCCCCCACCTCCAGCCTCCAGCAAGGATGGGGGCTCTTCCTCCAGGTCAGGAAGCTCCATGTTGTCTTCCGGAGGCGGCCTGGGGGCCAGGGTGCCAGGGCTGCTGACACGGGGAAGGGCAGAGCCCTGCCCAGCTGTTACCCAGCGCCTGGTCTGAGGCTGCGGGGGGCGGGCAGCTGAGCCCTGAGCCAGGGCGGCTCCTGGAGGACCACCTGTGTGCGGGTCACTGCGGAGCCCCGGGGCCTTCCCGAGCCGAGCCTCAGAGGATCGGGGTGGGCGGCTTCTACGAAGAGGAAGCCCTTGCCTCAGGGGCAGAGTGGGGGGTCTCCGGGGCCTTGGGACGGCCCCGTCTAGTGCTGGAGCCTCAGTCCCCAGGGAGGCGGTACTGCTGGGCAGAAACTTGAACAAACTTGGAACCCTGACCCACGCAGGCCCCCCTGGCTTCTCAGCCTGTGGGGGAGACAGTGTCGACCCCTGGAGAGTCATCGCGGTCAGGGTGCGGAGAAGGGGCCTGGGTTCCGCTTGGACCACAGGGCAAGCTTCCTGGAGGATCAAATGTGCCACGCTTGGCTAACTCGGGAGCAGGGCCGAGGAAGCCCCCAACCCAGGCCCTGGCGCAGTGGCGATGGCGGGGGCGCCGGCCGACCAGGGCCAGGGAAACCGGAGCTGGCCCCGGAGACAAGGAGACAGGGAGACGGACTGACCGGCTCGTTTTGGCATGTGTGGGACGAAGTCGGTGCAGATTCAGGGTCGTGCAGTTCCTGAAACGGCGAGGTGGGGCGCACAGGGGTCGCGGAGCGTGCGCGGCCACCCCAGACCACCCCCAATGGGCTCGGCCGAGACCAGGACAGAGGCGGGCCGGGGTCTGGGGCTGCGGCCGGGCTCCCAGCGGTTCCTCCCGCCCCCGCAGCCCGCTACCCCCGGGCGCAGCAGTTTCTCTTACTCCGGCCGCCGGGGGTGCCAGCGATTGGCTGCGGACGGATGGCCGCGCGCAGATTGGTTGCCCGGGGCAGGGGGCAGGGCCGGGGGGGCAGAGTCCGCCCCCGAACCTTCAAAAGGGGAAGCCCCTGCAGAAGCGCCCACAGACCCAAGGCTGCGCGGCGGGGCCGGGAGGCCTGGAGACCGCGAGACTGAGCCGCGCGCGCCCCGAGGCCCCGGGCCGTCGGGCGCGCGTCTCGTCTCCAGCCATGGGGTCGGCGGCGCTGGAGATTCTCGGCTTGGTGCTGTGCCTGGTGGGCTGGGTGGGCCTGATTCTGGCGTGCGGGCTCCCCATGTGGCAGGTGACGGCCTTCCTGGACCACAACATCGTGACGGCGCAGACCACCTGGAAGGGGCTGTGGATGTCGTGCGTGGTGCAGAGCACAGGGCACATGCAGTGCAAGGTGTACGACTCCGTGCTGGCGCTGAGCCCCGAGGTGCAGGCGGCGCGGGCCCTCACCGTGGGCGCAGTGCTTCTGGCGCTCGTCGCGCTGTTCGTGACCCTGGCGGGCGCCCAGTGCACCACCTGCGTGGCCCCCGGCCCGGCCAAGGCGCGCGTGGCCCTCACGGGCGGCGCGCTCTACGCGCTCTGCGGGCTGCTGGCGCTGGTGCCGCTCTGCTGGTTCGCCAACATCGTAGTCCGCGAGTTCTACGACCCGACCGTGCCCATGTCTCAGAAGTACGAGCTGGGCGCCGCGCTCTACATCGGCTGGGCCGCCTCGGCGCTGCTCATGTGCGGCGGCGGCCTCGTGTGCTGCGGCGCCTGGGTCTGCACCGGCCGCCCGGATTTCAGCTTCCCGGTGAAGTACTCGGCGTCGCGGCGGCCGACGGCCACCGGCGACTACGACAAGAAGAACTACGTCTGAGGCGGGGCCGCGAGAGGGACGACTGGCCGGGTGATGGGCCTCCGCTGGGGTGTGCCGCGCGCCAGCTCCGCGGAACTCGGGGCTCAGCGCCCGCACCGGACTCTGGTCAGCAGCCCGTCCTCTCCCGCCGCCTCACCGGCCCCGGCCGCGCCCTGCCCCCCAACGGCGATGCGCACTTGGGAGGACTCCGCAGTGACTTTTGCGCGCGGTGCTGGCCCCACCACGTGCGTTGGGCGCGCGTTCCTGCTCTGTGGGTGCTGCACTGGAGATGCCCGCTTGCTCCCCAGGGGCTCCACATTTCAGAGGAACAGACTAAGCCCAGGGGCCCCAGCCTGGACTGCCAGAAGGACGTTTACAGCTGGACTAGACGACACCCACGGGCTGGACCTCCCTGTCTCAGCCCCGGACTTCGCCAGGCGAGGCTTCCAGACACCAGATCCTGGGTGTGGGACCGGGACCCTGCCTGCCTTTGCAGCTTGTGGGGAGTGTGCGAGTCTGCTTAGTAAATGGCTTGGATGCCCTCCCACCGTGTCCTGTCCTCTGTCCAGTCACCGCCTGTGCCCAGCAGCCCCCTTTCATCCAGCCACCCACTGATATCTTCCCAATAAGCAGGGCTGGCCCTCGGAACCGGGAGACCCCATGGCCACTTCTCAGGTCCCCCCCGCCATCTGGTCACCTTCCCACTGGGTGGGAACAGGGCCACTGCTGAGTCCCCGGGGGACGGGTGGGCGCAGGGGCTGAGGCAGACCTCAGCAGATGCTGCAGGTGGACCCAGCCAGTGTCGGGGGGGGGGGGTGTTGTCCTGGGATGCAGGCAGTGCCAGGGCTACTGGCTTTGCTGAGGGGACTGGGAGCCAGGCGCCACCTGCCCTCCCAGGGCTCAGCCATCCCTGGGTCACTCCCACGGGCAGGCATCTGCATGACGCTGATGAGGTCCCTGCTGCCAATGTGCAGTGGGAAGAGGGGCAAGTCCTGGGTGGGTGCCAGGCTCTGCAGAGAGGGCTGCAGGTCGACGATGACAATGCCACAGGGAGGCTTTGGCAGCTGGCTGCCCAGATTGAACTCCAGCCCCCTACCCTGGCCCCCTGCACAGGCCTGCACCCACCCTGATGTCCAGGGTGCTGGCCCAGACTCGGGCCAGCCGTCAACATTCCATGTCAGCCCCTGCTGGGGGTACCCGGTGACCTTCCTCCTGGGGGTGCTGGCCCTAATCAGGCCTTGGGTGGGCATCCCACAAGGGCAGAGTGGGCCAGACCTGTGACAGCCACCAACTGCTCTGTGCTTCTGGCCCTCTTCTAAGCACTCTGAATTAATGCATTTTCACCATCTGCCAAAGGCCAGGGCAGGAGGATAATGGATAGGATCGGGGCTGCTGGAGGAGCTCCAGACCCGCCAGTGGGGATGGCATGGCGTCTGCCCCCGTTCACATCCAAGAAGGCCTGGGCCAGGTCCCGAGGCAAGGAGTCTCCCAGGCCTGGACATGCTGCCCCGTGGGGAGGGGCAGCTGCTGTAAACTTGGCCCCGAGTCCCAGGACTTTCGGGGAGGCTGAGCCATCCAGGGGCACGAGCTCCTCACAGCAAGATGAGCACAGAGGGCTGGACCCCCAGCAGTCTCGGTAGCATTGCCACCTGGGCCTGACCTGGAGCAGCCCCAGGACAAGGCATGTGTGGTCCTGGGCTCAGCCCCTCTGCGCTGGCCACAGGGCCCCGCCAGCCGGGCACAGCAGACACTGCCAGGCTGACTGCAGAGCCCAGGCCCCTCCGGGGACCCTGAATGATCGCTGCCCAGCCCTGGCTCCTGCACACGGACAGGGTGGGGAGCATGGGGCCCCGGGGCCAGGCTGTCATCCCCCACCCCAGGGCCAACTTCCGACCCTCCTGGGCGGAGGTGACCTCCACTGCAGAGGAGCCATGTGGCCCCAGGGCAGCTACTGCACTGCCCACAACCCTCCCCCAGGACCCCTGGAGACCCAGCCCCCCACACGTTCAACTGCTGGACCTGATTTCTAGGTTTTCCCACCAACCTAACCCCGGGTGCCACACCCAGGAGGCTGCCGCCCTCCAGCCTGCCTGCCCCCTGGGCCCTCAACTCGAGGCAGAGGCTGGAATGTCAGCCACACGTGTGAAGGGCGCTCTCCTTGCCAAAGGGCAGACGGGGCAGCCTTGACCTCCCTCAGCCGGCACAGGCGCTCCAGGGACAGCCCAGCCCACGGCTCCAGACCTGCAGGCCCGCCCAGCTTGGAGCTCCCGTGATGGGACACGGCTGACGCTGACCGCGAGGGCCCTCAGCCCCTCCTTCCTGAACTGGGGCCTCGCTCACTGTCCCCCCCGGGGTGCCGCAAAGCGGCTGCACCTGGACAGACAGGCGCTGGGGTGAGTGGAAAGTGGGCCTGGACGGGTACGCGGTCCAGAGCGTGGCTCTGAGGCCCATGGACAGAGGAAGCGGCTGGAGGCTGGAGCGGGCGGTCCTGCTGGCACCACGGCGGTCAGCTCGGGCGCTGGGGGCCTGGGCTCTGCCCACGGCTGTCCAGGGAGCCCTGAGGTCACTCCCCACACGGACTTCCCGCTGGGCGGCAGGGTGCCCAGGACACAGGAACAAGGCCCCTCTGGACACAGAAGGCTCAGGGAACAACGAAGTGCTGGCCCTGTGACCAGACCCAAAATTAGGGTGCCATTTTATTCCATTAAAAACCATCGTCCCTGTGTCTAAAACCACGTCCGTGACTTACAACCTAAATAAAAACCAGTTAGCATAAATAAGGAGGAGGAGGTGACTTCTGAAGAAATCAAACTCTGGAAAAGACAGAGAAGAAAGAATAAATGTCAACAGTTGTAACGGTTCCCCAGATCAAACAGACAGCGAGCAGGCCTTCCGGCTGAGTGCCCGGGGCTGCACCCCCGCTCTCCCAGGCTGGCCCACCCCGGCTCCGTGCAGCTCACACGGGACATGATGTCATCACTGGGCCGGCTGCAGGGAGGGGTCTGCCCCCAATGCCCACCCCGCTGCAGAGACCGCCCTTGGAACCTCTGACTCAAGCCCCCAAGGGCCCTTGCTGAGGCCCCGCCCTTCAGGCCCGAGGGGTGTCAGCCCCGTTTCAGACAAGGAGACGGGGGCGGCCTGGTGAGGGTCCCCCACACACTGCACAGGAGACCCAAGTCTGACCCTGAGTCCCGTGCTCCCCGGGGTCCCAGAGGCCCCAGACTGTTCTCAGCAGAGCCACTGGGGCTCCCTCGCCCTGAGGTCGGCAGAGAACCGGGGGCTGGAGACTCTGGGCCGGCACGAGGGACCCCCACATCCACGCTGGAGCCAGGCTGGGGCCTGTGTCCCAGCCAGGGCTCAGGGCGGGGGGCCTGGGGGGCGCTGGACAGAGCAGGGTCCAGCCATCACCCACGGGCCCTGGAGGCAGAGGTGGCCCTGGGGCGCCGGGGCGGGGGCGGACGAGCAGCATCTGGACTGTCGGTGACGGTGTGCCCGGCTCCCCCTAGGGCTGGGGCCCCTCACATGTACAGCACAGCAGAGCTGCACAGATGCCCAGGGCCTGACCCCGCCCGGTGGCCAGGGCAGGGCAGACGCTGGCTCCCCCTGAAGGGACTCCAGGAGCCTAATGTGCTCAGCCCCCTCAGCGCGCCCCGCTGTGGCCCCGCCAGCCTGGGCAGGCAGCCCCGGGGAGAGCGCTGCGCCTGGCTCCGCAGGTCCCGCCCGGCCTCGAGTGCAAGCAGAAGCCGGGCTCTGTGGCAAAGCTCCAGCACAGCCTGCCCGACTCACCCTAGGACAGCAGGGTCACGAGTGCGTCCAGGAACTTGCTGCGGTCCTCGGCCTTCAGCTCCATCACTGCAGTAATGAAAGGAAAACACCGCTGGGACGGGGCCGACGCGCTGCTGACTCCCATGGCCTGACGGCAGCCCCCCCACATTCCACACGCGCCTGGCTCCCTGGGCACTCCGCCCCCCGGCGGCCTGCTGAGCTCTCAGGGCGCGGGCCGGCCTGGCCACCCACGCGCCTGGGGGCGGGGGAGCTGAGCAGCTCGGGCCCAGGTCCTGCCTGGGGAAGCCAGGGTGTCCCGCCAGCCGGCCGGCACCACCTTTCCAATCTCACATCTGAAATGGGAGGAGAGGGCTGCCGCTGGGGTATGCCTCCGCAAGGATGCAACGAGAATGGCCTGGCAAGAAGACGCCAGCTCCAGACCCAGGAGGCCGTGGAGGGGAAGGCAGGTCTCAGGGCAGAGAAGGGTCTTGTAAAGGACCCGTTGGTGGTTCGAGAGGCCCCTTCTAGGGGCAGGTGGTGCGGCGGGAGGGCCCCCCTCACATGATGTGACACCTGGACCCCAGCACCTCAGGACATGACTGTCCCTGGAGGTAGGCTTGTTTTTACATATGGTCTTAGTCACATCTGACTCTTTGCGAACCTGTGGACTGTAGCCCACCAGGCTCCTCTGTCCTTGGGATTCTCCAGGTAGGAACACTGGAGTGGGTTGCCATGGCCTCCTCTTGGGGATCTTCCTGACCCTGGGATTGAACCCTCGTCTCCTGTACCGTCAGGCAGGTTCTTCCCCGCTGCGCCCCCTGGCTTGGCTGTGTCAAGTCTGTCTCGTGAGGGATCTCTGGTTGTGGCCCACAGGCTCCAGAGCACGCTGCCTGACAGCTCCTAGCTGTCCAACCAGGGGTTCAAATCGTGCTCCCTGCAAGGCTGAGTCTCAGCCACTGAACCAGCAGGGAAGTCCGTGGAAGTGGTCTTTTAAAGAGGTGACCGGGTTACCAGAGGTCACTACGGAGGGACCTGAGCTGGTCTGACTGGGAAGAGGTGAAAACAGACCCGGGAGACGCCGGCATCTATACGCCCAGCAGAAGGGCTTCAGGGGAACCGGCCCTGCGGACACCCTGACCGGCCAGCCCCCAGCATGGTGAGGAGTCTGTTTCCATTGTTTCATCCCCCCCAACCCGCCGTGGTGCTTTGTCCCAGTGGCTTGGGCTCACTGCCCTGGGGTGAAGCCCCTCACGTCAGAGAGACAGACAGGGCCAAATGTGACCCCGTCCCACCCTGGCGCCCGAAGACTGCAGGTGCTGTGCGTACTGGCAGCCCCCAAGGGTCGGCCCCTGCAGCCTCCACTGGGCAGCCTCGGGGCTCCGGGGGAAGTGGCCCCAGGCTGGACCGTGAGGCTGGGCTGTGGCGCAGGCCTGAGGTCAGAGGGCTGCCAGCAGGGGCCCCGGACACCTCGCGGTCGCCGTGCAGGGATGCTCACCCGAGAGATCGAAGTGGTTGTGCAGTGCCCGGGAGTTGGTGCCCTCTGCCGCCTTCTCAAACGCCCGGCCGAAAAAGCTAGGGACACAGAGGCACGCTCGCAGGCCACCACCTGGGGCCTCAGGCCACTCTGGATGGCCGCTGCCCCCCTGCCCCAAGCCCGGCCCTGCTCAGCCCTCAGGCGAGTGTGCCTCTCACGCCCCACAGAGCTGTGTGGGGTGGGGTCCCAGGCATGCATGGCGGGGTGGGATGGGCCGGGGGAGGGGAGGGGAGAGGGCGCAGGGCACTGGGATACAGGGCCCGCCCGCCTCAAGTTGGAAAAGGCCATCCCCGGCCTGGCACTGAGGTTGGACCCCCTAGACCCAGCCCCTGGACTCACTTCTTTCTGTCCGAGCTGTCGGTCTCTGGGGGGATGCCCACCATGGTCACGGTACCCTGCTCCACGCTCAGGGGGGCGGCCATCACCAAGGGCAGCAGCTTGCAGCGCCGGTTCTTTGTCTGCTGGAGGGATGCGCACCTCAATCACGGCCTGTGCCCGGACAAGCACCCCCAGCGCCCAGGAGCCCCGAGACGCCCGAGTCCCCAGGCCACTGCCCCAGCCTCCGGGGCCGCCAGCTGCTCCCCCTACCTGCTCCAGGTCCTGACGTGGTTGTCACCTCCTCCAGGAGGCCATCCAAGGCCCATGCCTCCCCCACCCACCTCTATTGAACAGGACCCCAGCCCTGGAGGCCCCCCGCCCTGGAGGCCCCCCACCCTCACCGAACACACGAAGGACTTGAGCAGGTGTCTGCTGAGCAGGCTCAGGGAGGCGGGCTTGGAGAACAGCACCACGTCCGGGGTGCCCTGTGGGCGCAGGGTGGGCGGTCAGGGGCAGCCGGGGGGCCTGGTGGGGGCACGCGCGCGTCGGGGAGCTGACCTCCGTGAGGGAGCAGTAGAGGAAGGGCCCCTGGGAGACGACGAGGTTGGTGCAGAGGCAGCTGGCGATGGTCTGCTGTGTGGCACGCAGCTGCTGCTTGGCGAGCTCCAGGCCGCGGTAGAGCTTGTCCAGGTTACCCCTGCAACGGAAGACGCACAGCGGGGCCATAGGCTCACGGGGCGCCCAGCTCCCACGGGGGGCCGTGTGGACGCACTCCCTTCCTCTGGCCCAGCTCGCCTCCCACAAGAGAGGAAGCAACGGAGTGTTTATCCGCAGGGATGGACGTGTTGGAGAGGGGCTGGTGTCAGAGGACAGGAGACTGGAAGCCAGCAGAGGTGCCTGCAGGGTTCTGACTGGGGAGGTGGGGAGGCACCAGGGACCCTGCCTCCTGGCAGATGGATTTCTACCCTTCTCCCACTCCAAGGGGGTTCTCCTCTGGGGAGCAGTGAGGCCTTCAAGAGAACCTCCATACCCAGCAGGTGAGGACCCCGAAATGCCACACTGGCTCCCCACCTGCCAGGACGAGGCAGTGCCTTCCACCTGCAGGTCATCCCCAGAGACCCAGGGCTCCCTGGGCATCCACAGCACTGCCCTGCGCCCCGGAACTGGTGACTGAGAGGCACCAGACATTTGAGAAAGACCTGTGGCCTGAGAAAATGACCCTAGAGGAAACTGGAGATAATCTGGAACCAGAAGAATGCTTGAAATGAAGTCTAGTTGGTGTCTTCAGAGAGATTTGGGCAATATATTCATAAACCAAGAATAGGATGCTATGAAAAGGGAACAATCAGAAACTGAGAAGTGTTTGTGGCAAGAATGATTGCAGCACATAAAAAGTTCCCTCGAAGGCTACAGGATAAAGTCCAGAAGAGCTCCTCACACAGATGAGACCAACATGTGGGAGACCGACGGCAAAACCAGAGACTGAGAGACTGAGCATCATCCCAGGAGCCCAGGGAGATGGAGAAACAGGTGTGTGGGGGGCGGGGGGACAGAAACCACAAAGTACAAAGGCATTCCCTCGGAATCACCCAAAGCTCAGACTAGGGCAGGAAACGGTATCGACCTCACACACCACTAGACCTTCTGCACACTGAGAACTGAAAATGGTTCCGAAAACTCCTGGTGGGGTCAGGGGTGCACTCACAGAGAAACAAGAACCAAGACGGCTTGGACCTCTCATCCGCACCACGGGCGGCGGGGAGGCGGGCAGCCACCCTGAATTCTGCACGAGCCAGACCAGCACCCAGATGAGGGTGAAGGACGCTGTCAGACACGCAAGGGTGCAGAACCTTTCCCTCACACGTGCCTGTTCTTTAAGAGCTGCCTGAGAATCACGCTCTTTCAAGATGAGGGCGTGCAGACAGCCGAGGGGCCCTGGACACATGCCGGGTCCGCACCGGGGGCACCGTCTGGTTGGCCGGTGGCGGTGGCAAGCCTAGTGGCTTGGAGCTGAGGTCACAGCCCCAGGCTCTGCTGGACAGAAGGCGCTCGGGATGCGGTAAAGGAGGTGTCAGGGAAAACAAAGGGCTGCGTGGCAGAAGGAATGTGGTCACTGCCCAGGTGGCTCAAATGATGAAGAGTCCTCCCGCAAAGCAGGAGACGCGGGTTCGATCCCTGTGTCAGGAAGGTCCCCAAGAGGAGGCAGTGGCAACCCACTCCAGTCTTCTTGCCTGAAGAATCCCACAGACAGAGGAGCCTGGCCGGATACAGTCCACGGGGCCACGAAGAACTGGATATGACTGAGTGACTAACACACACACACCCCCGCACGTTAGTGACTCTGGGATGTTTTATCAGTCCAACCACGAACCACTGTTCACTGAGTTTCATCCCTTAGAATCAACCTACAGCCAAAGGTGAGACGGCTCCCATTCGGTCCTCTACCCCATGATTCAGCGTTATCAACCGTGAACAGGCGGAAGCATTTTCACACCTAGGGAGGTGCGGGGGAGAGGAAAATGAGGGATGCCAACAACCTTTCCTCACCGACTGGGGAGAGAAGAACAAGATGTGAGAACGTCAAAGCTGAGAAGGAGCTAAAAATAGAGGAAGGCTGTGCGGACAGGCGGGAAGGTGCACAGAAGGGGCTGAAGGCTCTTTGTTGCGGCAGGAAGTCAGTGGACAATAACCGAGACTGGCCCGTCAGCTCTGAGATGGGTGGAGATGGTCGACAGTATAGTTTTTGGATTTTCCCATGCTTCTAGATAAAGATGGAGCAACGACATTATAGAACCAGTAACCTTTGGTTCTGAGACTCACACTTAGAACACAAGGGAGCAACACTACTGCCCGTGAGCTGAACGCAGGGGGAGGAGGCCCCCAGCTGGCCAGCAGACACACTGTCAGCATTGGAGTAGAGGCGGCAGGTGAGCAGAGGCCTAAGAAAGAAGATTCAGGCAGCTGCGGACAGAGGCCCCGGGGTCCACACGGGAGTTGTGGCAAAGACCAGGGGCCAGGGCAGGCTTCCCGAAACAGTCAGGAAGACTAAACTCGCAACACATGAGAAATGGTCCAATCCGGTCAAACAGGAAAAAGGACAAGGAGGATGGCCTCGCTCTCCAGAAGGAAGGTTAACTAGAAAGACGCATCCTCAGAGACCCAGAACTGTAATGTCCTATTTCAAAACAAGCCGGAAGACAGTAAAAGACGGTGCATCTCAGGAAGTGGGATGGGGAAATATCAGCAACAGAAGAAAATAGTTCAGAAAAGACCAGACGAAAAGTGAGGAGTGAACACACATGCAGAAATGCCCGAAGAGGTGCGGGAGGTGAGAGAGAAGAGAAATTTAAGAATCAAAAGGAAGGAAAGCACTCCCCTTGAAGCTGGGCCATGGCCACGTCTACTACCTGGAGAGGCTGTCCAGGGCCTGCGTGAAGCTATCCATCCCGGAGCCGTCCTCGGGGCTCTCCATCAGTGACATTGTGGCGAAGACCACATCGCTGGCCAGGAACTTGTGCTTGAAGCCAAAGTGGACGCTGAAAGTCTGGACACGCATGTCCTTCATGCTGCAGCAGGGAGAGCGATGTGGCGGCCGTCTGTGTGTGCCCAGGGCAGTCTGCACTGGGCCAGCTCACGGGCTGGCACCCCCGCACGACGCCCCCCCCCCCCCCCAAGGATTCTCACAGCATGGCCCTTCTGGTCAGAGAATGGATGGGACGGGAAGCCGGCACACCAGCCCCATAGCAGGGATGCCGAGTGCCCGGCACCAGGCCGTCAGCTCGTGGGGCACAGCAGGAGCTGACTGTGTGTGTGCAGAGGGCGGGGGCATCCCAGGGCACCAGGAGCAGCCAGGCCCGTGCCCTCCAGCAGGGCCAGTGAACCCGCTGGGCACACCTCGCCTGAACCCAGCCCCAGTGGGATCCCAGGGTCCAGAGATAGGCTGGGTTGACTGCAAACGTCTACATCTCAGCCCCAATTCTAGACTTATCAGGCAGTTCAAGAGGTCCTATTTTTAACCCAAAGAGAAGGTCCCAATCATCTGCATATTTTCATTTTCTGCATTGTTTTTAGAACGTGACTAAAGGTGAAACCCCTGACAAAGTTTAATCCATAGAAATGTGAGTTTACCCAAACTTATTTGCAGACTCTTCAATCATCTCCCGCAAATTCTCCTTCAAGGAGACGTCCATGGACTGAAACTTCTGCTTCACCTGTTTGAGGGGGAGACTGGGGAGGGGGCACTTGGTCACAGGAGGCTCAACCCCTGGTTGCCACTCCAGCCTGGTCAGTCTAGAATGACCAGATGCAGGGCTCCGAAGAGGAGTGGGTGGGGGGGGGGGGGCACAGGGCAGGGCCTCGGGCACACTCACCCGACATCCGCGAGGAACTCCTGCAGCCGCTTCTGCCCGTGCAGGGACCAGAGCTTGAACCTGGCCGCTGTGTAGCACGTGTTGCACAGGCTGTCGTGGAGGGACCAATGCTGGTAGAGCGCCAGGCGGAGGCTGGGCCCGTGTCAAGGAGCTTCGGCTGCACGGTGACCTGCCCCCACCCCAGGACCGCCACCTGCACCACCAGCTACCCCGGGGCCCTGGGGCTCCCCAGTCTCAGCGTGACTTGACCCTGACAGAGAGTCTGGGAGGTGTGGACACACAGCGAGATCAACGGGACCCTGTGGCCACACCCCAGCGGGAGTCTCCAGCTCTGGCCAGCCTAAGACATGGGACGCTCCTGAACACAGCAGAGCCTGTGCCCACGGGGCCCTCCCAAGTCTCTGGTCCTGGGGATGTGGGTGGCGAGGATACTCGTACTCGAAGGAGATGCGGGCGCAGTCCACGGAGAGCACGTGCTCCTCATCCTCATGCCGGTGGCTGTGCCGGGACACATGCCGCTGCAGCAGGCCCACGTCGGTCACGTACTTCACCCTGGAGGACAACATGCCTGGGCTCGCTGCCGCCACAGAGAAAAAAGGCGCCCCCCCGCCCCTGCTGCTGAGTGTCCACGCAAGGCCACACACGACTGGACCCAGGCCCACGGCAGCCCCTCCTCAAAGGGCCCTGCAGGGACGCGGGCCCCCAGCCCCTATGGCAAACCCACTGTGGCCAACCTCGGGCAGCCCAAGGCCGTGCCCTTACTGGGTGATTTTGTCTTGCACCCACTGGTCCGTGAGTCCCACGATGGCCCACCTGGAGGGAAAGGACGCAGCCGTGAAGGGGCGGGCGGCACTCACGGGCACCTCCGGCCAGTGGGGTTTGACCCAGACACTCCGCTGCACCAGGCCCCCAGCAGACCCGGAGGCAGCCCACAGGCACCCCTGCCCCAGAGCTCACCACCCGCCAGGGCTGCAAAGGTGCCAGGTGGCAAGTGGCCTTGCTCAAACCTCACAGTCAAGTTTGCTGGGCAGCAAGGTAGTGGTCAGCTGGGAAGGGCTGACGGCCCAGGCCCCACCCCGGGACCCTCTGTGCCCATGATGCCCCGCTGTCCCCCTCCCACAAGTCTGTGTGAGGCCAGAGCCGCAGTCAGGAAGGGAACCAGGCCCCCACACAAGTGCAGGACAAGGCCGCAGCCAGCACTGGCGGGGGCCCAGCTGCTCAGAGGGGCCCACGCACCACAGCATGTCGCTCAGGTCCTTGGACATCAGCCATGCCAGGTCGAACATTACCATGGCAGCCTACGAGAGAGACGGGCCTGAGGCCGGTGGTTCTGCTCAGGGCAGGGCCCGGCCTGCACTGCCTGGGACCCGGGGTCCCGCATGGAGTCGGGGTTGGGGAGAAGGGTCCAATTGGAATCCCTAAACCCCATCTGCCCCGAGACTCCGGGCCTCCTTCAGCAGCTCAGAGGAGGCTGGCCTCTGAGGGAGCGTCCGGCATCTGAGGGGCCAGGCGTCCATCCCCACCCAGACCGCCCACCTGCCTGCACCTCAGCACCCTCCGCTTGCTGGAACAGAAGGACCATCCTGCAGAGGCCAGCAGGGCCCCGACCACACAAGGGCTCTGGAACACAGGCTCAGAGTCAGGGACCCAGGACCAGACCCTAAGACTAGACACAGCATGCTTCACTGGAGACCTATTTTCTGGGGTGCCTCAAGGTCCCAAGCTGTGCTCAGCGACCCCAAGCTGACACGATGTGTCTTCTGTACGAAATTCGTCCCAGGACACACGGACGCTGACGGGCCTATGAGAGTCGAGTTCTAGCCCCCTGCACAGACTAACAGGCCCGTTCAGTGTTTCTCACAATGAACAGAAGTTAACAGCTGCTGTTCCCTTGGGCACCCCTGGCCTGAGGGACCTTTCACCCAAGAGAGGCCCAGAGGCTCACCCCTCCCCAGCCACACAGAGGGGGCTGCAGGGCTGGGAGCGACCCCCAAACCCGCGTGCCGTCCTCCTCCTGTATTAGGACAGTGGCCTTCAGAGTGCAGACAGGACCGCGACCATGCCCGCCTGTACCCACCGACGTCCCGTGATACTCGTACTGCTCGTAGTCAAAGAGGATGTCTCTCCTGTAAGGACACAAGAAGCCGGGTCTCCACCGGGAAGCAGAACAGGAAGAAAACATTGGGGAAGATGCTAAAATCCGATGGCACCCAAGAAACACGATTTGCAGGGTGAAGAGGAGTGTGGGTGACTTGGTTTCCTTTCCATGCTTTTTCCCCTACGAGATGTTTCACACAGTCTCCATCTATCCAGTTTGTGAGAATTTGTAAACAGAAGTATCCATACTTAGAGACTATGACAGCAAAGGACCAAGGCATCACCCTAATGGATAGCGTGTTTGGGAGACCTGGGGCCCTGCCTGGCCCTCGTGGGACCAGAGGCGAAATGGAGGGGCCCAGAGCTGCCCCCAGCGCAGGGCCCACACACGCCATCCTGCAGGCGCTATCCCAGAGGCGCTCAAGCAAGCCCGTGACCTTAACATGGAGAAGAGACGGCATCGCTGACCTGCCTTCCCGCCACTGGACGCATCCTCACCTCCGGGCCTCCCACTCTCTCCGCTGCCTTCTCTTCAGGGTTCGCTCTGCGATCTCCTGACCACAACAAAGAGAACAGAGGGCTGAGAGAGAGCCAGGAACTCAGCCCCCAGGCCAGGAGGGTCCTGACCCACCGGGAGGCCAGCGGGCGGGCAGGGCACTGCAGGGTCTCTGTGGCGACGGCAGTGTCCCGTGTCCTATTTCAGTGGCTGTGGTAGGTCACATCGGGGACATGGGCAAAGCGCATACGTGCTTTCAACTTGTTTCTGACACCTGCATGTGGATCTGCAGTGATGTCAGAACCAGTTTCAAAAGGCAAGTGATGCTCCTGACGAGGGACCTTCTGAAGAGTGACAGAACGCCTCCCTATTACGTGACTTCATACATCTGTCAAGTCTCACGGAACTGCACACCTGGGAAGGTTACTATGTAGAAGGTGCATCTTAGGGAGGCTGAATGGCAACGCCCCCAGGTCTTGTTGGTCTTCCAGCAAAGACTTCTCCGACCTCCCCACAGTGCAAGTGGTGTCCTGTACCCTGCCCTCACGCCTGTGGGACTCCTAGGCTGGTCAGAAGGGCTCAAACAGCTCGATAAAAGAAAAAAACAAATAAACCAACCTAACCAAAAAACGGGCAGGGGATCCAAACAGACATTCTGCCCAAAGTCAGCGCCCACACCTGCTGTCTCCCAGCTCTGCCTGGGCCCCCAGGCTCTGGGCTGAGCCTTGACCTTCGGGAGTGACCAGCTCAAGACTGTGCTGATGGGCCCAAACTCACCTCCTCCAGCCGTGTGCGCTTCTCAGAGGGCTCTGACCCCTCATCACTTTCATTTCCCAAATGTTCTTCATCCTCTTCTTCATCCCGGAAGATGTCTTCATAAGCGGGAACTTCAAGGTCATCATCTTGTTTAATGAGCAGTTTGATCTACAATTAAGACAGAAAGCCATCAACCTCCCCTCTCCTTGATGGAAAACTATCCATCACACATTTTCTCTCCCAGAATCTTATCTCCAGAACCTGAACCCCACTCAGTGCACAGAAGTACAGAGCCTGCAGACTGAACGACTACGCAGTCACTTAGGTGTGGATAAAACGCTCCCTCTTAGGCCCACACTTAGCCAACAAAATGAACACCTTGCACCTCAGCCTCCGACCAAGGGCACAGAGACCCGTGACCTCGCAGTGAGCAAAACTCCTGTCCCTAAAAGAGTTCCTTGGTGAGAGGGTTTCAGGGCTGAGGCTACTGGGGGTGCATGCCCACAGGCGGCTCAGAGAGTTCATGTGAGATGGCACGTGGCCCCACACGACTGTCCCGGACCTCACACCACCCAGGTAGCCAGGGAGCGTCCTGCACTGCCCCATTTAGAGAGCAGGTGCCTCTGAGGTCTCCTGACAGTCAATAAAGCCAGATGGCCTGAGATCAAAGTGCAGACTTGGAGCAGGTTCCAGACCCTGTGCCTCCTGGGTCAAGCGAATTCCACACATGCCTTCTGAGTACCTCCTACGGGAGGTGACGTGTTTCTCATCAAAGATGGACAAGACCAGGCCCTGTTCTCAGGCTGCTCCAGCTCCTATAGGCAAGGTGGACACATGCCTTGCCAAGAACACCAGGCCTGACGCTGTGGCATAGAAACAGACAGATGGGAGAGCTCGGGGAGTCTGGCCTACCTGGGTGTCGTTGTACACGTTCACGACACTGACTGGTCTGTGAGTGTCACACACGAAAAACACGGCGTCTTCATCAGGTTGAAGGATATCCAACAGATCCACATTGGCGCCACAGTTTATGAGGACAAAATAGCGGAACTGGACAAAGGAGAGGGACGCGGTGAGTTAGTGCACAGGGGAGGCCATCTGCTTTCAGCACCAGGCCTGAGTCCTGCAGGGGCTCGTCCAGCCTGATGCAGGGCAAGGCCCTGCTAGCGAGGGGCTCCAGACGCGGCCACAGCTGGCCTGTGCAGAGGGCCTTAACAACCCCATGCACAAGTTCATTTTCAGGATGACACTGAGGCAGGTACCATGACTGTCCTGCCAATGAGGAGTAGGCAAAGGCCGAATCTCTTCTGGCCTCAGGCGTGTCCACATCAGATGTGGACAGACCTAGAGTTCAAATGCATAGTGGGGTCTCTCCCGACCAGTCACTGACTCTTTTGTGACAGACTCCTCTCCGTGCTAGCAGCACTGCACCGGATCAGATTCCAGCAAGTCTGAGGTAGCTTGCATTTAACAAGTACCTGAATATTAAGTGGGGCTTCCCTGGTGGCTCAGAATGTAAAGAGTCTGCCTGACAATGCAGGAGACCCAGGTTCAATCCCTGAGTCAGGAAGATCCCCTGGAGAGGGAAGTGGCAACCCATTCCAGTATTCTTGCCTAGAAATCCCATGGAATGAGGAGCCCGGCGGGCTACAGTCCATGGGGTTGCAAAGAGTTGGACACGCTGAGCAACTAACACTAGACATTAAGTGAAGCTTTTTGTTACATCCTATCGCTACAGAAAACTCTTTCCTTATAAATACCGATCTGGCATAGGTCCCTCTCATGATGACAGGAGCACCAGGTGAGGACTTGTCTCTGCCAGACAGTCCTTGCTGAGGCCAGAAACTCTAGGAGCCTCTTCCAGACAGCAGCCCCTCCTCAGGGGACGGTGGGGTCTCAGACATCCTGTCTCTCATCATAGCTCCATGTAGAGCTGAGAAAATACCTGGTCTCTACTGCCTAAATTCTAAAGCGAAAAAGTATGTTCCTGAACTTCCAGTTGGAAACTGGGATATACTTCTTGGAAAAATAAATGTGAAATAATGGTCCAAAGTAAAGTAATTTTAACCAAGCTGTATCAGAAACAACCTTCCAAATTCCAAGCACCTGAAAGTGAAATGTGTCTAAACACAGGTTCAGAGCTAGAGACTGTCCATATTCACTATCTTGTTTTTGTTGTCAATTTTGTCTCTGCGATTGGAGGGTAAGTCACCCACACATAGAGCTCACTTTTCTCTTCTATGTAGCCTAAGAAAGTCGACAATTAGAAATACACACAAGCTGTTGTAGAAATATCGAGTTCTTTACCACCAGCACCACTTGGGAAGCCCCATCGTAGAAACAGAAAGCATGCTCAGTGTTAAGAAGTTGCAAATGAGAAATAAAGCCCAATATTCTCAAATGCATCTCTCATACCTGTTCTTTATGCTCTAGAAATGCAGTTTCAAGTTCTTGCCACCCAGAAACTGGAACCAGCGTATACTGCACATGGTCACACTGGAACAGCGCCTGGACAGAGAGTATATTCAAAACCTATTATATTTAGGTCTGCAATCCATCTTGAAACGCACATTAAAAGAAAAAATAAGATGGACTGAGAGACAACAGATGCTAACGTAAGGTTAGTGAAATGTTAACATCAGTAAGGAAATAATGGGAACATGAATGTTCACTGAACCATACTTCAGCTTTGCTGAACATCACCAAAGGAAAACACTGCTGAAAAACTTGGTATTTCTAGGTTTTTTTTTGAGTAGTTCCTGACCCAAGGGCCTGACCCAAGCTCATATAAATCTTGCTTGTGTGGCTGCATGCTCAGTTGGTCCTAACTCTTTGAAGCCCCATGGACTGTAGCCTGCTAGGCTCCATGAGTTCTCCAGGCAAGAATACGGGAGTGGGTTGCCATTTCCTGCTCCAGGGAATTTTCCTGACCCAGGAATTAAACCCACATCTCCAGCATTGCAGGTGGATTCTTTACTGCTGAGTTATCAGGGAAGCCCTGAACCATATTTAAAATCGAACAACAAGGATCTTTCCTTAGCACCGAAGAATTGATGCCTTCAAACTCTGGTGCTAGAGAAGGCTCTTGAGAGTCCCCTGGACAGCAAGGAGATCAAACCAATCAATCCTAAAGGAAATCAATCCTGAATATTCACTGGAAGGACTGATGCTGAAGTGCCAATACTTTGGCCACCTGATGAGAAGAGCTGACTCATTGGGAAAGACCTTGATGCTGGGCAAGATCTAAGGCAGGAGAAGGGGATAACAGGATCAGATGGTTGGATGGCATCACTGACTCACTGGACATGACTTTGAGTAAACTCTGTAAGATGGTAAAGGACAGGGAAGCCTGGTGTGCTGCAGTCCATGGGGTCACAAAGAGTCGGACACGACTGAGCGACGGAACAACAACGCTCTTTCCTATTAGGTTAGGAGTCAATATCTCCAGAATCCCTGATGACACCCCAGTGCCCTCGACTGTCAGATTCCTCTGCCTCGAACCCCAACGGCGAAAAGGCGCCACAGGTCTACCGATCTCTCCAACGCAGCCGTCCTGTGCCCACCTTGTGGCCTTTTGCCGACTTCTCCTCTAACCCACCTAATGCAGTTCCTCCCAGGACGCAACCTGGCGGGAGTCCCCGCCCCAGGCCGAGCTCCCGCCCCGCTCCTCCCCTAGCGCCTGCCGGGCCAGCGGGCCTCACCTGAAGGATCTTGCAAGCGCAGAGAGCGTCCACGTCCGAGGCCACGAAGAGAAGGACCCTCTGTCGGGGGGGGAGAGTTGGCTGAGAGCGGCCCCGCGAACCCCGGCCCCGCCTGCCCCTACGGTTGCGCGCCCTCGTCCCTTCCCCAGTCTCGGAGCCCAGGAAGGGCTCACCTGGCTCTGCACCACCTCGTAGAACTCCTTGCGGAAGTCGGACACGAACATGACCGCGGCGCCTGGACACCCCGGGATGGGACCCTGCGAGCCTAGCGGCGGTCAAGACTCCCGCCAAATCCGGGCTCTCCCGATTACCCCAGGGTCCAGCCAATCGCGACTCGGGTCCCCGCCTCTCCACTTTTCTGATTGGCCCGCGCTGGGAGCGACACTTAAGCACCGCCATTCACTGCAGGACCACTCCGGCCCGCCCCTAGAGGAGCGTCCTCCACAGGCTGCACGCACTGCGGGTCGCGCAAGTCCTATGCGACTCCGTTTCTCCAGACACTAGCTGCGTACACTTTACTTTGGGGGGAAAAAAAAATGCCCACTCCCCCCCGCCAACTGGGATCTCCAGGTGAAAGAAACCTCGCCACAAATTAAATTCATGTACACTTCAGGAATTCTCTGGAGAAGGAAATGGCAACCCACTCGAGTACTCTTGCCTGGGAAATTCCATGGACGGAGGGGCCTGGCGGGTAGTCCTTGGGGTGGCAAAGAGTCGGACACGACTGAGCGACTTCACTTTCACTACACTTCACTTCAGGAATTCTCAAGTGCCTCAGTGATAAAGAACCCGCCTGCCAAAGGAGATGCAGGTTCGAGCCCTAGGTCGGGAAGCACCCCTGGAGAGGGAGATGGCCGCCCATTCCAGTATCCTTGCCTGGAGAATCCCATGGACTGAGGGGCCTGGCGGGCTGCAGCCCAGGTGGGTCGCAACTCAGTCAGACACGTCTGACTGACTGAATGACAGCACGTCAGAAGAGGGCGTCAGTTTGGGATGTCAAGGGGCTCGGCCTAGTTCCAGAGCGGAAGTGTGGCCTACTTCCGCCCGCGTCCTCCGCGGCCTCAGCAGAGGCTGGGAGTTCCGCCTGCATGCTGGGTAGTGTAGGCAGTAAGAGGAGTGGCCCCCCATTAGTCACGAAGGGACACTGTCAAACTAATTTGAAATAATCGCGGAAGGTGCTCTAGGGTGAATACGTTAGATAGGTGTATCCGAACGCTCGCGCCGAAGGGGGTTTTTGATCCTCGGCCTTCAGCCGCTCTTGCTCTCGCAGCGTTCCGAAGCTCGCGCCTCTCCCGGAAGTGCTTTTCCGTCAGTTCCGGTGAGTCCCAGGCTTCCGGGGCAAAGCGGCTGAGGCGGCTGTGGTGGTCGCTGTGAGGGGGCGTCCGAGGCTCCCACCGGCAACGTTTTCCGTCAGAGAGCTCTTGCGAGGCGAGGCGAGGCGAGGCGGAGGCGTCCACTATGGTGAGTGGCCGGGAGGGCAGGGCCGGCCGGGGCGGGCGGACGTGGAGGCCGCAGAGGTGCCGAGTCACCCGGCCTGAGTCCGCCGGCGTCTGGGACTGAGGCGCAGTCTCGCGGGGGTAGACCTGTGTCGGCTTCCAGCGGACAAGCTCTGGATCGACTTGGGGGCTGCCGGCGTGAGAGGAGAGCGCTCGGGCCTGCCGCCCCAGCGCCCGGGACAGCGCGGCTCCGAGACCCCTCGCCCATTGCGCCCGGAGCGGGCGTCGTGGTCGTAGCGTCGGCTCGGGAACGCAGGGTTTAGAGGGGCGCGCTGTGTCGGCCACAGACGCTCGGCCTTTAGTACTGGAAGCTGGTCTGCCTGCTGAGCTGTGTGAGCACCCTGCCGGCCGTTCCACCGCCTCCGAGTGTGTCAGTGTTGGCATCCCTCCGCCCAACCCCGGATCACTGCCGGGCGCTGCGCAGTGTGCCTGTCGCGGAGGGCAGCGGGACGGGGACAGGTTGGTGTCCATGCTCAGGGCTTAGTGTCTATTCCCTGTTTCGTGCTGGGAAGAGAACGCAGGGCTTCGATGGAGAGGGTGGTGAGGTGTGGTGAGGAGGCCCCCAGTCCACTCCCTCCGTTCATCCCAAACTCTGTGTTTGCTAGGCTTCTGGCTCAGATTTTGTCCAGTGGAGAGTCTTGCCTAGAAGAAGGAGAGACACGGTTTGGAAAACTCCCTTGCGGCGCTGCAGGGAGTGGAGAACTGTCAGTTTTAAGCAGGAGTTGCGTTTGCTGTCTGTGGAAGACAGCTAGCCCAGCTTGCTCGATCTGGAATTGCTAATAAACTATGCTATTAGTACTGGACTTTGCTTTTTAACAGTGTGTGCTTAGAAGACATACCAAGACATGCAGCCTTGTTAAGGTTTTTATTTAACTCGTAAACAACCATATGTCATAAATTTAGCACTTTAGCCATCTTTAAGTGTACAACTTGTTGGTGTGAAGCATATTCATGTTGTGTAGTGGATGTCCAGAACTTTTTAGTCTTGAAAAGTTGAAAATCTGTCCCTGTGAAACCCTTGCCTCTCCTGCCAACCCCTGGCAATCACCTTTCTTCTTGTGTCTGAACTTGATTGCCTTAAGTATCTCCTATAAGGGGAAATCCTACAGTGTTTGTCCTTCCCCATCTGGTTTATTTGACTGAGCACAATGTCCTAAGACTTCATTATCATTGTCACACGTGTTGGAATTTCCTCCCTTTTTGGGGCTAAACAATGTTCCATTGTGTGAATGGCTCATGTTTTCTTTATTCATTGGTCTGTCAGTGGGTACTGGGATAGCTTCCAGCCCTTGGCTATTGTGAAGAGCGCTGCTGTGAATATGAATGTACATCTGTATTTTCAGACCCTAGTTCCAATTCCTTTGAGTAGCTATCCTGTTGTGCAGTTTCATCTTCTTCCTCTCTGGCACCTCACAGTAGTCGCTGTACTCTGAGAACACCCTGGGTTGCTGGGCAGCATGTGTTCTGAACCCCCCTGTAACCTGCACTTTGAGAGCTGGGATCTTATGTTTGTGGTGGCACTGTGTCTCGGCTCCACTTGTGTATGGGAGGGAGGGGTGTGGTGTGATGGAGCGCCCAGTGATAGGGGTGTGAGCCCTGGGCCTGGGTGGGGCAGAGGAGGTCCAGAGAAGGGTTAGGGTGGTTCTGGAAGCCAGGGAAAGGGGGAGGGCTCCTGGCTTCTGGTCTTTGCAGAAAGAGCTTTCTTATCATCCTCTTAAAACAGTGTTCCCAGAGCTCTCGGTTCCTTTCCCTCTCTTGGTGCTGAGAGCACTGCTGCCCAGACGGTTTCCTGCGCTCGTCTCCCTTGTCGTGAACATCAGCTCTTCCAGGGCAGAGGTTGGAGCTGTTTGGTTAGTGGTGTTTCCCTGGTGTTTGGAGACCAGAGCCCAGCAGATGGTGGCACTCCTAAACACGGGATGAGAGGAAAGTGGTTGGGGCCGGGGACGTGGCCATCACAGGAGATCCTGGGACCTGCTGGTGGGGGACTCAGGGGCTGAAGAAGTGAAGGACAGGCTTGCTGGGGGCACCATCTGAGAACAGGGGGGACGAGTTGGGCGGAAGGCCAGGGCACAGCAGCTGGTGGAAGCTGCTGGGCGGTGCACCAGACTCCTGGGAGGTGGCGACTGGGTAGTCTTGCTCTGACCAGCTTCTGTTCTGTTCTAACTGCAGCATCTCTTTCCTCCCTCTAGTTCTCCTTCAACATGTTTGACCACCCGATTCCCCGGGTCTTCCAGAACCGCTTCTCCACGCAGTACCGCTGCTTCTCCGTGTCCATGCTTGCGGGGCCTAATGACAGGTCAGATGTGGAGAAAGGAGGGAAGAGTATGTGCTGTTTTATTTTGAATCGTAACCCTTCCCGCCCCAGCCTGCAGGGCCCTAGTCCTCAGCAGCCCTCATCTGCATGTGAACAGGAACTGGTCACTGTCATGGTGTCACGGCCCCGGACGGCTAAGAGGTGGGGTGAGGGTCCTGTTGTGATCACATTCACGGCTGAGGGCCGTGTGGTTCTGTCGGATAACTTCCAGCCGGCCAGCTTGTTGTGACAGAGCAATATGAAATTCTGCCTGCCCCACTAGTCTCCTAGAGTACTTCATGTAGACATAACAGAAAGCATACTCTGGGTTTTGTTCTGTTCTGTTAGTTTTCCTTCTCTTAACGTATCTTAAACATTCTTTCCACAGTAATTATGCCACCCTCAGCCCTCGACCAACTCAGTAAGTACTTCCTGCCTGACTTGAGAACAGAGGTGATGTGAATGTGGGCACTGGGACCACACGCAACCCCCTTAGCACCCAGGTAGAGGCACCCTTCAGCAAGGCTGGTTGGGAATCGTCCCTGGAGGGTGCTTGCTGGGCTGGGAGGCTGGGGCCTGTGGGTGCTCCTCTGACAGTCCCCCCCCCCCAACCAGGTCCCATCGAAACTAAAGGCAAGTGTGAGCGCCAGGGCTGTTCATGCTGCTGGGGTAGCTGATGCCCTTGGCTCGAGGCACAGGGTTTTCCCCTCAAGGACAGTGGTGGCCCCACAAGGAAGCTGCGAGCAGGCCTCTCGTCTCCCCGCGCCTCTTGTCTCAGTTCCAGCCACAGTTCTGAGCCCTCCACCCCAGGAGCTGCTCCCCACCCCCTCCTGCCTCTTAGCAGGAACAAGAAAGGCCACACTGTTCTCCCTCCCATGACCCCTCCTCCAACGAGCGCCACTCAGAGACCTTACACCCCAGCCCCACTCTGGACCTGGGGTGACCTCGACCACAGACACTGAGCCCCTTTGGGCGGTACCCTCACTCTGCCGGGCGCGCACTGGGCAGGTCAGCGACTTGGGCTTTGCCCCTGGCCTGACCTGACTCCAGACTAGCGGCTCTCTGGATTGGTGCCCCCGCCCCCCCCTTTGAACAGGACACACGGAGCCGTCTGTGGGACTGCTCGGGGGCAGTAGTGCTTTCTGGATGGTGCCTGTGGTGTGTAAACAGCCAGGGCCCCGTGGCACCGGGCAGGGGCAGGGGCTGGCCCTTAGGCAGCGCTAGCTGCAGCCGTTGTACCCGTGGAGGGAGGCCTGGAGTCGTGCTCAGCTCAGCCGGGTTGGGGGGTGAGTAGACCCAGGGCATGGCCCTTAGGCCCAATTATCACAGGAGGGGCCGGCCCAAGGTCTGGCTTGTGTGTGGAGCTGACCCGGCACTGAGACCAGGCGTGCTGTCAAACAGACAAGGGAGGAGGCTCGGGTCAGTGGGACAGAGGCTGGGCAGACCTCGTCGGTCATAGAGGGGCTGTCCAGCGAGACCCCTGGGTAGAGGGGGTGAGGGGGCACAGCAAGCTCGGGCACCCCGAGGTGCTCCTCAGAATCACAATATGGAGTTTGAAAATTATTGGACTGAGAAACACGGTCTCTTCCAATGGCGAGAATCTCAGACCCGAGGTTGGATTCCTGATGAGTCCGTTCACGCTGACCCACCTCAGCCCGCTGCACAGCTCTGCAGCCCGGGACACGCTGGTGACAAGGGCCCGGTGCCTGAGGCACCTTGTTCCTGCCGCCAGCCCTTCTGCTTCCCAGTCCCTGGGCCCCCAGCCTCACACCCCCCAGCAGCCTCCCTGGCACGAGCGTCTGGGCACTCTCGGAGATGTGCTTTTGGGCCCTCTGACTTTTCCCAGCACCTGGTTGATACACAAACTGTGAATAAGTGTGCAAACATGTCACTTTCTAGAGCTGGGATTTCAGACAAGCATGAGTATAAATGGTGCTGCATTCCTATCTCAGCAAATGTCCTGAGGTCTAGCTGGAGTGCGGGGTCTGCTGAGTGGGCAGACACGCGGGGCTCAGCCCCACGAGGGTCCTAGCACCTGCCGGGGGTGGAGGCTTCCCCAGAGAGGATCTAGGGACAGGGTTTCTCTTCCTGGAAGAAGCTGAGCCTCATCCCTTGCTCTTTTCAGGCCGACTTAACATCACCTACCCCATGCTGTTCAAACTGACCAACAAGAACTCAGACCGAGTGACACACTGCGGGGTGCTAGAGTTTGTGGCTGACGAGGGCATCTGCTACCTCCCGCACTGGGTGAGCAGCCGGCCTGTGCAGCCCTGCTCCAGGGCGGCTGTCACATACGGCCATGGGCACTGTGCACCAGGGCCCCGCGTGGAAACCACAGCCATGCTGTTAAACTGCCATTTCCTGGGTCAGGCTTTTTTTAAGTGATGGAGCAGGAGTATTTTTCAAATGATCTGAATACAGAGTTTTAGATTTTTATCTATTTTCTTCTCCCTACTGTGTGTCTGTATGTGTGGGTGCGCCTGTACCTGAGTGTCCAGAGCTTGCCGTGGGGCGAAGCCTCTCTCCACTCAGGCTGGCCCAGTGCGTCCCCGGGCTGGCAGAGCCACAACGGCACTGCAGGGCAGGCCCATGGCAGCCAGGAGTGCTGGTGGGGGGGAAGGGGCTGGGCTGCAGCACCCCTAGTGTGAGGGCCCCATGGCTGCCCCTTCTGTCCCTTGACCTTCAGCATTGTCTTCTGTGACTGCCAGCTCCTCTCAGTGTTGTAGGTACTTTGAAGATGCCCAAGGGCCTTTGTATTTACAAGGTCTTATGTGGAAATGCAGTGTCCCGGACAGTGTAGAAAGGGTGGGCCTGGGGCCTTGGGGTTGGTTGAAGTGGGGGCGGTCCCTGTGGGAAGGCTCTGGCCTGGGGAGGCCTGGAGCTGGCAGTCGGGGCCCGCCTGCCGACCTTCCAGCAATTGGCTGCCCCAGGTGTTCCCGCTGTGTCCCCCCCGCCCCGGCTGCACCCCTACTCTGTCCCATCTGCTCCCCTCCAGATGATGCAGAACCTGCTGCTGGAGGAGGGCGGCCTGGTTCAGGTGGAGAGCGTCAACCTGCAGGTGGCCACGTACTCCAAGTTCCAGCCGCAGAGCCCCGACTTCCTGGACATCACCAACCCCAAGGCTGTGTATCCTTTTGAAGACGGACAGGTTCTTTGCGGGCGGAACTGTGCAGGTGGCGGGTGACAGCCTGTCTCTGTGGGGTGTGCCTGCTGCGGGGCAGCACAGTAGTCTTGATCAGCACTGACGTGAGAGCACTGGTGTTGGGCCGGTGCATCCACATGGCTTGGGGGCCTGGATGAGCATGCTGGGAGCTCTGTGGACCCCGCCTGAGGGCAGATGTGCCTTCCTCCAGGGACCCTGGCATAAAGCCCA
Source organism: Hydropotes inermis (assembly GCA_020226075.1). Classification (NCBI taxonomy): domain Eukaryota; kingdom Metazoa; phylum Chordata; class Mammalia; order Artiodactyla; family Cervidae; genus Hydropotes; species Hydropotes inermis. Next base: position 418,189 of record CM035282.1, read on the forward strand.
GTGGTGCGTCTGGAGCCGTGCGTTGCGTTTGACCTTGTCTTTAATACAGATCAGTAGATTGCTAAGGATGGAGCATGCTGTGTGTTTGGGCATTATTCTTTTGTCTGGGCACTCGAGGTGACTCAGTTTCAAGAAGTATTTAGTACTTTTTTTTTTCTTTGTTAGTATTTTTTAAAGAAAAGACTTATAGGCCAATTTTTCTTTAAAAATTGTTGTTATTAAATGTTTTTAGTCTAAAACATGTGGCAAAATACAAGTTACTGCCCAAAAGGTAGAAACAGCAGAAGTATAAATGAAAACATTTTCACTCTCAGGGGAACTTTACCTGTATTTCAGTCAATCTTTTTTTCCCATAGGATTTTTTAAATTCTCTCGTTGAAATGCAATTTACATGTAGTGGAGTGCACACTTCAGCGAGCTTGGCTAATGCGTCTCCCCAGAAGGGTGGTTGTGCCCCCTTCTTCCTGTCTTCAGCTGACCCCTGGCCCCAGAAGTCTAGCTGCCTCCCACTTCAGAGATCTGCCTTTCTCAGGGTTTGGGGGTCTCACTGCTCCATGGCTGGTTCTTTCCCTCAGTGGAGAGTGAGGGTCACCCCGTTACCACATGTTAGAGGTGCTTCCTTAATGTTACTGAATCATTGGCCCAGCTAGACACATGACTGTTCAGTACACAGGGTGACCTGATGCTGTGAACCTCTTGTGGGCACTTGTTTCAGATGTGAGGACTCCATCTTGCTCTGTTGACCTTGACCGTGTGTGTCTACAGATTAGAAAATGCATTGAGAAACTTCGCCTGTCTGACCACTGGGGATGTGATTGCCATCAACTACAACGAGAAGGTGAATGTTTCAGCCCCATGTGTGCCAGGGCCTTGAGGCCGTGAGCAGGAGCCCCTGTTTCTCACATTGTGGGAGCAGACACCAGTCACACATACACACACCCACATATAGACACTCTTCAGGGTCAGACGCCACTTGCTCTCTGACAGTTTCTCTCTGTGAGACATGCAGTCCTAAGAGTTGTTACTGTTCATCTTTACGGATTTTGAGTTACACTTCTGTATTTTCTCATAAACTTAGAGATAGTCTTGTTCCGTTTAGCTTAGTGGGGACATTTTCGGTGTTGCCTATCTTAAGCTTTTTAGTTTATAGGCAACCTTGACATCATTGTTCTTAAAGTATAGGGCAGAAAAAAAATTGATGATGAAAGATAGTGACATTTGCATGTAAGGGAAGGACAGTTACTCAGGTGTGCATAGAATTGAAATGCATGTCAGGGTCTCTATTTTTGGAAGTATGGAGACTGGATCCTCTAAAGGGCCCTTCTGAGAAGACTGGACAGCCTGTGCTGAGGGCTGGTTGCCCGTCCGTGTGTGGTGTGAGGTCTGGGTCAGGGCCTCCCTGGAAACATGGGCCCTCGAGGGGCCTAGTGGATGCCGAGGTAGCTCCCTTTGTGCCAGGCTCTCTAGAAGCAGCACCCCAGTTTAGTGGTGCCCTTGGGACTGCTGTAGGCTGGAGAACAGTCCTTCGGTTTCTCTCTCCTAGCCCTGGTGGCAGTCCTGTTGGTTTCATGAGTCACTGTTTAGTTGTGACCTGCAGTTTGGAAAACAGCTGTAGACAGGTGAGCATGTGCCCTGGAGCAGACACGAATCTTCACACAGCCTTGATCTCGGCAGCAGTGCCAGAGGCCACCCGACGACACAGACTCACTCCCATCAGTCACTGGAGGGCCTGCAGGCCAGACGAGGGGTGTTGAGCCTTCTCTCTGTGCTGGGGGCCTGCCCTTCGAGGCCAGTGTTCTCAGTGGTGGAGCCGTGCCAGCTGTGCATCATGAAAGCAGGACGCTCGCCAGGCAGAGAGCGAGCCTGAAACCGCGCAGGGGAGAGCCACTTGCTGCTCCTGTCCCTTTGACCTGGTGCGCGCTTTCCCCACTCCAGCTCATCCCCGACACCCACAGCTGGTTTTCAGCTGCTTTTCCTCGTGGCTGCCTGGGAAGCCCTGAATCCGCGGCGTTCAGATAACCAGTCTGGCGCAGGCAGCCTAAGTGCACCCCACGATGAGCCGTGCTGGAGCCAGCACGTTCAGCACCATCTTGCTTGCATTTAGCTCGTTATCTGCCAACAGTTACTTCTGGAAGTGAACTTTCCTGGGGTAAACATTTGGTCTTCTGCAGTTTGCTGCCTAACTGCCTTGTCAGATTTGAGTAGCTGAGGGACAGGCCCGGGGGGGGGGGTGGCACACCACACCACCAGCCTCCCCCCTCCCCGCAGTGGGAGGCATGGCTGGGGAGGGTGTCTTGAGGGGAGTGAGTGTGTGCAGGGCCGGGAGTGTTGACACAAGTGTGACGGGCCCAGAGCTGCCAGGAACCACCCTCTTCTCTCCCCAGATCTACGAGCTGCGTGTAATGGAGACCAAGCCGGACAGGGCCGTGTCCATCATCGAGTGCGACATGAATGTGAGCGGCTGCGGGATTGGTGGGGAGCGGGCAGCAGATGCTGCCAGAATGTCCGAGGAGGCCGCTGACCTGTAATCAGTAGCAGGGCTGCTGTCGGTCCTGAGACGGCCAGACCTGCCAGCACATCAGCCCTGCCAGGGGCCTGTCTCCTTGGAGGCTGAGGCAGGGCTGCTCAATTCCAAGGAGGGGACTGTTGGTCCCCACAATGGCCCCAAATGCTGGGTTTCTGGGCAGGATGCCCAGCAGAAGGGTTCCATCTGCCTGGGTCCGTTCATAATGGCGTTCTTGAAATGACAGCCCTCAGGAATGGAGGGCAGAGGAGTGGTTGCTGGGGTGGGTCATGAGGTCCTGGGGAGGGAGGGGTGCCTGTGGTGTGGAAACTGCTCTGGATCTTAGCTGGGGTGGGCACGGACCTGCAGTGATGCTCAGAACAGAACACGTGTGTGTGTGAGAGAGAGAGAACTGGGGAGGTCTGGACAGGGTGGGATCGTGTGTGAGTGTGTATGTGTGTGTGTGTGTGTGTGAGAGAGGACTGGGGAGGTCTGGATGGGGCGGGGTCATGGTGCCAAAGTCACGCTGTGACTCTTAACACGTGACTGTCGAGGAAGTGGTCCCTTCTGTGTGGCTCCTACAGCTGCCCATGGGCCCACGTTGCCCAGCTTAGAGGCTGTGTGTGGCCCCACGTCACTGTGCTTTCCTCCGGGCACAGGTGGACTTCGACGCTCCCCTGGGGTACAAGGAGCCAGAGAGGCAGGCCCAGCACGAGGAGTCGGCAGTGAGTCGCCCCCCCACATCCCTCCAGAGCTCTGCGTGCCCACCGCGGGGTTCTGCCTCTGCTGGTGCCGATGCAGCTGTGTTCTCCCCGCCCAACCCACTCCCTGGCCCCGTGTGTCCTGGCTGTTCGGTGCCGGCAGAGGGGCAGTTGAGGGGCCTGGGGAGGGCTGGGGCCCCACTGAGAAGCTCGTCCCGTTTCCCTGTCCCTCCAGGAAGGCGAAGCTGAACACAGTGGCTACACCGGGGAGTTGGGCTTCCGTGTGAGTGCCGCCATGTGACTGACTGAGACGCCCCAGGGACCTCGGCCGGGCCCGGCGGGGGTCCCGCACTCGGGCACCTGGCGCCAGCTCGGTCTCCAGACCCTCCTCCGTCCTCTTTCTCCTGGATCCTCCCAGCAACTGTCAGGCAGCCCCGACTCCTAAAAAACTCGCCCACCAGAAAGTAGCAATAGTACAGCAGACATACATAAGCCCTTCAGTGGGTTCACCAGCTGTGACCTCTCCTGTGGTCTCTGGACCGTGTCCTGCAGTACATGGTGGCCTCCTGCACTGCTGCCGTCCCTGGGAAAGCAGGGGAGCACAGGCGAGGCTCAGCCTGGGGCCAGGAAGCAGGTTACAGAGCTGAGCCATGGGCCCAGCCAAGTGCGTCACTGGTCCTTGGCAGCCAGTGCCCTGGGTGGGGCGGGGGGGGGGGGGGGGGGGGCTCCCCTGAGCTCACGGGGCCCCGGGGGGCTGGGCGCTGCGCTCCTGAGGCGGTCCCTGCACATGCCCTGCAGTGCTGCCCCCTGCCTCAGGCCCCTCAGCCCCGGTCTACTCGTCTAGGCCTTCTCTGGCTCCGGAAACAGACTGGATGGGAAGAAGAAGGGGGTGGAGCCCAGCCCCTCCCCAGTCAGGCCCGGAGACATAAAGAGGTGGGTGTGCTGGCCCTGCCCCAGGCCCCCACCTGCCATACTCGGCAAGGTTGTAGGTGCTGCCCTACCGCCAGGCCCGCCTGGCCGCTTGCAGGCCTCATCAGACCTCTGTCCTGCCCACAACCTGGCCATCCCGACTCGGGACGTGTCGTCTTCATCTCGTGCTGTCAGTGACTGCCCGGCCGCCTCTCCCAGTCGATTGGTCCAGGGACTCAGGGCAGAGTCCTGGCTCTGGTGGCCCTCATCATGACAGCAGGGCTGAGCTGTGTCTCCGTTAACTGTGAGACGCCGCAGACGGGCCTGCACCCGACTTCTTGGGGAATGAAGTGCATGTAGAATGAGAAGCTGGAGGACACTGATGTGAGCCCCAGCAGACCCTGCCGCATGCTTTCTGCTCCCCCTGGAGTCGGTGGGGAGGCGCCCTCTGGCTGGCATGAGGTGTAGTGTGTGCAGCCTCCAAGCTGAAAGAGAAGCTGCTTACTCTCTGTGCTCACAAGTGAACTCTAGTTCCTTCTCCTGACACCAGTGTTTCTCCTGCTCTCTCTTTATAGAGGAATTCCCAACTACGAATTTAAACTTGGAAAGATCACATTCATCAGAAACTCCCGTCCGCTGGTCAAAAAGGTTGAGGAGGTGAGTGTTTCATGAGTCATGACAGGTTTCCTTGGTGACTAGTGACAAGGGGATTCTTTCCCTCTCGAATGAGGGTCTCCTTCCGTGTGTTCTCCATCCTGGCCCTCCTCCCCGTGGGCTGGCCGTTCTGCTGGACATGTGGACTCTGCCGGCTCCATGGTGGGGACGGGCAAGGTCTCGGCTCCTTGCCCTCCTGTGCAGGTCTGGCCTGGGCTCTGTGTGTTGTGCACTGAAATGTTTAAGCTCCAGGTCGATCTTGCAGAGCAGCTGCTGTGATCGTCTGCATCTCACAGAAGGGAATGTGAGGGCGCAGGGGTGGGGGGGTGTCAGCTTGCCCGGGCCTCGGGCAGAGCTGACCACTGAGCAGCCACCCCAGCACCTCCACACTCCAGACATGCCTCCCTTGGGAGAGGATGTTTCGCCTTACGGGCCCTCTGGGTTCCGGGAACTGGCTCAGAAACCCCACACAGCCTGCCGTCTGGCTGCTGTGACTGTGCTGGTGGTTCAGGTTTGGGTTAGGTGGTTAGCCCCACCTGAGACTCCAGTCTCCTGGTTTCCTTCTCGAGGCTCGGTCCCTTAGGGACCAAGGAGGGTTTGGAGACCCACTCACAGCCCCTCCTGGCCTTAATGCTCCTCAAGTTGACAGCATGTTGAGACATTTCTAGGCTGAGAGGAGCTCACATGGCCCCCCTGCCAGCTGTTTGCTTGCCACAGCCCAGCTGCTGGCCAGATCTGCCAGCCTCATGGGCATCCTCTGGCTCCTTCATCCCTGACCATCGGAAGGGTCAGGACACGGGTGTGCGCAAACATGTCCTGGCCGCGGTGTGTGATGGGGGTGGCCAGCAGGTGCACTCCCGCTGCCTGTCCTGGGACACAGGTGACACACTCACGGGGGTCGTGGGGGAGCCCCCAAGGAGACCAAGGCCCCTGACTGGGTCGCCCCAGCCCTGCTTGGGCAGGGGGCGGGGCCTGTGTTGAGGACTGAGCGCCTGTCCCAGGGCACTTGACCCTGCCCCCAGGAGAAGGGCTGACAGTCACGGTCCCGGGATGGCCCTCAGCGTGGTGGTGATAGTCTGTCCCCCTAGCGTCCGCCCCGCCTGGCTCCTGCACACAGGCTAGGCTGGCTGTAGCTGGAGGATCTTTGCCAGTGGCACCCAGGGAAGGTCCCAGCCCACTCCCCCAGAGTGAAGACTGCAGTTGGAAGGCTTCCCTTGCCAGCACCCCAGTCCTGGGAGCTCAAAGACACCAAAGGGGCAGGAAGCACCAGGGAAGTAACTTCCCCAGACAGGAGCCCTCCAGACGTCCAGCACAGTGAGTGGAAACAGCTCCAGGTTGGGGCAGAGGGAAGACCCTAAAACTTCCAGGAGGTGGAGAGTCTGCTGTGGGTCAGGAACAGCAGCTTAACTGGACGTAAGCCAGGACACAGTGGAGCAGGGTCCTCAGACCTCTGTGCCTAGTTAAATTCCTGTGTTGAAGCCCTCACCCCTGAGCCTCAGAGTGTGATTTGTTTGAAGGCGTGCCTTCCAGAGGTGAAGTGGGATGAGGCTCCAGGTGGGCCTTGTTCCACGCCAAGTTGATGTGGACACCCTGGGGAAAGGCGGCCACGTGCCAGCCATGACCAGGGCCTCTGGGGAAGCCACACTGCCGGCCCCTGGGCCTCGGGAGGAGACTGTGAGGAGCTGTGTCTGTGTTCAGGGCCAGCCTGTGGTGGTGAGTTCTGGTGGCCCCAGCAGTCTCACACCAGCCCCATCAGTGAGCCTCGAGAGGAGAAATGTTCTCAGTTGTTTAAGAGCTCCCTAAAAGGCCTCCTCTGTGGGCCTCCTCTCAGGAGGCTACTGTGACATACCACTGAAACGAGGGAATAGGGTAGAAACGAGAAAGCCTGCCACCCGGGAAGTGGGGCCTCCCCACGGCAGTGTGCAGCCCTGGAGCGTGGCCCATGCAGACAGGACCGCCCCGAGCGCCCGGGAGACAGGTTCCTCAAGCCGTGAAGTCGGAGGGGCCCCCCTGCAGCTGATCTGTGCACACGAGAGAAGCCAGGCTCCGGTGTTGACCGCAGTATGGACGGAGGGCCTACAGGAGAGGAACGCTGCTTGGCTCGGCCTCGGCATGCCATTGCGTGGTCGCCACCGTGAGAACCCTGCACGGGCCCCCAAGAAACACCAGCTGCCCCAGGTGGTGGTCATTGCTGGCTGAGTGCCTGGGAGCCCGGGTCCTCTCCAGTGGCACTGTCTCCCCAAATAGCAGCAGAGCTCGGAGGCAGATGCTGTTGTCAGGGCTTCTGGAAAACAAGCAGTCTTTCTGCTGGGAGAAGAGCTTGGTAGACTGAGGGCTGCAGAGTCACCATTCTGTAAAGCTTAAAGAAGTGCTCTCGTCTGCCAAGGAGCTGAGCCTCTAGGGAAAGTCAAAGCTGTGTGCAAAGACGCTGAACTGCTCACCAAGGCAGCTTCAGTGCTGCAGAGCTGGAAATAACAGCGCCCAGGGCTGGAATTAGTGTGAGAGGAGAGACACGTGGCCTGAGATGGGGGAGTGTCTATGGAGGCACACAGCAGGGACTGGAAGTGTGTTTTTGGGGTGGTTTTTCTTCTGGGGGCATATTTTGTATTTTCTTTGTTGAAAGTGGGATACCTTTGCAAAACAATGTATGTTCAACCTGAGAAAAAAGGCTCTGGTAGAGTAGTTATTCTGGTTTTGCTTTCAGTTCAGTAGGTGATAATTTACATTTCTATTTCAAGGATATTTCTTGTTAGGAATAAAGTGGGAGATGGTACTCGAGTCAACAGAATAAAGCATTTCTAGTAAACTTCCAAGGAGTTTCTGAAAATGGTGTTTTCTCTTCACAGGATGAAGCCGGAGGCAGATTCGTTGCTTTCTCTGGAGAAGGACAGTCGTTGCGTAAAAAGGGAAGAAAGCCATAAGCTAGGACTGTTGATTGATTGGAAAATAAAATAATTGCAACATGCTGGCTTTTAGTTACTGGCTCTGAGGGGATGCTCCGTCACTTTGGGTTTGCTTAGAGTCACCTGGAACAGGGCAGCGGGACAGAGGCTGTGTGCTGGATTTGGGGGAGAGAAGGCCTCTGGGGCTCCTTGGGGGGCCTCTCCTCATGCCCACACCAACTGCTCAGCTGAAGCCGGGTGCCCTAATTCCTACTGAAATAGCGAAGGGGTTGGATTGCTCTAAGTTGTGCTCTTTTTTTTTTTTTCTTCCATTTATCCTTTTCCCAAGTCATACTTAAGTTGTTGCCTTTGGGCTGGGAAAAAAGTGGTTTAAATAAATAATGATCATCCCATTATGCTGGCTGCAGTTTAGGTATTTGAGGAAGGGTGTTTGTTTTTATTGTTGATTTTTTTTCCTCCTAAAAAACGTGCCTCGGAAGGAAAACCTGATTTAGAAGAATTTCTACTTTTACTTTGATGTAATTTGGAAACAACTGGTTCTTTAATCTGTTCTGTAAAAACAGCTTCGTGGTGAAGCACAAATGTAACTGTTAGAATAAATGAAAGCTGAAGATATGTTCTTCTCCGAACCCCCCACTCCCAGTTTTAAATGTATTAAATTTTCCAAAGTTCTGCTGACCTTTTTTTTTTTTTACTAGTATTAATTTAGTTTCAGGTCCCCGCTTTATATAATAGCTCTTTTGACATGTTAATTCAATTATTTTAATCTCTTGTTCCTTGAGAATAATTTTCAATTATGAATTTGAAATAAAAACAGGCAGTGACCAAAACTTGAATTGCCTCTAAGCGTCTGATTAGGTACCAGCATGGGCTGACATCTGGGCGGGAGGAAGGCCTGCTGGAAAGTGTCTGCACGGAGGAGGGAACTCCTCTGGGGGCTTCGCTGACCTTGGGCCCAGCAGGGGTCCCCTTGTCCCTGCTCCGGGCAAAGAGGCCCATCTCAGGAGACTGTCCCCTGCAGGACGGTGGCCCCGGGGTTCACCCATGAGTCCTCAGAGAAGGAACACTCGAGTGCATCGTGATGACCAGGGCCGGGCCCTGTGACCCAAACCCACACCCAGGCAATGCAAGTGGTTTCCTAAGTCTTGAGCAGGCTGTGACCTGCCTGACCCTCCAGGCGTCTCGGCTGCTGGCAGATGTAGACGCCCTCTGGTGGGCAGCTTGGCCTGTGACCCACCACAGCAGGACGCCTTGGTGAAACTGCACCTCTCGGCCCTGACTCACCCAGCGGGTAACTGGCGGTGGCTAGGCTGGGGGAGTTGGAGAACCACTGCGGCGGGGGTCGCAGGGCAGTCCTGAGGCGCCATCGGCCTCCTTGCCGTCGCTGTCGCTGTCACTGCCTCGTGCGCGTCCTTCATGGACACGGACGAGCCTTGTCCCCGCGCCTCAGCACAGCCTCGCCCCTAACGCCGCCTCCGGACGCCCACCCGCAGGGCCTGCCGTCTGCCCGGGCCGCACGGCCTCCGCGCTCCCGGCCAGCCTGCTTGGTGCCCGCGCCCCTCCGCCCCGCTTCCTGCCTGGACGCCCCCGGGAGTCACCCTGCCCTCGAGGAGACACGGGTGGGGCAGCAGCAGCCGCAGGCTTGACCGCGGGGCGCGGATGCTCAAGAGTGCAGATCGGTCTCGGCGACCTGACCCCTGAGGTGATGAAAAGAAAGCCGCGGGCTGGACTGCCCCGCCCACACCGGCCTCGGTCCCGCCCACCTCGGGTTTCGGGCCCCGCCCCCCGTCTGTTATTGGCTGCCAACCCGGATATCCCGTTCACTGGCGCGTCTCAAGGGACCGCCTCAGGAGGCGGGTCCAGCGGTTCCGGAACATGGCGGAAGGCGGAGGCTGGCGGGTAAGCGCGGTGGGCGCTGGGGATCCGGGGAGCCGAGTCCGCCGGTCGGCGTCGACGGGCGGGCACCTGGCCCCCCGCTCACGCCCCCGTGCCCGCCCCCGCAGCCGCCGCGCCCGTGCGAGGCCTACCGCGCCGAGTGGGAGCTCTGCCGCAGCGCGGGGCACTTCCTGCGCCACTACTACGTCCACGGCGAGCGGCCGGCGTGCGGGCAGTGGCGGCGCGACCTGGCCAGCTGCCGCGAGTGGGAGGAGCGCCGCAGCGCCGAAGCCCAGGTGAGGCCAGGCGACCCGAGCGGGCCCGCCGAGCCCTGGAAGGCCGGGAAGCAGAGGCGCTGGGCGCAGGGGGCGGGCCTTGAACAGGGGCTCCGGGTCCAGCCCTCCGCGTGTGCTTTGATTTGTGTCCTTCAAAGGTCAGTCTGGCGCTCAGGCTGGGAGAGGACGTGGTGCAGACGCGGGAGACCAGTCTGGAGGGGCTCTTGGCCCATCCGTCCAGCAGACACTTAACCGCTGGGACGCTTTTGGACGTACAGGAGCGGTTAGAACACAACCTCTGCCCTCCTGGCTCCTACATCCTAGTCTGGAATACGGTGGTGTCCTGGAGCGGATGAGGGGGAAGGGTGGAGCGGAGCTGTGAGGGTGCAGCCCTCGTGGGGTGTGCCATCAGGACTGGCGAGTGTAGATGCCCAGTCCCTGAGCAGTGGGAGAGAGTTGGTGGGTCTATATGGGAAGAAATCAATATCCTTTATACATAGCTTGTAAAGATAGCTCTTACATATCACTAAGAGAAATGGATTTCACAATGGAGAAGTGGACAAAAGGGAGAGAGAAGGGATTCACCCTGAAAGGACATCAAATGGCCTGATACACATTTAAAATGACAGTAAGTGGTTTCTGCCCAGCGAAACATCCACTGGGGTTTGGAGAGTCTGAGCACCTGGGCAGTGCTGGTGGAATGTGGGGTGTTTTGATTATCTAAATATCAAATGCATGCCTTTTGATCTCAGAGTTTTACTCCTGGAATTTTATCCTAGGGAGTTAATTGGGTGACGGTTCAAAGTTCAAAATGTCCTGAAAGTGACCTGATGTCCAGTAGTAGACATTTGACCAGATAATGAATATCTTTCCCACTGCAGGGTACTACACAGCCATTTAGTAACCTACCCGCTTGTGGGAAGGTGCCCGCGGTATGTCACGTAATGAGGAAAGCAGGAGGTACATCTGCCAGGAGGCAGTTATTCCTTCTTTAGGGAAGCAGGTGCAGCTCTGAGACGCGGGCCCCGAGTGGAAGCTGGGACCTTCACCTCGGGGCTGGAGGGCTGTGGGGCTTTCACGTTTGCTTTGAGTTTCTGATCACCCTTAACACTAACAGGCGGAGGAGGTAAAATTCTACATGTAGAACGGCCTCACAGCTCCTGGAAAACCCCAGGCCCCACCGGGGTTGTGGCCTGCTGCCCCGAGCTGACTGGCTGGGGCGGCTTCTGCTGCCGGTCAGTCTCGGCCTCTCCCCACCTGTGGCCAGTCTTTCAGGCTCACCTCTCCTCGTGGCTAAGTCCCCAGCCTGCCTCAGCTGGTGCAGCTGATCAGGTCAACCGAGAGCCTCAGACCCTGGGGCCTGGGAGAAACACACACCTAGACGATAGATGTTCACGATAGCTTGAAAAAGAGTGATCTCGGTGTGTGCTGGGCTGCACATGTGGGTGGGTATGCGTGGGGCTGCCCGTGACCACGTCTCCTTTGCAGCGGTCCCTGTGTGAGAGCGAGCGGGCCAGAGTTCGGGCTGCACGGAAGCACGGCCTGGTGTGGGTGCCCAGGCAGAGCCCCCCAGAAGACTGGCACTTCCCTCTGCCCGAGGACAAGGACGGGTGACCAACCCAAACAGTCCAGAGGGCCCCTGGGAGCTTCTGCCTAGCGTGGGACATGGAGCCCTCGCCTCCAGCCTCGCCTGACCCGCCGTCACCACCAGGCTTGGATCCGGCCCACCCAGCACGTGGCATCCCTGCGGGCAGCCAGGCAGACTTAGGGATAGCGGCCCAGGAGAGGCTGTCCCGAGGGCTGGGCTCCTCAGACGAACCCTCCAGGGGCAGCTCTGACCCGTGGGGACACTTGGGGGGGGGATGAGGCAGCCCCACCTGACCCTGCTCTGGTGACCACCACGCACTTTGGCCACAGTGCCCTCCTGCCACAGCCACTCACTGCTCCTTCCCTTGGGATTTCCCCCGGTTGTTTTTAGAAAACGTGGATTATATCAAAAGACATTTCACAGGTTTGATTCCAAATAGAAACTGTAAATTGCATCCAGGGTTTATTGAAAGAGTTAGATGCAGGCAGTTAGAATTTTGTATGCTTACATTCTTGTAAATGCTTTAAAAATACATGTGTTTGAACCAAGGGGAACCCTCGTTCTTTGGAGGTCTCTTTCTTCTGCTGAAATGATGTAGTCTCTGGGGCCATGTGGCCGGCCTGCTGCTTGGTGCTATGGACCAGGCCTGCAGCGTCTCGGCTCCCCCCCAGGCCCTAGCCGGGGCACAGGTGTGGCTCTGCATCATGAAACCCATTCTTGGGGACAGAATAACCCACCCCTTCAGAAGGACGTTCATTATAGGGTCCCCACCGTGTGCCCCAGGAGTCCTCTGTGACTGTGTACCTGTGAGCAGTGGGGGTGCACGCACGGGACCCCCAGAGCAGAGGTGAGTATAAGGCGCAGGGTGCTCCCTCTGCAACCAGGGCCCGTCAGCCGTGGCTGCAGCTCTGTCCATGGGCATTTCTGTGCGAGGAGAGGGAGGGATGGCTGGGCCGTCCCAGGTCTAAAACCCCAGTGGGGGGCTGTGTGCTGGGAACGGCAGCCACCCCCTGGTTCCCAGGATTCCTGTGGCGGGGCGCTGGCACTGTCAGGAGCCCCACACCTGCTCGAATGCTGATCGTGCCTCCAGTGCAAGGGAACATGCCTGTGTCCATGCGTGTCCACGCCTTGGGACCGCAAGCCTGAAACAGAGACGTGGCCTCCATCCCGTTGAGTTCAGGGGACGGACATGAACGTTCAGGTGTCAGCTGTGAATAAATTGAAACAGGCAGCATCTTTCCAACCCTCGGGACAGAGCTCACGGTGACGAGCCATTTGGGTGGTGACTTGGTGCAGCACCCGCCAAAGCCCACAAGGATCTCAGGGACGCAGGCGGCTCTGAGGCCAGGGTCGGAGAGCCATCCTGGGGAGGCTGTGATAGGACTTGCGGCCGGGCAGCGGGTGGGGAACCAGGACCCACTCTGGCAGCACCATTGGCCTCTGGTGCAGGTGAGACTGGCCGTGCGTGAGACGTGACCCTATGGAGCTGTTGGCTCGGCACCTCCCTACCGACCTCCAAAGAAGAGGTTGAGACAAAACAGCTTGGCCATGACCTACTGACTTGATTGTCCAACCTCACCGAGGAAAGCTACAGGCTTGAACAACATCTATGAGGGGTGCGGCAGTGGGGAAGGCTCTGAGTGTGGCCCTGAGGAGGCTGGAGGCTTGCAAGGCTGAGAAGGAGCCACAGGCTGATGAGGCTGGGGTGGGTAGCCAGGGTCCTCTAGGCCAGTCCACAAGCTAAATGCTCACTCAGGTGAAACGGCCCCCAGTGTGCCTGCCCTGAGGTGGGCCTCTGCCTACACGGCCCCTCACCCACTTCCTTTGGTGGAGGCCTACCCCCTGCTGCTCTGTGCGTGCTGAGTCACTTCAGTCATGGCTCTTTGTGACCCCAAGGACTGCAGCCCGCCAGGCTCCTCTGTCTATGGGATTCTCCAGGTAAGAGTGCTGGAGTGGGTTGCCATGCTCTCCTCCAGGGATCTTCCTGACCAAGGGATCAAAACTGCATCTCCTGTGGCTCCTGCATTGCAGGCCGATTCTTTCCCGCTGAGCGACCAGGGGAAGCCCCAATCCCTGCTACTGAGCATGACTGTATCTGGTCTTTAAAGGGGAGATTAAGGGGAAATAGAATCGCTTGAGTGAGTCACTCAGTCGTACCTGACTCTTTGCGACCCCATAGACCATACAGCCAATGGAATTCTCCAGGCCAGAATAGGAGTGGGTAGCTGTTCCCCTCTGCAGAGGATCTTCCCAACCCAGGTCTCCCACATTGCAGGCAGATTCTTTACCACCTGGGCCAGAGGGGAAGCCCAGGGTTACGTGGGCAGGCCCTAATGCAATGACCGGCATCCTTATGAGAAATCAGGGCACGGAACGACCACGCAGGGACACAAGATGATAATGGCCATCTGCACGCCAAGGAGAGCAGCCTCGGAAGGCACCAGCCCTGCTCACACCTGGACCTGGGACATCCAGCCCCGGAAGTGAGAAATAAATGTCCGCCATTTCAGCCCCTTGGGTCTGTGGTGTCTGTTCCGGTGCCAACCTTACTCTCTCACACACACACACACCCCACTGCCCCACACTAAGTGGCCTCAGCCAGGTTAGGTGTCAGCCATCGGAGGACACACCGCCTCACCAGTGGGTCCCTGTCCTTGACACTCTGCTTGGCACTCCTCTGGCACCCCAGCTTAAAACCAGAGCTGGCCCTGCCTCCCCTTGGCGTGCATGTCCTTCACCTCCACTCCTGTGGTCACTGCGTCTTGCTGGTGGCTTCTGCCCCTTCCTGGTCACTGGAGGGCAGCAGTCAGTGTGGGGGCCTTCCTATCCCCAGGCCAGGCAAGCAAGGGCAGCCCCCTCAGCCCCTCACCCCTGGCGGGTTAACTAACAAGACAGACACGGGGTTTGACACGTTTATTCACAGCAGGCCTGACCGGTCAGCAGCAGGCCGGAGCCCTGGGGGGTGGGCTCTTCCGGGCAGTGTGTCCTGAGGGCGGCCACCCGCAGCCCTACCTCTTGAGCTCCACCTGTGTGTACACCTTGGTGACGTCCTGGTACCTGCCTTCCGGGGGCTGGTAGTTGGCAATGGGCGGCGTGTAGTCTGGCCCGTGCCTCTCGAAAGGAAACAGGCTGGGGTCCCGCTTGATGGCCTCGGCGTGGAGCTCTGGGGCCGTGAGCTCCAGCTCCTGCAGAGCTTCCCGCTGGGCCTCCAGCAGGGACGCGATGGCGGTCCTCTCCAGCTCATGCTCACGCTGCTTGTGCAGCGACCACTTCTTCAGCAGCAGGGCTCTCCGCTCGCTCTCCTCAAAGGGGAGCTCCACTGGCGGCCGCTGCCTGGGAACACACAGAGCCAAGGGCATGACCTGGAGGCACAGGCCTCGCCAACCAACTGCACGGGACCCGAATGTCCCCGCTGGAGACGCGTGTGGAACACAGGGACAAACCAAGGGGCAGGACGATGGATGTGGCAACAAGGGAACCCACGCCGGTCGCTTTATGTGGAGACAAGAGACAGCGATGCTCCAGCAGGCCGTGGTGAGAGCCGGCTTTGGAGAAAAGTCAAATGGCGGCGTGAAAACAGACACCAATGCCCCAGGGAGTCGAGAGCCTGTTATCAGCCCTGCAGACCCCAAACGGCGAGGTCCCCCCTGACACAGCGTGGCACTGCTGTATGAACGGGCTCTGACAAGGCAGCGACCCCAGCCACCCCACTCCACAAACACCGGCTTTGGGCCTGTGCATTCCGGAGCAGGAGGCTGAAGGTTTCCTGCCATCGGGAGGGACGGGGGCTGTGCACCACATTCGAACCTGCTCGACCCCTGCCCAGAGTTTCACGCCCACACCTGGCCGTTCAGGAGCAGCACCCGGCGCTTCCTCCAGGAGAAGACTCGGCATGGGGCCAGGCCAGCCCCGGTCTATGACCCTGCCCACCATAGGTGTGAAGCTCCCGTGACACCACTTCCTGAAGGTAACAGAACTGTTTTGCCCCAAGACCTCAAACCCAGAGGCCCTCACCTCGCTTGATTCAAGAACTTGACCGGGGTGATAAAATCCTCAATGGGAATCAGCTCCTGGGTCGCCTTCTCCAGTCGCCGGATCCTCTTTTTCAAGCGCTCCTTCGCCGCCTGGTCTTTCTTGGGGTCCACCTTCTTCTTCTTCCGCAGAGGCTCTGCTCTAAAGCACAAAGCGGACACTGAATGTCTTCCTCTGTGGTCTCGTGAGCGTGCAGAGACATGGCGCTAGGGGAAGTGCCCACACACTGGAACTGTGCTCTGCACTAGGGAAGAACCATGTGCGCCGGCCTCCTGGGACAGCCTCCAGCAAGGGTCCTCAGAAGAACTGGGCAGGCATGGTCAACCCAGGAAGGGGTGGAAAAATTCCACGGGGTGTCGGGGCGTAAATTAAAGAGAAGTGCTCATTTCTAGTGCAAGGGTTCAGGTAGGCCTTGAGATAAACTGAAATATGAAAATACCAAACTGATTAATTACATGCTCATCCCTCATATTTTTTATGTAATTTTTAAGCTGAAGTACAGTTGTTTAACCCTGTTGTGTTAATTTCTGCTGTACTGCAAAATGATTCTTTTATGCATACATACATCTTTTTTCCCATTCTTTTCCACCACATTATCTGAGAATACTGAATCTAATTCCCTGTGCTCTACCGCTAAATCTTGCTGTTTATCCATTAAAAACTTGTTACTCACATTTAAATAGATATATGATTTATAAACATGAGTAACACGAAAAGAGACAGTATGGTAAAAATGACTAGGAAGTTCCTGTTTATACCGTCTGACATGTTAACAAATTTCCTCATCCTCCAGCACCAACAAGTCTAGCTTGCCCTGACACATCACTGTGCCAATAAGTTACTATTAAGAACAATCGAATCCTCTGGCATCAAGACTGAGTCTCATCACGCCCGTACAAGGTGTCCAGGGTCCCAGGTGGAAACAAGGACCCTCCGGCCTCCCCCCACCTCTCCATGGAGTAAGAAACACAGACACTATCTGTGCTCTTTAAATCTTTTTAACATGAGAATCCCTTCAAAACGAATTAACTTTTCTTCAAACCATTCTGCATTGAATTTCTGACCTCGTTAGACAGAAACCGAACGTCGCGCACCCTCGCTCTCCGGGCCCGACCCCCCCAGGCCGGGCCGGCGGCCGGGTTACCTCATGGGCACGAGGCCCCAGAAGGACAGCACGGAGGCCCGCCGCCGCGCGTCCCTCGTCGGCGTCGGCCGCGCCCCCAGGAGCCTGGAAGAGACCGGCCGCGCGTCACCGTACGCGTCCCCGTGAGGTCGCTCGGGGCCCCGGTGACTGCCTCTCAACCCGCGCCCCGCGCTCCCCAGCGGCCGCCCTATGCCCTCACCCGCTCGCGGGGCGCAGCGCGCGCCAAGCCGCCCCCAGCGCCGCGGCCGCCATGCTCCCGGGTCGCCGGCTGCCACTTCCGGGCGCGCGCCCCTCGGCCGTCCGACCAGCGCGGTGCGCCGTT
>CM035282.1:435494-508841 GCA_020226075.1 Hydropotes inermis
CCTGAAGCCGACCTGGGTCAACCACAATGGTGAGTGCGCGCGGGGGCCGCGAGCCCCAGGCCGGGCCGGGGTCTGAGGCGCGGGGGAAGCCGCGGTCCGGTCTTCCCGCCTCGCCCTGGCGCGGGGCGCCCGGGTCGCGGGGCCGGCGGGCGCGGACTCCGTCCTCACTCTGGGGCGCCGGGCGCCGCACGTGTTCGCGCCCCCGCACGTGCGCGGAGCCCTCGGTCGCAGCCCAGCGGCGGAGGCGACCGGGCGCAGGCGGCCCGGGCCAGCGTGTGACGGCCGGGCGCGGTGGCCCTTCGCTGGCGGCGTGTAGAGCTGGAAGGGGCACGTCCTGCTGTACCCGAGGCTGGATCCGCTGACTGTGTCTCCGAGTGGAGCCCCGTGACTCCGGGCTGAGGCCCCCTAGCCCGCGGAACCTCGTTCGCACCGAGTTAGAGCGTCAGGGCCCCTCGGGTGGGGCCCGCGGGGCGCAGGTGTGTGCTCGGAGAGCGCCCGCCGGGGCCCCACGGCGCACCCGGAGCGGACTGGTCAGTGCCCTGGGTGAGAAGAGACTGGTGCAGAGACGCGTGCGGCGACCGGCAGGGATGGCCTAGTTCTACCTGGAGCGCACACCTGCCGCAGGACTTGGCCTTGGCTTCCTGGGGACGGGAGCGGAGCCAGCCGCCACCCTCCACGGGCAGTGCGGGGGGGGGGGGGGGCCTACTCTCCAGCCCAGGGTCCCCACCGCCGCCGCTGGCTGGCTGTCTGCTGATAGAGAGGCAGTCACCCTCGTTCTGTCCTGTTCCTCATTTCTACTCAGCCGGGCGCCTAGAGGGAGCTGCAGTGTTCTTCTAGAGCTTGGCGGGTAGGTACTTTCACCTTCTCTAAGCCAGTAGCTTTTTAGTTCTGACCTTGGATCTTAGGATGCTTTCTTCTGCGGCAGCTGAACTGAACACCAGTCTGTTCTTTGGCTTGGAAGTGCTCTCCCTTTCCATTTTCTTGCAGGGTATCATGTCTCTTTTCATTACCCAGGGTCTGGGTGAGGTCCCCCTTTGCTCCTGAGTTACTCCACTAGACCCTTGCCGGCCCCAGGGTGGGCGCCTGTGTGTCCCCAGCGCGGGGACGGCCTGGCTCACTCCGCATCCCCTGCCACACTCAGCTGTGCCTTCTGTACGGAGGGTCTGATGTCGCTGGCTGAGCAGGTGAGAGCTGAGGGCGCCCGTGGCTGACGAGCTCGGCTGACGGCGCGCGAAAGCAAAAGCGGTGAAGTCTGGTTTCATTTGTCCTGCCTTCTCTGCAAGCGGATTTCCTGAGGTGTGGGGTGAGGTCTCCCCCAGCAGGACTGGGCAGATGTTCAGTAATTATAAATTGTGCATGTGAGTCAGGAAAGAAAAGATAGTTGCTGTGCAAGTGAAGCCTGAAAGAATTTTCACTTTGACACACTGCTCGATCAGGTTGTGTGTGTGGTACACCCTCCTCCTGTCTTCCTCCTGCTGTATAATTTCTCCCCTCGTGATGAACTCCTTTGTAGGACATGAGTTTTACGCCGCATAAGCACAAGCAGGTCTGGATGGTTAAGCGATCATTTAGGTGCAGATGGGAAAGAGTCCGAGCTGGGCGGGGTGGGCTGGGGCTCCTTCCTGTGGCCTCTCCACCGGCCTTGAGGACAGGGAGCCTCACAGTGTCTGCCCTGCCTGCTTCGTGGTGCGATTGGGGTGTTTGCTTGGGGAGGAAGACAGAGGGCTCCCCAGAGTCTGACGTGCATTAGAAACCTGGGAGATAATGATTAAAGAAATTTAGACTCTTTTAGACCTGTTCGTTGTCAAATCTCCTTTCTTTTAAAGTCTCCTGAAATCAGCCCTAGTCTCATGGAACATTCAGATGGACCGTTGTTGGTAAATGACGGCTCTTCTGAAGGGCAGGCTGACTGATGGTCTGGACCATGCCTGCGCTGTCCTGTAAAGACTGATGAATGGCGGGAGCTGCTCGGAACCCCAGTGGTGGGTGGTGGCCAGCAAAGCCACCCTTATTTCAGTTTAACAAACCAAAGAGATCGAGGTGCTTTGGAGAGTACGTCACTGTGCTTTCTGGTTTCCTGACTCTGCACTCCATTTCCTCACTGATTATGCAGTTTGAACATACTTCTTCTGGGGTCTCAGAGCCCAAAGAGGGAAGCAGCAGAGAGCCCTGCATTTTCTGTGGGGGCAGGATCCGTTGGATGGGGTGAGTGGGCAAGTGTCTGTCGAGGGCAGGTGTGCTCTCCCGTCCTCTTTTCCGGGCTGAGGCCTTGCCTCTAGGGGAGGGTTTCTCCATCTCAGCACTGCTGATGCCTGGGGGCGCGTGATCGCATGGAGCCCAGCCTGTGTGTCGGGAGGTGTTAGTGGCAGCCCTGGCTTCTGCCCTCCGGTGTCAGTAGCACCTGCACACAGTGACGCACAGACATCCAGTTGTGACGATAGAGCCGCTCTCCAGACATAGTCAGTGCCCCCTGTTGGCCAGGTCAGAGCCCCCAGTCAGGAACCACTGTGCTAAGGAGGTGAGCTAAGTCTTGAAGTCATGTCACAGAAATGAGCTTTGAACCTGGGATCAGATCGGGTTCAAGACATCATCGTTTATTAACTGAATTCTTGGGCTTTTGACTCCACCTTCTGGACCTTGGTGAGATCCATCCCTGCCGTTTGATCCTGTGCCCAGACGTGGAAGGCTGTCTTCAGCTAAGGCGTGTTACATGAGTTCGTGAGGTTTGTCATGTATGTAGAGGTTACATACAAGAGACTGTTCACACACGTGCATGCACGTGGTTTGTTCTGTGTTCTTGCAGACAGTATTCCTTTGTTGTTTTGCAGTTGCTCAGTCATGTCCGATTCTCTGTGACCCCATGGACTACAGCACGCCAGACTTCCCTGTCCTTCGCCATCTCCCAGAGCTTGCCCAAACTCAGGAACATTGAGTTGTGATGTCATGCAACCTTCTCGTCCACTGTCGTCCCCTTGTCCTCCTGCCTTCAGTCTTTCCCAGCATCAGGGTCTTTTCCAGTGAGTTGGCTCTTAGCATCTGGTGGCTGAAGTATTTTATTCTAGGCCTGGCCAAGATAAGGTTTGCCTCTAGTTAGATTATCACTGTATGTTGGTTCGAAAGTGAGAGCAGTTACGTTTTGATTGTAGGAAAATGTAGTGTGTATGTTGAGAAAACTTCCCTGGAGATTAATGTTTCTTCCCCTCCCTGAGCCTTTGTCCTCTTGTGGAGTTCATGCACAGCTCTTGAGTGAAGCCCATTCCAACCAGAATGGCCAGGACTGAAAGAACTGCATCCTGCTTTGGTTTCTGGCTCACACTTTGATGGCAGTGGTATAAAAAGGTGTCTGGCAAATTTTCAACAACGGGATGGTTTGTCAGTCGTCCCGTTGCTTTGTGGTGTGTGTTTTTCTCCTGTCTGCGACCCCTTCTCATCCCGCAAAGGATTTAAGGCCTTTTACCACCATT
Source organism: Hydropotes inermis (assembly GCA_020226075.1). Taxonomy (NCBI): domain Eukaryota; kingdom Metazoa; phylum Chordata; class Mammalia; order Artiodactyla; family Cervidae; genus Hydropotes; species Hydropotes inermis. The sequence goes on from CM035282.1 coordinate 438,959, forward strand.
TAAGAATGTCAGCTTGAAGGGGAGACGCAGGGAAGGAGGACGGTACCACAGCTGCCTGGGTGCGGCACAAGGCCCGCACGGCTGCTCTGAAGGCAGGTGGCAGGCGGGAGGTGGCGACGCTTCGTGACCGCTGTGGTCGTTCCGTTACCTGTGCCATTGGCCCGGATCAGACTAGTCCAGCAGGCTGGTGTCTGGGGACGTTCTGGGTTTCCGCCGCTGGCGGGGACGGAGCTGCAGGAGCTGGTGGGTAGGGGTGCGCTGTGGCCTCGCCAACATCACCCCGCAGCAGTTAGCTGGCCGACGCCCGGGCTTGGGGGTCACTCTGGGTGAGCGTGTCTCTCCCTGGTTGCTCTTGGGGACTTGTTCACCCGTCCCACTCAGTTGTGAATGGGACACATACTTGAGCTTGAGGACGAGGGTTTGCGTTTTATTTTGGAGTCAGGCGGTCCTCCTCTTTAACCTCTGTTGCCTGCCAGACGCGTGTCCCAGAGGCTCTTGACGTCTCTTACCTGGTCTGTTGAGTGAAGCAGCTAACACCTGCCTCGCCTGCCCCCAGCTCACCTGTGAAGGCTCAGGAAGTGTATGCTCTTCACACACTCACACCAGCTCACGCCTGGAGACAGTAGGTGGATTTTGAAAAGTAACCAGAATACGACTGAAGAGCTCTCAGAAGCAGCTGGGTGGGATTCTGCTTTGCACTGTACACTTGGGGTTTATGCCCTCAACACTGAACCCTCCTGCGGAGAAGTCCTGTGGGATCAGAGGCGCTTGTGTGCCAGGTAAGCGTGGGGAACAGACCGCTGTCCAGAGTGCAAGGCAGACATCCTCCAGGGAGGAGGCGGGGTTGGGGTACGCGTGCCGTAGGCCTGAGTCTGGCCCTTGGGAGGACCGGGGGGGCGGAGGACGTGCTGCTGCTGGGGAGTGTCTGGAGTGAAGGCCCCGGGGAGGGCTCGAGCGGCGAGCGTGTCCACGTGGGGACTGTGCAGGCCTCAGCAGCTGGGCTGTGGGCTGGAGCCCAGGGCACCTCCCTGGAAGAGTAGGCTCCTCATGGGGCATTGAGGGGTTCCTGGGTCTTCCTGGGGAGGCTAGGTGTTACAGGGAGGCAGTTTCCTAGGCCTGGATGCGAGACGCAGTGGAGGCAGGAGGTGGGGTGGAGGTGAGCCAGGTAGAGGCAAGTGACTAGATTTGAGACGCTCAGTGGATTACGTCAGTATGCTGAGAAAAAAATAGAGATGGGGGCCAGGAAGTAAGGTGTTTTCAGATACTTCTTTTAACTTAAAGAATGCTTAGGAAGCTGCTTTCGCCTTATGAGTAGAATTGCAGTCACATAGCCAGGAGGGGCCTGAAGCCTTGGCACCTGTCTCAGGGCCTGTCTGCCTCGACCCCTCCTCTTCCCCAGAGGTGTGAGGTGCCTCTTTCTGCAGGGGTCTGCCCGTGAACTGTCCGGCTGTGTGGCTCCTGAAACCTGGGTCTGGATGAGCCCTGGGGATAAGCATTTATGTGAGCACATGTTACCGTCCTGCTGAGGTGAGCAGCGTGCCTGGAGACGGAGCAGGCGTTGGGCCTGGCGCAGACCCCGGCCGCCCACCTGCCCTCCGAGCATCTGCCGCGTGCCCACCTCTCCTGCAAGAGCAGGACATGAGCGCCGCCCTGTCAGGCAGCAGGCGGTGCCATTCCCGCCAGGGGGAGTTGGGGGTGGGTCTGCTTGGGGCTCATTGGCACCTCGTGTGAGAAGAGGGGCCAGAAGGCCTGGCCGCCTCCTGCGGGCTGAGGGCCTGGGGCTGCATCTGCGGGGCCTCAGACTTGTCCCCTGCTGGACAAGGCGCTCAGGCCTCTGCACTCCCCCCAGGCTGCCAGCAGTCCACCCCTAGGTAGGAAGGTGGCCCTCTGCGGGCAGAGCGTCCAGCGGAGGGCAGGCGTTCTGGCGGAGGGCAGCTAGAGTGCGCCTGCAGGGCGGGCCTGGGGAGGGGCATGGCCGGCTTCCCGTGGGTGCAGGAGTCACCTGGCGCGGCCTCGTGACTCAGCCGGGCCGCAGGCCTAGGCCAGGTGTGGGAGCTGAGGGACCTGGGCAGAGGCTGTGGCCATGAGCCGTGCAGGAGGCAGCCAGGGTGGCGCTGGTGCATTGAGCATGCACGTGGGTGTGGGTGTGGACGTGTGTGTGGGTGTGGCATTCACACACACGCGTGCGCGCTGGTTCTGAAGTGTAAGTATGCACGTGGGTGTGGGTGTGGACGTGTGTGTGGGTGTGGCATTCACACACACACACACACACACACGCTGGTTCTGAAGTGGTTCTGAATTGTAAGTTACATAGTGAACTGCATAGACACCAAGCTTCCCACATGGTGAGTTTTGTCAAGCAAGCAGGCTCTGTAATCTGTTCACCACTGGAGATGTGGGATGTTTTAACCTCCCCAGATGAAATATGGGGTGTGAGTTGGGGGTGAACGCGACCCCCAGTGTCAGGGAAGCTGTGGAGGAGCAGCCAGGGCGCCTTGTCAAAGCGCTGGAGCTGCCATTGCAGAGCAGGAGGGCTGGCTTCTGAGTCTGGCTGCGTCCACCACCAGGTTGGGCTGCACGGGGGTATTGATGGGGTGTGGTCTGGAGAAGAGAGTGCTTGGTGATTTTGCACTTGTCTGAAAAATGTAAAATAGTTTTTCTCAGAGAAGTAAAACCCATTTTCTTTAGGAAGTTAGAAAATGCAAAAACGAGAGCACGTTGTTAAAACTTTTGAACGTGGTCTTTCAGACCATTCGGAAAAGATAACTGGGTGACTTGGTGCTTTTAAATACACACACAGCTTTGGGACCTCCCTGAGGGTCCTAAGACTCCATGCTCCCAGTGCGGGGCCCGGGGTTCAGCCCTTGTTGGGGAACTAGACCCCTCGTGCTGAGTAGGACGGCCGAAAGAAAGAACAGCACACAGGCTTTATTTAGTGCGTAGACTATATCATAGACGTGCCTGGACTGTTTAAGACCTTAGCCACAGGCCAACCTCACAGCAAACCCAGTGTTTGCATTGTAGCCTCCCTTCAGACAGCTAAAGTGTCACCAGGTATTTTCCACTTAAGTAATATTGTAGGGGTTTTGTTCTTTTTTTTAAATTGACCCAAAACATTGATTTGTTTCAGGTGTACAACATATGGTTCAAAATTTGTACATATTGCAAAAATGATCATTGCAATGAGTATAGTTAACATCTGTCACCTCACATAGTTACAGGATTACTTTTTCTTAATGAGAACTTCCAAGATTTACTCTCTTAGCAGGTTTTACATACACAATACCATATTATTAACTATAGTGTGATTTTTTTTTTTTTTTAGGTTGTTAAAGAGATTTTCCCCTTTATGGGAATATTGTACTTGGGTGCTCTTACCTTTCTAATGGATCTGGGTAGAAGGGATGATGCTTTAGAAATTCATAGGAAAAGGGACAATGGTCTGTAAATGATACACCTTCACTGTCTTCACCTCTGGTTCATGGCGCAAAAAAGCCAAAACCAGCCCAGCAACGGTTGTATGATGTGATTCTCCAGCTTCCTTCCTGTGCACTGTTTTGAACGTCCCGGGCAGCTGACACCTAAGGTGTCCAGCAGCGGTGCTGACTTAGGACCCAGAGGTTGTTGTTGAAGTGCTGGGGGTCCCAGAGGCCCCTCCGCTGTGCATCCGGCTCTGCTCCCCGGCGAGGGCGCCGCATGAGTCCCTCTCAGCCAGGAGGACCTGCCGTCCCAGCAGGTGTCTCAGAACGCGGGGCCTCTGCCCAGCCTTTTGCGACTGCCAGTGTTTGGGGGGCCTGCTGTGCACTGCGGGGCCTGGGGAGACCCTGAGGAGGCAGACGAGGGACCCAGCCCTCACAGTCCACATCCTGCTGGGCAGAGTCTACACCCGTTCCTGGGAAAGCAGACTGGTGCTAGGGGGTGGGGGGACCCTGTGAGGGTAGAACTGGTGGGCGTGAGAGGGAGGCGTGGGCCCTGTAAGCTGGGTGGCCTGGTGGGCGGGCAGCCTGGTCCCTGCAGAGAGAGTGCAGGCTGTGGGATGGATGTGCACACTTGTCACCTGCACGGGAAGCGTGTCCGCATACTGAAAGTAGCCACAGGTATTTGACACTCGTTTTTATCTCACAGATGGGTACGTGGTTTTAGAAAACAGGCTGTGAGGGTCTGTGTGTGTCTCTTGCTTACTGAGGTTCCGCCTGGGTGGGTTCACCTGCGTGTCCACAGTGGGAACGGCCGCGTGGTTCCAGCACCTGCACAAGCGTGCCCAGCTCCCTCCCCTGCCCACCCATTTGTGTGCATCCTCATGTGGTCTGGATCGGTGTTGGTTAGTGTTTGTTCAAGTGGTGAGAAAATGAACGTAAACTTTATCATGTTAACCATCTTCTACTTGTGTTATTTAGTCGTGTCCTGTGTGTTCACGTTGTGGGGCAGCCAGTCCCCATGCCTTTTCATCTTGCAAAACTGAAGCTGCCCCATCCCTTGGCACCGCCATTCTGCTTTGTCTCTCTCTGAACTTGACACCTCTCGGACCTTTATACAAGTGAAATCATACAGTATCTGTGCTTTTGTGACTGGCTGACATGAATTAACAGAATGTCTTCACGGTTCTTCCATGTCGTGCCTGTGTCAGGATCCCCTTGCTTTTCGTTGCTGAATGACGCCCCACTCTGCAGATGCACCACGTCTCCTCCTCCGTCCTCCACTGCCGGGCCCTGGGGCTGCGTCCCCGTCTTGGCTCCTGTGGATGAAGCTGCTGTGAGCATGGGGTACAAATACCTCCTCCAGACCCTGCTTTCAGTTCTTTGGGGCATAAACCTAGAAGTGGAATTGCTGGATCCCAGGTAGTTCTGGGCTTCCCTTGTGACTCAGATGGTAAAGAATCTGCCTGCAGTGCGGGAGACTGGGTTCGATGCCTGGGTCAGGAAGATCCCCTGGAGGAGGGCTTGGCAACCTGCTCCAGTATTCTTACCTGACAATCCTCATGGACAGAGGAGCCTGGCGGGCTGCAGTCCATGGGGTCACAAAGAGTCGGACACGACTGAGCTACTATGCACAGCCCAGTGCGGGTAACTCCGTTTGTACTCTCCTGAGAGCTGCCGTGGGGGCTGCACCAGTTTTCGTTCCCACCAACCCACGGGGTTTGTTTCTCCACCTCCTCCCCACGAGCCCTGGTCTTTGCTTTTCTTTCTTTTCTTTTTACAGTGGCTGTCCTTGGAGAATATCTGTTTGAGTTCTTTGCCCATTTTTTAGCGGTTTCTGTGATCTCATTTGCTGATGTTTGTCTGTTTTGGGCTGGGATTTCAGGCCTCAGCTGCTACACTCTGGATCTTTGTTGCAGTGTGAGGGCTTAGTCGCCCTGCCCTGTGGCACGTGGAATCTTAGTTCCTGGACCAGGGATCGAACCCACGTCCCCTGCATTGCAAGGTGGATTCTTACTGGACCACCAGGAAGGTTCCCCTCGGCCCATTTTGAATCAAGTTTTGGAGGGTTTTTTGATCATTAAGTTTTAGGAGTTCTCGGTATGTTCTGGACGTCTGACGTTACCAGTATTTTCTCACATTCTGTGGTTGCCTTTTTACTCTGCTGATAGTATCCTTTGATAGGTGAAAGTTTTCAAGAAATCCAGGTTGTCCATTTTTTCTTTTAATGCCCATGCCTTTGCTGTCATATCTTAACAAATTGTTGTCCAGTCCAGTGTCATGAAGCTTTTTCCTCTCTCTGTTTTCTTCTAAGGGTTTTTATAATGCTATGTTCAACATCTGGGCCTTTGATCCGTCTCAGGTTGGTTTTTGTAGGTGGTGTTAGGTGAAGCTCAGGACTGGGGGCCTCCTCAGGCCTGGGAGGAGGGTTCTGTCTGAGTGCTCCGGTCAGAACCAGCTTCAATAGCTGACTCTCTTCCTGCCCAGGAGGGAGCCAAGTGCTGTGGCCCTCATATTTGCACCCCCAGACAGGGCACGGGAGCGGGGTGCTCCGGGGGCCTAGGGTCAGGGCCATCTGGGAGCAGAGCCTGAGGGTGGCCTGCCGGTTGCGGCGGCTCTTGGGGTATCGCTCACTTGTGTCGCCATCTCTGTAGAGGGATCAGCTGTGGTGGCCATTGGGGGCACGTCTCTGTGGTCCCACGGCAGGTTCTCAAACTGCAGCCACCGCCAGAGCCCCTCAGAGGTCCTTCCGTGTGTCCTCTGACCTAAGGTGCGTCCCTGCGGCGGAGACGGGTTCCAGCCTCGGTGAGCGCAGGTGCACCCTGCTCTGAGAGACTCTGGACTGAGGCGTGGGCCTCAGAGGCCCTGTGACTCGGAGTCTTCATCTGTCCCCTGCAGTGCCAGCCGGCCGTCTGGTAGATTAGGGTTCTGGCCACCCGTCTGTAGGTTAGGTTTCTGGCCGCCCCTCCGGTAGAAGAGGGAACCGCACAGAGAGGTGAAGCATCTTTCTTGAGGCGCAGCAGCTGGTGAGGGGTAGGGCCAAGGGTCCGTCCCAGGCCTGGGTCCACCCCCATTTTTGCCATCCCCACGTCCTCCAGCTCAACAGTTTCTTTTCCGTGGGAACCGCTACCGCCCCTGCCCCAGGGTGGCAGCCTGCCCCAGGCTCTGCACTCCTAGGTGGCTCCCCATCTTCTGGCTAACCCTCCGCCTGGGGGCTCAGGGCAGCTGTGGTTTCTGCAGGAAGCCCCGGGCTCCACGGCAAGGCTCACAGAAGGGCCAGGCTCCATGTCCACACTGTCCCTGCCCCCCTGGGCTGTGCTGTGCCCAGCCAGGCTACGGGTGCTTGGGGTGGGTGTGTAGGCAGGTGAGTGTGCTGGGCTCCAGCCGGGGACGTGGGTGCTCCTCACTGCTGACCACTTAAAACCAGTGCCAGCTCGGCTGGGGCTTCATTGGCTCCGATGGCAGCTGCCCAGGAGAGTTGGCTTGTGCAGAACACGAAGGAGCAGGCTTCTTGGGTTATCTTGTCCCTGCGCGTCCTTTCTCTTCCCCGCGGTGCAGATGGCAGGAAACTGCTTTCTCAGCGGCTTCCCTGCAGCCCCTCCACTTGCGAGGAAGGGTGGCACGTCCCCCGCGCTGCCCACGCCTTGCCTTCCCGGGGCCGCTGGGGACAGCGTCTGGGCTCTCCTGAGGGTGGCAGGGGCCTGTGCAGGTCTGTGCCCCGGATGGGCTCTGGCAGCTGCTGTGCGTGGGTGGCTGCCGCTGGTTCAGGGCTGACAGCCGCCCTGGCGCCCGGCTCTGAACGTACTGCCCATGCTCGGGACGGGCCTGCGGCTGCCGGGCAGAGCTAACCTGTCACAGCAGAGCTGCGGCTCGGGGCTCAAATGACTGCTGCCTCCAGAACGCAGAGCAGGAGCGTTTGGCGTCTATGCCCTGCTGCTCCCCGCCACCGCGTCATGACCAGGGCAGGAGCCTTCCCCGGCCTCATGGAAGCTTGCGCTTGGCTTCACCGTGGCTGTGCCCTCCGGGAGACGGCGCTGCGGGGAGCCACACTGCCATTTGGTCCCTGCTTGCTGTCATGTGACACCAGAGTCTGACCCACATGCCCGCATCCACCGCGCCCCTCTGGGGTGATGGAGACAGAGCATCCTCAGCTGAGAGACCCCTGGCGACCACCCCACGTCTGTGTCAGTGACCGCTAACGTCCAGCTCGCCGTCAGGCCACTCGTGTGTCTCTGGGCCAGGCCCAGGGCTGAAGGAGGCCACGAGCTGGGGCATGCCCACAGGCACAGCCTGCTGTGGCGCCTTTGCCGGTTAGTCTGCCCAACTGGCTCCAGCCTCGTGGCCCGGGGGTCCTGGGCTTCCCCACAGGGACTGCCGTCTGATTGGCCGCGCTGTGGGCCCTACTGGCAGAGACGACTCCGTGACGCCAGTGGGCCCAGCCGTCCGGGCTGGGGGTCATGATGAAGGGGTGGTGCCCATTGCTGCCGCCCCTGGGACCGGGGCTGGCTGAGCTGCCTCTATGACCTGGGCTGTCGGCCTCCCAGACGTGCCCACCTGATGGTGACCTGGGTGTGAGTGTGGAGTCTGCAGGCCCAGCCCGCGGGCACAGGACGACATCCCGCTGGGGGGTTGCGGGCTGCTCCGTGCCCAGGAGGCTGTGGGGCAGCTTGTGCTGTTGCTAACTCGCGCCATTTGTTGGCTGCCTGTTTTTTGCCTCAGAGCAGTGATTAGGGTTAGTACTTAAATAAGTGGCATTTTGTATGTGTCTGATTGTAACTATGTGTTTCTTTTCTCTGTTTCCAGGCAAACCAATTTTTTCAGTTGACATTCACCCGGATGGAACCAAGTTTGCGACTGGAGGACAAGGTAGGCCCTGGGAAGCAGCGGGGAGCCGCACCCGCTCTCGCCGCCCCCGCTTCGCCACGCACCCGTGGCGGGCCACAACCAGGCCTGGGGCTCAGCGTGCGCTCTCAGTGTTTCGGCAGCAGGTTTCCGTTCTGACCCTTGTGGAGTGGGCTCCTGTTGAAGGCAGCCTGCTTCCTGAGCGCCGGGTGGCTGGTGGTCCCACGACAGAGCTGGACGGGGCTGGGTGCGGGCTTCAGCCCACCGTCACTGCGCATCTCTGGACTCGGGAGAGTTCCGCGCTGTCCCCGGGGTTGGGGCTCCGTCCTCGTCCACGGGGGCGCACCTGCCCACCGGGCTAGCACCCTGAGGTCTGGGGCTGAATAGCAAGTGTCTTTACATCCTAGCCGGAAGGCCGTCTCAGGGGCACTGTGTGGAGATTTTGACATGTCCATGTCCAGGCCCTTACTGGTTTTCACTTCTGTACTGGAGAGTTAGTGAGGGGCTGCCCTTTCGGGAGTTCCCAGCAGTGGAGTCCCTCCCAAGACGCCCAGGTGTGTGTGCCAGCAGAGTGCCCGCTGCCAGGAGGTCTCCCCCCAGTGGTGATGGCACAGGGTAGGCAGGGAGGTCGCGAACCTTTTCCCTGTCGAGGGCACATTTCAGGCTCGGTTCTCAAAGCGTCCGATCAGCTCGGTGGGGGCAGCCCTGACGGAAGAGCAGGTGTGGGATGGCCTGCACAGCCGCTTGTGTCCCAGATGGGGGTCTGGGTCCTGGCTGGGCATGAGGACCCCCTGGGCCCCTGGTGGGCCCGTGTTGGAGGCCAGGGCAGAGCCCACGGCCCCCAAGCCCAGCAGCGCTTGTTTCTATTCATTCGACCAGTCGGCCTGACTCTGCCAGGCAAGGGTGGGGCATGGCATTCTGTGCCCGCTCCAGTCTCACCAAGTTGTTTCTATTCCTCCATTCCAGGACAGGATTCTGGGAAGGTTGTAATCTGGAATATGTCTCCAGTCCTCCAGGAGGATGACGAGAAGGACGAGAATGTCCCCAAGATGCTTTGCCAGATGGACAATCACTTAGGTATTACAGGGTGGCCCTTTGCAGGCTTTGCGTGTTGGCACAGTGCCCAAGGTTAGCACGTGTGTTTATGATCAGAGAGATAAGGCCGTGCGGCGCTAGCTCCCGTGGCCTGCTGTCTGACGCGCAGATGTTGGCTGCACACCTGGGTGAGTTATTCAGCAGAAGACCCGGCCCGCCCACAGAACCACCTTTGGACAGTCTGCAGGTACCTCCGGTGATTTCCTGCTCACGAGTCATTCCTGCCTGATTCCACGGGGCTTTGGGACCAGCGGCCTGGAGGCAGTAGGGTTCCGGGGAAGGGTGCCCACAAGACAGCTAAGCAGACGCCGGGACGGCCGCCGTGGCCCTCTGGGCCTCCGCCAGGCCCTCGGGACTCCCCAGTGGGGTTGCGGTGTCCTCTCCCGCGGTAGCGCCGTATTTCCCTGCCCTGGAGCGCCCGGGGGCTGTACCTGGTTCTGGGGCCCACCCAGCTGCCCCGGAGACCCTCCACTCCGAGTTACACCCCCGTGTGCACTGCGCCCCTCCCACGTCCACAAGAGGGCCACAACCCGGACACCGTCCTGTGTCGTGGGGCTCCGGGGGCTCCAACCGACAGGGCCGGGACCTCTGCCCGCTTAGTTGGCGCGTGCAGGGCAGTCTGCCTGCGGTTGGAAAAGAGCTGGTATGTGGCTTGAAGCCAGTTTGATGCTCTGCCGAGCCGCTTCCCCGGATGCTCTGGAGAGGGCATCTCGGCCTTTTCTCACAAACCCTCTTGTGGAGGGTCGTCCCTGGTGAGACACGTCTTAGCAGTCTGCACCCATGCTGACGTGAGGGGTCTGAGTTCCCAGTTCCCGGACCGTGTGCTCGACACTGACCTCCCAGAGATGAGGCCCCCGTGGACCCTGCTCTGGGGGTGCTCTTGTGCAGGTGGTCTGCGCCCTGCGTGCCCTCCTGCCCCAACAGAGTGGCCTTCGAGAGCTGCACCTACTGTCCGGCCCTGCGGACATGTGACCACTCTGTTTCTCTCCCCAGCGTGTGTGAACTGTGTGCGGTGGTCAAACGGTGGGATGTACTTAGCTTCCGGGGGAGACGACAAACTGATTATGGTGTGGAAGCGGGCTACGTAAGCATCGTTTTCTTTTCTTCGTCTTGTATCTAGAAGCTTCATTGCTGGTCTTTACCCCACCCTGGCACTGAGGTCCCTAGAGCTCCAGCTTCAGGGGTGGCAGGAAGTACACGTGGAGGGGGGCAGCCATGTACGTGCCTGCAGACCTGCTCAACGCCCCCAGGGCTGGCACTGGTAGCCTCTCTGGTTTGTCCTTTGAGTGAGGCCTCCCCTCACACGGGGTCTTGCAGTGGGGTCCAGAGCCCGCCCTCCTTGGCGTTCCCCTGCTCCCTCTCGCCCAGGACTCCACAGCCCCGCCCACCCCGAGCGCCTGCACTGCACCCGCAGGGCAATGTCTCCTGGGGTCTCCCAGGTTGGTCCTGGGCCTCTGGGCCAGGCAGGCTAGGGACCAGATGCCTCCAGCTCAGCCGGAGTGTCTCTGGGGCTGCAACTGGGAGAGCCTGCCTGTGGCCTGTGTGGGTGCTTCAGGACGGAGGGTGTTAGCGGGTTGCGCCTGCGGTGCCCGGGACCAGCCCAGCGGTGTCCCGGCCCCAGGGCCCCAGAAGGGAGTTCACGGCCCCGCAGGAGGGCCTCGGGGACTCTGCGGCGTTGGTTAACGTAGAACAGCATGTGTGGTGCCAGTTTGGGAAACTGAAAGAAATCACAGTCCCACTACTTAAAGGGAGCCACAGGCTGTGTTTGTGTGTTTCCATGTGTCCTGGGCTGTGCTCCAGCGTAGATGACCTGAGGGAGCTTGTTCTAAGTGACATCTGGGCCTGTGGCTGTCACGTCTTTCTGTCTCGTGGACACATTGCCAAGGTCGGTCGGGCTGTGAGCGTCCACCTGGTGCACAGATGCAGCCTCGCCCGCCCAGCCCCTGCTGTGCAGCCGGCTGCTGTCTGTCTGTCTGTCTCCGTGGCGCTGGCCCGGCCCCCGCTGACTCCTCTCTCGCACAGGTACATCGGGCCCAGCACCGTGTTCGGCTCCAGTGGCAAGCTTGCCAACGTGGAGCAGTGGCGATGCGTCTCCATCCTGCGGAGTCACTCAGGCGGTGAGTGGGCTGCCCGGGGGGGGGGCACCAAGCGGCCCGTGGACCGCGGGGCCTCAGCGCAGCCCTGCGTCTGGCCGCCCCAACCCCCCGCCTGCCTCCAGCGGCATCAGTGTCCCCACTCCTGCCCTCATGGGCTGTGTGTTTATATCTTTAATGTAGAACTCCCCACGTCCCGCTGTTTATCCTGGGAACTGAGTCACTGCCTCATCAGTGGATCGCTAAGTCCGTAAGCGCACTTTCTTTATTCCACAGAAACCCACACACGGGGGCCCACTGGAAAGCTTCTTCCTTGACTTTGAGTGTGTTTAGAGTGTTTTCAATGGGCACTTTTCAGGTCTGTACTGAGGTGGACAGCACTCGGTCAGAGGCCAGGGACCCCAGGGTCAGTGCAGTTCAGTCTTCTTCTGAGGGCCTGCAGTCTAGCCAGGGGGCTGGAGGCCAGCAGTGAGCTGGCCGCATCTCACCCGCTGCAGCTGCAGGGCAGCTCTTGGGGTGCCGGCTGCATTTGCAGGGCCGGTCCTGGAGGGCTTGTGGCTCTGCTGATGGGGGCCCTCACAGCCCTGGGGCCTCAGAGGGACCCTCCAGCAGCACTGTGTGACAGGAGGCGGACTCGGACTCAGGCGGAAACAGCCAGGGCCCAGCCAGGCCTGTGTGCATTGAGAGGAGACAGACCGGGGAGCTTCCTAGGGCAGAGCAGGGGGGGAGCGGGCCCCTCGTGGGTGCCCGCAAAACCAGCGGTCGGGGGGAGCCTGCAGTTGGTGGGGGCAGGGGGGTACGCTGCAGACGATGCTGAAAGGGTGAGCGGGGGCTGAGGGAGGGCCGCTGGGTCACCCTGATGGAGTCAGCTGTGTAACTAACCACCTTGCTGTCAGTGCAGCCTCGTTGGGCTTCTCTGGAACCCGGGGAGCTGCCCGCGAGGTTACCCAGGTGGGGTCTCAGAGAGGACTTCCATGGACCCACACCTGAGACTGAGTCTGAGCCCACTCCCCAGGGCTCCTCACAGGCAGGCAGGGCTGCCCACCTTCAGTGGGGGCACCTGCCCCCTCCGGCAGCAGGTGTGAGTAAAACCATTTAAGAAAAAGAAGAAAAGCAGAAATAGATGGGTAGAAAGCGTTGGATCTTGAACAGCAACGTGTGAAAACCATGTACTGGGCGTGTTTAACCAGGATGGGGAGAAACACGCTGATAAGACTAGAAGTGAGAGGTCTAGGAGAGCATCTAGCCTCGGTGGAGGTCGTCAGAGTATAGTGTGACGTGTAGTGTCAAGCTAAAGACAAAACACGAAAGAAAAAGGGTTTGCTAGAAAGTTCTAGTTTCCACAGTTGATACCACAGGGTTAGGAAAACCTGAGCAAATGGTAACCATGGCGGGGACTGGGAGTCACCTTCAGAAAATGACTCCTGAGCCCACATTATCTGTCGAGGCGTGGTTTCTGGCTATTAAGAATTTTTCTGAAACTTAGAAATATTTAATCTTCAAAGGAAGCTACAATCCTGCATTTCCAACAAATATGAACAAAGCTGGAAAAGTCAGAATACCAGAATACTTGTGAATTTAATAACATTTGAAAGCAGTGATTCATTTTAATTAAGTATGACTTAATAACAGAAGAAGTTTGTGTTGTGGTGCTCTGTTCGCATACATTAACATACTAGAAAGTTAGGTAAGAGAAGCTGGGGTTATCCTAGGGTGTTCTGAAATGAATATTAGGTTATTTGGCATCAATTCCTAATAAAAATCTTTTTTTTTAATGGTCATAGATAACTGTTCCCTTATTGCGGTAAGGTCTCCCCTGGGTCTTTGGGAGCAAGGGCAAACACAGGTCACAGTTGAGCCTTGCCCCATTGGTACAGAGAGGAGACAGACGTGGGTGTTGCCACCACGGCGCTCCTGTGGAACTTGTACAGTTAAACAGAATAAGAAGGGGCACAGGGGGTGCCCTGGCGGTACAGCGGGGAGGGCGCAGTGCTCTCCCTACCGGGCACCGAGCTCTGTCTCTGGTCAGGGGACAAAGACCCACCAGCCGTGTCAGTTCAGTCGCTCAGTCGGGTCCAACTCTGCGACCCCATGGACTGCAGCACACCAGGCCTCCCTGTCCATCACCAACTTGCAGAGTTCACTCAAGCTCATGTCCATCGAGTCAGTGATGCCATCCAGTCATCTCAAGCTGTGTTGTGTACCAAAAAAGAAAAGAAAAAGGAAGCGCACAAACTGGAGAATAATACAAAATTGAGACAATGTGAGGAACGAAGCTCTTAGAAAGCATTGAAAAGCACTTCAGACTAATAAAAATAAGTTACTAAATTGGCCTCATGTAAGAAAACTCTCGGCTTTCTCTAGCAATAGCCAAAAGTTAGCAGTAGCCAAAGTAGCAATTGGAGTATCCAGTGATAAAAAGATCTGTGTAGTTTTACTCAGATTCCTAGGAAGGTCTCAGACGGTAGCTTTGGAGCGGAGAACGGAGGGCGGGGAGGGGACAAGCAGGAGCCCGGGGTGTGGCCGTGAGCTTGGGGCCGGGGCACTGGCTGAGCGAGGCAGAGCAGCTCGGGAGCCTGGGCTGTGGGGCGGGGGGTGTGGCCACACTGGGGGACCCGTGGCGGCGTTCGTGAGGGCCTGTCGGGCTTCAGGGGTCATCACGGTGAACTCGGGGCAGGTGGTCGGGCAGATCTGGGAAGCAGAGCGGAGGTGGCGGGTGGGGGTGGGCCTGCGAGCTGGTCACAGTGGGTAACAGGCAGGGCTGGAGCCCAGGGCGCGGCTGAGCAGCGGGAGGGGGCCAGTGAAGATGCTGAGAGCGTCAGCGGCGAGCTCCCACCCCCACCCACAGCTGCCTGGGCACCAGGGGTCAGGGCAGCACGTGGAAGCTGTGGGCCTGGCAGGCGTGGTTCCTGCGGGTGCGGTCAGGCTCAGGCCCAGCTGGCGGGGCTTAGGAGAGACCTGGGCTTGGAGCTGGATGGAGCCTAGCCGGTCTCCTGCAGAGACAGGGCAAGAGACGTCACAGGCAGGGATGGGCGCTGGGCCCTCCAGGTTCATGGGGGGCCCTTGAGGTGGACGGGCTAGGCTGTCATGGCTGAAAGAGCCATCGGGGAGTCTGGGGCAGCAATGGGAGTGAGACCAGGGAGGGCTCCTGGGCGTGGCCGTGGGGACAGTGGCCGAGGCCAGGAGGCCAAGGTTGTTTGTGTAGGTGGAGGACTTGAAGGACGTTAGAAAAGTCATTCTCTGGGGATTGCCGGGATGAAGTGATGCTGGGGCGTTGGCGAGCGTGACAGCAGGGGTGGGGGGCGCCTCAGGTGCGTGGTCTGAGGGCAGGGGCTCCGAGCTGCCGTGCGGGGAGGTTGCGTCCCTTGTGGATATTGACCGCAGACTCGGCAGTGGCTCCAGAGGGCATCTGGTAGGGCAAGTCAGGGTGCGGGGGAAGCTCATACAGTGACAGAGGTCGAGGAGGCCGCAGGCTCCTGAGAACACAGGGCTGTAAGTTCAAGGCCCCAGAACCGGAAGAAAGTGTCATTGTCCACGGGGGACGGGTCAGCAGCGCTGGCGGGCAGAGGAGGCCACGCGAGCTCAGCTGAGGACAGCCTGACGTGCTCCAGCCGTGAGAGGAGCGTGTGACACAGAAGACAGAAGGAATGTTCACTCGTCAGAGCGCCAGCAGAGCGAACGTTTTTTCAGTTAACAAGTGATAAAAGAAGTAATGATTTTAAAAAATGCAACAGGGGAGAATAACAGACTCGATGACAATAACCTCCTACAGGAAGGAAAACTGACGGAATTGGTGGTTAATGTCTATGTTTTCCTCAGTTCAGGAAATGGCTCAGAAACTCACCTCCGCTTTGGAGCCCGACTTGAGCAGGCCTCTGCTCTAGGCCTTGGGAGCACAGGGGTCTGGGGTGTGCGTGGAGCCCCAGCACCCCAACAGGCTCCAGAGGGGGTTCCTGTGCCCCCCCATCCCGCGCAGACCTGCCTTTGCCTCAGAACCCCCGCAGCCTCCTCCCAGCACATGGACGCAGCAGGGGAGGCCACAGACTGCCTCAGGCTCCAACAGGAAGTCTAGCCGTGGCCAAGTAAACAAAAATAGACTCAGCGGGTTGGAAGGGAAGCCATCCTTAAGCTAAGAAGAGTTTTGAATCGGAGTAGCACATGAGGAGTCTCCCGCCCACCCCGGGGCTGGGAGAGGGGTGCATCCGTTTGGAAGAAGCGCCCCACACGCGGGGTATGCAGAGTGCCCTGGGCGCCAGTGTGCGTGAGAAGCCAGAGCCTGGTCCTGGCCCGCGCCCGCAGCGAGAGACCCCTGAGGAGCTCACGGCCTCGAGGAGAGGGCCCGACAGCTCTTGAGTGGCGGCTCTTTTTGTCTGGGCCCCCCAGCCCTTCCTCCACACACCCCATGCCCAGCCAGGCGCTGCGCTTGGAGGGACCAGGGCGCACTCAGCCGTCTTGCCTGCTCTGCTGGGGCCGCCGCACGCGGGTGCAGAGCACAGGCGCCCAGCTCCAGCGGGCCCTCCACACTTCATCTGAGGAGGGGTGGGGCAGGGCGGGGCTACTGGGCGCTCCAAATCTTCTGGCCAGTTGCAGGACCTGAGTGTGAAGTGCTTCAGGGTGGTTTGGAAAGTCTAGTGATCGTGGTCTCAGGTCAAGTCTGCCCAGCCATGAGAAGCCTGGGGCCGCTGACCGACTGGCAGGCGGGCAGGGTGGAGCTGTTTGTTTGCGCCCACACCACAGTAAGAGACTGAGCGCCCGCCCTTGTCTTGCAGATGTGATGGACGTCGCGTGGTCTCCCCATGACGCCTGGCTGGCCTCTTGCAGCGTGGACAACACCGTGGTCATCTGGAACGCCGTGAAGTTCCCAGGTCCGCACCGCCTCTGCCTGGGCAGTCTGGCCACAGCACCTCCTGGTGGTGGCTGCAGCGGGAGGGCTGGGTCCCCTCAGTTGGCCTCTCAGGCTCTTGCCCGTAACTTGGGCCTCTGTCAACCGTGTTTGAGGTTTAAAAGTTGACTTTAAAGAAACCAGTAACCGAGTGCCTGTGCAGGCGCATGCCCAGTGCTGGAAGTGGCCAGCTGGTGTGCCTTCTCCCCAGGCTCGGCCTCTGCCCCCGGCGTCTCTGTGACACCCTTGGGCGTGAGTAGGCGAGCACGTCCCCCTCTGCAGAATGCCGATTTTCCTGCTGACAGGCTGGAATCCCTCCTAACAGCAGAGCCCCAGCCAGCACTGCGTTTGCAGCTCACGAGGTGCTTCCTGTCCCTGCTCTGTCGGGGCGGGTCCCGTCTCACGTACCCTTGTCCTCAGTGAGGACGAACAGGGACCCCGCGGTGCAGGGCTCGCCCCTGCATGGTCAGGGCGGCTCTGGAAAGTGGGCTCCTGTCCAGAAGGGAGAACAGCGCTAGGGCGCAGCTCCCGGGTGAGAGCAGACTTCAGGCTCTTCTGCGCGTGCCCAGTGGGGAGCTGGCCCGGACGGCTCCTGAAGCCCGCTTTCTTGGCCGGCTGGCCCACTGCCCATGTTTCTAGATAAGAGTTTCCCCCTGGTGACGTCTTTCCAACTCCTCTTATTTGTGCCCCCAGAAATCCTAGCCACTCTGAGAGGACATTCTGGCCTGGTGAAGGGCCTGACCTGGGATCCTGTTGGTAAATATATCGCCTCTCAAGCCGATGACCGCAGCCTGAAGGTGTGGAGGACGCTGGATTGGCAGTTAGAGACCAGCATCACCAAGCCATTCGACGAGGTGAGGGCCCGCAGTCCCCTGTCCACCCGCACCCACACCGCCTCTGACGCGGGGCAGAGCTGCGGAGTCAGAGCTGTTCCCTTCTCGGGAGCTGTTAAATGTCCACCTTTGCAGTGGAGAGACCTGTGTGGCTTACCGCTGAAGCGTCTGCAGCATGCTGCCCCCGGGTGGGGCTGGAGGCCGCGCCTGTTCCTGTGGGTGCGTGCCAACCTCCACCCCGGGGGCAGGCAGCCTCTGCGGGCCCTTAGCTGTCCCATGCACAGCATCCAGAGCTGCGACTGCAGTGGCTCACGTACTGCCTTACCCTTCTCTCATTCAAATTCTGCGTGCACGTGGGGTCAGAGCTGGGGGTTGCCGTGGTCCAGGAGACGCTTCCTCAGCGCCTCCTGTGTGTACGCACGCCTCCTCAGCGCCTCCTGGGTGTACGCACTCCTGTGTCCAGCCGTCCTGGTGCAGAGGTGTCTTCACACTGCACTCGAGCTCTGCCTTGTGGGCCTTCCTCCATGCCTACACAGCCTGGGTCCTAGCCCCCTTGGCCTTCAGGCTGCCCAGGGCTGACTCCGAGCTTCAGCAGCTGCTTTTAGCAGCATCACCTCCCCCTGCAAGAGACCTGGTATCAGGGCTGGCTGGGTCGGGAAGCAGAGCCTCTCTGCTGTGCCCTTGGCGGTTTGTGGGGACTTTGCCAACCTCTCCTTGAGCGGCGGCATCTCCAGGCTGCAGGGAGGAGAGGCTCAGGAGAGCAGCTGGGCCCTCGTCCCCACTGCTGTGCCAGGACAGGCTCGCGGGCAGACCCCCGAGGGTCAGCAGGGCTCCGCAGCAGCCGCAGCACGTGCTCTGCAGACCCCCATGGGCTCCCTGGTGCTGGCGGAGAAGGGTCCATGGTCAGAAGCCTGGGGCCCGCGCAGAGTCGCAGTGGACAGGGTCTGGCCAGCCCCTCAGAGCCTGTGCGCCTAGCAGTGGGGCAGTGGGACCACAGCAGAGCCGCGCGGCACCACTCAGCCTGAGGCCTGGGGCGGGTTCTGGTCACGGAGTTGGCATTGGGCTCCTTTCAAGCACAGATGCTTCTTGCAGTGTGGAGGGACGACCCACGTGCTGCGACTCAGCTGGTCCCCTGATGGGCACTACCTGGTATCCGCCCACGCCATGAATAACTCCGGCCCCACAGCCCAGATCATCGAGCGGGAGGGCTGGAAGACCAACATGGACTTTGTTGGGCATCGGAAAGCTGTGACCGTCGTGGTGAGTCCACGGGGCCTCAGGTCGGCCCCCCGTCGGTGCCACAAGCGGGACCCCCACAGCCTGGTCCAGGCCGTGCTCCCCAGGCCCCGGCCCCGTGGGACTGAGGAGGTGGCCTCCAAGGGCCAGCACGCATCGTCGTCCGGTTCTTCTTTCGTTCAAACTAAGTCCAGAACACATCCTGTGTATCTTATTGGCAGATGCACGTGATAATAATATCACCGGAGTCAGACTTCGGTCAGGACTACTGTGGGCCCAGCCTTGCCCTTCCATATGTGTGGGCCTGCCCGAGGGCACTCAGGCTGGTGGCCCTGACAAGTGGCCCGCTCCCCAGGCTCCCTGAGACCTATCCACAGCTGGCGTAGCTCCAAGGCTGTGCTGTGAGTCAGCTGACGCGCCTGGTGGTGGCGATCAGCCTCCTGAGTAGCGTCCTCCCAGGCCCAAGGCAGGCTGTGGAATAGCCCGTGTGAGCCTGACCTGGTCAGCTGTGGGCCGCCGAGCAGAGGAGGCAGAGGGTGTCTGAAGCTGACAGGGCAGGGGATTGTCCAGAACCCTGATCTCTCAGGTCTTTGTTCATCAGGACGGGCTAGTCCTTCCCACACCTGATGATACACATTAGCTATTTCGGCCTGAACTATATGTCTTAAACAAGCAAGAACAGCTGCATCGGTAACACCGGCTTCAGGTAGGGTTTTATTCGGGCCTGAGAGCTCGGGCCGGCTCCTCTGCAGGGCTCGCCAGGTGGCTGGCCCGGCGCTTCGCGGGACACTCGCGCGGAGGCCTCCAGCTGTCGGGCCCACGCCTCTGATGCAGCTCTCCCGTCCCCCACAGCCGGCCTTCTGCCTGCCTCTGGGACGAGACCCGCTGGGCCACCCACGTGCGTCTCAAATCTGGTGTAAGGCAGGCATCCCCCACCCCCGAGGACCCCTGTTCAGCAGGTTAGGACGCGGGGCCACGAGTGAGCGGAGCTTCATCTGTGTTCACAGCCGCTCCCTTTCCCCCGCACCCCGCCTGCGCTCTGCCTCCTGCAGGTTCTCAGACGAGCACAAGCCACCCCACCCCACCCAGTCTGCAGAAGACCGTCTTCCGCCAGGCTGGCCCCTGGTGCCAGAAAGGTTGGGGGCCAGCACTGCAGGGCACCTGCCTGGTGCCCGACTGGCTACTGATTCGCCTTTATCATTTGGCTTCAGAAATTCAATCCGAAAATCTTCAAGAAGAAGCAGAAGAATGGCAGCTCCACAAAGCCCAGCTGCCCGTACTGCTGCTGCGCTGTCGGCAGCAAAGACCGCTCGCTGTCCGTCTGGGTGAGCCCACCCTGAGCTCGCTGCCGGGGCGGGGTGGGGGCGGCGGGCAGCAGGGAGAGGAGAGACCCCACTCTAGTGACAGGCAGTGGGCTCTGCCCTGTGCGGGGCGTGACCAGACTGCAGTTGACACGTGGTGCTGGCCTTCCTTTCCTTTAAGGGACCCTTTGTATCGACAGGAAGCCCCCATGAGCAGCCACCTGCAGTGTGCAGATCGTCAGGCGTGTGGCTTCCGTGTAGCCCAGGCTGCTCCTGGCCCCCCGCCCGGGCACCTCACCACAACGTCTGCCGTGTGCCTGGGCCTTCCTGTTTGGGGCTTCATACAAATGCAGTTGCCCAGGGTTCATTGTCTGTACCCTGTCTAGCTTTCACTGGCAGGCCGTGTTGAGATTTGTGTGTGTTGCTGCGTTAACTCTAGCTTATTCCTCACAGTTGACTCCCTGTAGACAGTGGGTCTGAAGTTTCAGGTCTGGAGGTTATCCCCGGCTGCATTTGGGACAGTTGTTGATGGCAGGGCAATCCCAGGCCCTGTGCCAGGCCTGGGCCTGGTGCGTCGTGGGCGGTCCAGTGCACGCTCTGAGCAAAGCCTTGGTGCCGGAGCTCAGGCCGACAGGGCCCCTGCTTAACAAGGGCCTACAGGCGGGACTGTGGGTAGAGGGCCAGCCTGGGTCTCTCTGGAGAAAGGATTTGGAGGGCGAGGTTCCTGTGGGCTCCAGGCTCAGAGTCCAGCCCCATCCTCAGGACCAGGCTGGCCGCAGGGCCTCCTGCCTGTGAGGTGGGTTCCGGGGCCCTGGGGGCAGACGGGCCGGCCGCGCATGTGGGAGCCCAACCTGCTGGACGTGGGGCCTGCACTCGGCCACGTGGGGGCCCTGGGGCGGGAGCGCGTGGGACAGGCGGGAGCTCGGCCTCAGACGCAGGCCTGTGTGGGATGTTTGTGACACGCTGTGTCACAGTCTCGGTGGGCAGCCCTGTGCTGGCTTTAAGAGAGCACGCTGTTTGTCCCAAGACAGAAGAAAGGGGGTTAGTGGCGGCCCGGGGCCTGGTCCAGGGCAGCGTGGACCCATGAGGCACATGGCGCTGCCCCCGCGGAGCCTGGGTACACGCAGGGGGCTGGTCCTCCCTGGGGCTGTACTGTCCCAGGACCTGCCTTGGCTGCCTCCTCCCCTGCGGCCCTGGCCCCATCCCTGCTCGAGAGGCCTTCCGGAACCCCTGGCATCGCTGGTTGTGTGGTGTGTGTGCAGCCATCTCCCTGGCCCTGCTGTGTGTGTCGTGGGCTTGGGCCCACCGCTGGGGTCCTGGTGGTGGGTGAGCGCAGCTGCACTGCGGCTCTTGGTCTGGTGGTGGCTCTGAGCTGAGTGGGTGGGGAGGTTTCACTCGTTCATCTGCCTTCCAGCTCACCTGCCTGAAACGGCCATTGGTGGTCATCCACGAGCTGTTCGACAAATCCATCATGGACATCTCCTGGTAAGCTGGCCTTGGCTCGAGGCACAGTCTGGGGCGGGGGAGGCACCTGCTGGAGCCCGAGGCCTCGTGTGATCAGGGCCGAGTGGCCGGGCCCAGGGTCGCAGCTGGAGCAGACCCCCAGGTGTACGTGTGCGGATGACTGTAGGGCCTAGAGCCCTCTGGGATGGGACTGTCCCCCCACCTCCCCCCAGGCATGGGGGCCTCTCCCCAGGGCTTGTGCCTGCCTGCTGACGGCCGTCTCTTCTAGGACCCTGAATGGGCTGGGCATCCTGGTGTGCTCCATGGACGGCTCCGTGGCATTTCTGGATTTCTCCCAGGACGAGCTGGGAGACCCCCTGAGCGAGGAGGAAAAGGTAGGAGCTGCACGGCTCTGGGGCCCCTGCAGCCTGCACAGACTTACTGCTTCCTGAAGCGCCCTTGGGCTTAGCCTGTTACAGCCTGTCACCCTCACAGATGAAGTTCTGTTCATCCAGAATCCAACTCAGTCACAAGCAGGCCGGGGTGTCTTTCCCTGAGCCGACAGCTGCCCTAGCAGTGCTCACGCCAGGAGCGCAGAGGGGCTGCCGGGCGCCCATCCGCCCCGCGTCCTGTGCTGACACCGCCTTGGGTCAGCCATCGGGACAGGAAAGGCCCCCTCTCCTGGCACTTATGTCTCCCAGGCCCAGGGCTATGCGTGCCACACCTTTCCAGGCAGGACTACTCCGTCTTGCTAGCCCCTTGCAAGCCCCTCCTTGGTGAGCCTGAGGTCTGGGGGCAGAAGCATGCCTGCCCAGGACGGGGCACTGGTGTGGCTTTCCCTGCTGTGGCTTGGAGCTTGCTTCCCTCGAGCAGGCCCACGCCAGCTCTCCTCTCTAGGGGGCCGCTGTTGCTGGGAGCCCCTCGGAGGCCTCTGTGGGTACCCCACTATGGCGTCACACTTTGGGCATTGGGATCTGCCTGGCTCAGGGCCCTGGGCCGGCCTGGCACCCACGGTCCTGACCCGTGGGAGGCATGTGAGTCCACCACCCCAGCTCTTCCCTCCCCCAGTCAGCATCTCCAGGTGACCTCCCTTCGCCCTCGAGAGCTGTGACCAGCCTGGGTGCAGGCAGGGCCCCTGTGTTGGAAGCATGCTGAGGCTGAGCTCTGAATCATGATCCAAGACTCCGGGGCCCAGGGAGGGGTTTGTGGCCCCAGGCCACGCTGCCCAGGGTCCCTCCTGCCAGACAGCTCTCCCGCTGGCCTCTGCTTTGGTCGTTAGCACACCCAGTGTGCGTCTTCTGCTGGTGCCACCAGCCACACCCATGTGCTGAGGCCACTGCCCCCACTCCCATGGGTGTCTTATGGCCCAGGACTGCTGAGGTCTGGGAAGGTGGGCAGGCCCAGCTCGTGATGATTGGGACATGTTGGGAGCCACGCAGGCAGAGAAAGTTTTCCCTGGCCCGCACGCCAGGCCTTCACTTGCTCTCAGGTGGGGACCTCCAGCCTCGCGGGGCTTCTCCGGCTGTGGGAGGAGGTTCTGGGTCTGGGATCTGGTTCCCAGGAAGCCTTTGCGTCCTTGCAGTGGTTTAAGAGCCTCATGTTACAACCCGAGGATCTCGATTTTGGTTCAGCGAGAGTTTCTTGCTATTTGTTCTGCAACAGACCTGCCAAAGGGTCAGGCGTTCGCTCGCATCCCCAGGTGTAGACGCCCCAAAGGCTGTGAGCACCCAGGGAGGGTGCAGGGCCACTCCTGACACATAGTAGGAGGCAGATGACGGGAGGGCTCAGAGACCCTGCCCGGGGCCGGGTGGGCAGCATCACACCCCTCAATTGGCCTTCCCCAGAGCCGCATCCACCAGTCCACCTACGGCAAGAGCCTAGCCATCATGACCGAGGCCCAGCTGTCCACCGCTGTCATCGAGAACCCGGAGATGCTGCAGTACCAGCGCAGGCAGCAGCAGCTGGACCACAAGGGCCCCGTGGCCAGAGATGCTGGACCCACAGCCAGGGACACAGGCTCCACCACCTCGGTCGCCGGTGTCGTCAATGGGGAGAGTCTGGAGGACATCAGGAAGGTGAGGGCCAGGTCCGGCACCCCAAGGATACCGCCTGTAGCCTTTCCAGGGGGCTAGACACAGGGCAGTGGCTCTCGGGCCCTGCCCTCCAAAGACTGTCGGCTCCACGTCTTTCTCTGGGGGCCGTGCTCCCCCGGGGATGCGGGGGAGGGGGAGAACACAGACAGAGGTGGGGGCTAAAACCCTCCCCAGGTGCTAATGCAGGGCGCCCCCTGCCCCAGGCGGAGCACACAGGGTACGACTGGAGACCTGGGTTATGCGCCTCCAGTGGAAAGCTTTTACGAACCACTCTTTAGAGAGAGGAGATCAGGGCTCGCCTGGTAGGTGACTCTGCATGGAGCCTGTGCTTGCGGGTGTGGCTGGCCCGGCACCTGTTCACTGCCTGGAGGCCCGGTCAGGTGGGCCCTGGAGGTGGAAGCGAGGGGCTGCTGGAGTTGCTCTGCCCCTCAGGATAGGACATTGAGCACACGTCCTGAACCAGAGCTCCGTCTGGTTGCATCTGAAAAGCCGCAGCATGGGGAGCTGAGGCTCGCTTCCTTGCAGGCCTTACCTGCTCACAGGTACTGACGCGTCTCCCTTCGTCTGTCTCTCTCCTTTGCCAGAACCTTTTAAAGAAGCAGGTTGAGACGCGGACCGCAGACGGTCGGAGGAGGATCACGCCTCTCTGCATAGCACAGCTGGACACCGGGTACTCGCTTTCCCCACGCCTTTTCTGGCCTTCTCTGGGCGTTCTCCCTCTCTCTTTACACCAGGCAGCTCTGTGACAGCCTGGCCTTCCCAGGCTCGTGGGCAGATGGGGGCAAGCTGAGCCCAGCTGCTCAGAGCCCTGCTCCTGGACGGCGCTGCAGGCGGGCTCGTGGAGGTGCCTCCGTGGCTCTGCCATGTCCACGCAGATGGCGCCACTTCATTGAAGATGCCAAGGCGAGAAAAGTTAGGCCGGCTTTTTTCTCTGTTTATGCTTTCATAGCATCCTGTTTCTCAGTAGGAAAGGAATGTATACGTGATATTGAAAGCAGTAAGGCCCAAAGGACAGAAGTATTACCCACAGGCCAGTCTCTGAGATTCAATCACTGTTAACAGTCTGCTGTCCGTGTCCCCCATTTGTTCCTGGTTCTTGACCTTGTGTCCACTTTAATAACTGGTTCTCTGGAGCACTGGCTTGCGGAGGGTCCAGGTGCCCACCTGTGAATGCACCGTGCCTTACCTGGCCAGTCCGTGGCTGTGGACGTGCGGCATGTGCGGGGGACTGTCCTGGTCCATGAGGCTGAGACCACTCTGCCTGCCCCCTTGGTGCACTTCCCAGAGCCGGGCGTGCAGGGCGCAGCTGAGACAGGCAGTGGCCTCGGTGGGCGTCCGCTGCTGGCGTGGCGTCTATAGTCGGGCTGGCTTTCGTGTTGGTCATTCTCCCCACAGTGAGGACTCAGGGCGAGTGTAAAGAACAGGCTGTGGGTGAAGGGGGCCCATCCCCTCTGCCGTCTGCATGGGCGCCATACACAGCTGCTCTCTGCACTCTGCTCACCTTCCTCCCTGGACTGTTCTGAATCTCCCCTGAGGGCCACGAGGACCCTTAATCACTGACACCCTCCCGGAGCCGGGTGTGCAGGCACCAAGCCCCGGGTGGTGCCGGAACCAGCCTCCAGACTCCTTGCCCGGGGTGGCTTCTCTTGAAGGAGCCTTTTCCCCTGCTCCGCCCTCACCTGCCTTTCTCAGGACCAGGTGGAACCCAGCTGTGCAGAGCTTGACCACCTCAGAGCCACTGGAGGGAGGGCTGTATAGGTGGGAGACGACGGTGGGGCTTCTGTGTGCATCCTGCTGAGGAGGCAGGGTGGTGCATGAGCCAGCTTTCTGCCCTGGGGCATGTGTTTCTTTCACCAGACTTAATGCTTTTGATCATAATGACTTTCTTCTCTTGATGTGCATGTCAAAATAAATAATAATGGACTAGGTAATTATTAGCTTCACTAATCAATAGAAAAGAAATTGTGCAAATATTTAAAATGGAAAAAAAGTGGGAAGCAATCACAGATAAAGAATAAACCAAAAAGATGAAAGATACTTTTGTTGTACTCTGCAAATAAATCTGGAAATGAATTATTTTGAGGAAAACAAAAGTTAACCAAAACTGAATAAAATCTATACAGATGAAGTCTTACAGAAGAAATAAAGAACAACTGTCGAAGAGGTAACCTACCAAAAGCCAACAGACTAAGAACTTCATGGGAAAATTCTAACAAACTTTAAAGAAAAAATCATTCTAATAGCAGTTCAGTTCAGTCACTCAGTCGTGTCCGACTCTGCGATCCCATGAACCACAGCACGCCAGGCCTCCCTGTCCATCACCAACTCCCGGAGTCCACCCAAACCCATGTCCATTGTGTCAGTGATGCCATCCAAGCATCTCATCCTCTGTTGTCTCCTCCTCCTGCCGTCAATCTTTCCCAGCCTCGGGGTCTTTTCCAGTGAGTCAACTCTTCACATCAGGTGGCCAAAGTGTTGGAGTTTCAGCTTCGACATCAGTCCCTCCAATGAACACCTAGGACTGATCTCCTTTAGGATGGACTGGTTGGATCTCCTTGCAGTCCAAGGGACTCTCAAGAGTCTTTTCCAACACCACAGTTCAAAAGCATCAATTCTTCTGTGCTCAACTTTCTTTATAGTCCAACTCTCACATCCAAACATGACTCCTGGAAAAACCATAGCCCTGACTAGACTAACTTTTGTTGGCAAAGTAATGTCTCTGCTTTTTAATATTCACTTTCCTTCCAAGGAGCAAGTGTCTTTTAATTTCATGGCTGCAGTCACCATCTGCAGTGATTTTGGAGCCCAGAAAAATAAAGTCAGCCACTGTTTCCACTGTTTCCCCATCTATTTGCAATGAAGTGATTGGTGCAAATTTAATTACAGTTTTGGATCGTGAATTTTAAATCCTTACAACTAGGCTCAAACACATCTTTATCAATCAAAACAGGAACCATTACAATCAATAATTACGTTTTCGCCGACAAGAGATGTTTGTTTATTCCTGTAGCATAAAAGTCCATGCTTCGGGATCCAACAAACGTGGAAAGCATTTTCTGCATCCTGCTGGTTATGGAAGTGTTTTCCCTGCAAAAGTGTTGTCAAGATGCTTGAAAAGTGCTACTCGACAAGAGGTCAGGTGAATATGGTGGATGAGGCAAAACTTCGTAACACTGCTTGTGCTACATGCGGTCAGGCATTGTCGTTGAGACGAGTTGGGCCTTTTCTGTTGACCAGTACCATTTGCAGGCATTGCAGTTTTCAGTGCATCTTGTCAGTTTGCTGAGCATGTCTCAGATGTAATGGTTTTGCTGAAATTCATACGATTCTAGTGGATCAGACCAGCAGCAGATCACCTAACAGTGGCCATGACCTTTTTTGGGTGCGAGTTTGGTTTTAGGAAGTGCTTTGGAGCTTCTCAGTCCACCGACTGAACTGGCCATCACCAGTTGTATACAATCCACTTTTTGTCACATGTCACAGTCCAGCCAAGAAATGGTTCATTGTTGTTTTGTAGAATAAGTGAAAATGACACTTCGAAACAATCATTTTTTGATTTCTGATCTGCACATGAGGCACCCACTCAACTTTTTTCACCTTTCCAATTTGCTTCAAATGCTGAACAACTGTAGAATGGTTGCAGTTGAGTTCTTGGACAACTTATCACGTGGTTCTAATAGGATCAGCTTCAGTGACGCTCGCAGTTGTCGTCAACTTCCGACGGCCACCCCTTCACTCTTCTTAAGGTGCTCGTCTCTGCAAAACTTAGGCACTGTACGTTTGTTTGCAGGTCATAGGTCAAATGTGTTGTTGATGTTGTGAGTTGTCTCCACTGCTTTTACCACCCATTTTGAATTCAAATAAGAAAATCTCAAATGTGCTTTGTGTCTAACATCGTTTCCATGGTCTAAAATAAATACAAAATGCACAGCAAATAATAAGTCATTAGCAAAAAGATAAAGTGAGAAATTCACGTTAAAATGATAGAGAACATAATCACATTTTATTTAGAATATATTCCAATATCAAAGCACAGATTTCAACAGTGCAAAATCGCAATTATTTTTACACCAACCTAATTCTATTGAAAATACCCCTACTGCTTAGAAAAAGAAGGAAAACTTGCAAAATCATTTTTTTAATGAACACTATATTGAAATTTCACAATCAAAATGTGACAGATACAATAAATTTCTGATCAATCTCATTTCCAAATGTCTATGTAAAATCCTAAATAAACTGTAACAAACTGAACCTTACACTGTTAAAATGCTAATACACTATAAATAAGTAAAATTTATTTCAGGAAAGTGAGACAGTTCAGATGATTTGGGGGCACTTATTTTACTCCTACCTTTCAATAGATCAAAGTAAATTATTTGGTCATCTCTGTAGATGCTTAAGAGGCATTTTTATTAAGTCCAATATCATTCTTACTTAAAACTTAATTAAATAGAAATAGATAGGTGTTTATTAAACTTGATGAACTTATTTTAAATTAAATTGAAAACTGAACAAATGTCTACTCTTGTGATGATACTTTAACCTTGTTCTAGCAATGCCAGCTCTTACAGTTAGACAAAAGAAATTAGAAGGGAGGTGGCAAGTGTGTTGTTAGTCAAGGGTGATGTGATCCACAAGACAGTCAACTGGAAAAGCTGCCACAGTCAGTAATAGAAGACCAGGTGCCTGGGTATGACCAGCCACGTGCCATCAAGTAGCGCCAGTTACCTTTGGAAGGTGTGAAGAGAGAAGTCGTTTTCAGCAGGGAAGCACCTAGAATGTCACAAGCACAGGGCATCTTTATGAAGAAAAAACTTTAAACTCTACTGCAAGACCAAAAAGAAAACTCACAGAAACAGCTAGCAAGGCACACCGCTTGCTAGACAGGCTGACTCGGGATCGTAGAGACGGCAAGTCTCTCTCAGCCTGTAAGCATAGCATGAGACTGTGCAGATTACCACAGGGACTTTCAGCAAAAGACAAACTGATTCTGAAGTTACGTGGGAAAGTACACGGGAGCGGCTGAAGTATTCTAGAAAAGGTTAATCAGAAGAGACTAGCCCCACTGGAAATGAAAACTTAGAAGCTATAAATACAGCAGTGACGTACTCACACATAAATAGAACAGTGAAATACAGTGAAGAACTCAGTGATACATTCAAATGTCACAAGAATTCTACAGCATGTTTTGCACCTGTGATGAATCATAATCCAATTCAGTAAAAGGGCGTAATGCTCCCTAGAAGCAGTACAAGACTATATACAGTGGAGGAGAGGTATCTCTTCAGTAAGTGGTGCTGGGAAGGCTGGACGGCGCATGTAAGTCAGTGAAGCCAGAGCACTCCCTCACACTGAGCACGTAAATTAATTCAAAATGGCTTAGAGACTTAAAAGACACACTACCATGAAACTCCCGGAAGAGAACTGCATTCTCTGACGTGTGCTCTACCAGCTTTTTCTTAAGGCAATAGAAACAGCAACAAAAATAAACAAATGACTCTTTTTTTTTTTTTTTCCTGGCTTATCACAGTGTGAGGAACCATGAGCAGCAAAGTCTCCCGTGACACCCTCTATGAGGTGGTGCGGGAAGGCCTGCCCGGGAACCAGCCAGAAGTGTTTGGAGACGGTGGAGCTTAAGATCAGCCTGAAACTGTGACCCTCAGAAGGACAGACGCTTCCTGGGCACCGTCAGGCTCAAGTCCACTTCCCACCCCGGGGTCACCGTGCGTCCTGGGGGACAGCAGCGCTGTGATGCGGCCACAGCTGTGGACGTCCCCACATGGACATCGAGGCGCTGAAGAGACTCGGCAAGAATGAGAAGCTGGCCAAGAGACAAGAGGCCTTTGAGGGCTTCCCTGGTGGCTCAGCTGGTAAAGAATCCACCTGCAATGAGGGAGACCTGGGTTTGATTCCTGAGTTGGGAAGATCCCCTGGAGAAGGGAAAGGCTACCCACTCCAGTGTTCTGGCCTGGAGGATTCCATGAAGTATAATATATGGAGTCGCAAAGAGTCGGGCACGACTGAGCGACTTTCATGTTCAGCATTCAACATTTGGCTTCAGAGTCTCTGATCTAGCAGATCCCACGAATCCTGGGCCCAGGCCTGAAAAAGGCTGGCCAGTTCCCTTCCTTGCTGACTCACAATAAGAACGTGGTGGCCAAAGTCGATGAAGTGGAGTTCCAGATGAAGAAGTTGCTGTGTCTGGCAGTGGCTGTCAGCCACATGAAGATGACAGATGTTGTGCTTGTGTACATCCACTTAGCTGTCAACTTCCTGGTGTCATTGCTCAAGAAAAATTAACAGAATGTCAGGGCCTTGTACATTAAGAGCACCATGGGCAAGCCCCAGTGTCTATACTAAGGCCCAGCTTAATAAACCATACTCAACCATCAAAAAAAATTAATGAGATCTAATCAGACTTAAAAGCTTTTGCACAGCAATGGAAACTGTACACAAATGAAAAGACAGCCTATGGACTGGGAGGAAACACGTGCAGACAATGCAACCAACAAGGGCTCAATCTCCAAAAGACACAAGCAGCTCAGACAACTCAGTTCTTAAAAAATCCAAACATGGGCGGAAGACCTGAATAGATATTTCTCAAAAAAAGACACAGATGGCCACCAGGCACATGAAAAGATGCTCAGCATCAGTAATTGTTAGAGAAATGCCAATCTAAACCACAGTGAGTTATCATCTCACACTGGTCCAAATGGCATCATTAAAAAGTCTGCAAGTAACAAATGTCGGAGAAGGTGTGGAGAAAAGGGAACTCTTCTACACCGTTGGGGGGAGGCGCATTGGTGCAGCCACAGTAGCCGAGCCGGGGAAAGAAACTCAGTGTCGTCAACACGTGAATGGATGAAGATGTAGTGTATTCATACAATGGAGTACTAAGCCATATAGGGGGAGTAAAACAATGCCATTTACAGCACCATGGATTGACCTAGAGATGATCATGGTACGTGAAGTGAGTCACAGCAAGACAAATGCCGGATGATACGACTCGTGTGGAATGTAAAATATGACACAAGTGAACATATCTACAAAACAGATATTGCAGCCATAGAGAACAGAGGTGTGGTTGCTAAGGAGAGAGTTTGGGGAGGGAAATAGTGGGGGTTTGTGGGTTAGCAGATGCAACTGTTGTGTATGGGACAGGCACACTGCACGGAAGGCTGTACTCAATACCCTGTGATAAAGCAGAATGAAAAGAACGTATATACGTGTATAACTTGAGTCACTTCCCTGTGCAGCAGAAAGAAACAGTGTAAATCAGCTATACTTCAATCTTAACTCACAATTTTGCACAGCTCAGAAATTTTTCAGAGAACATTCTGAACACATCAGTTATTTTTTTTTTGTTTAAGTAACCTCAGAGGTAAAAAATTTCTTGCCTACAAATTACACAAAAGTTAGACCACACAAATACAACATGTTTTTGCAAGAAAAATTACATGGTAAG
Source organism: Hydropotes inermis (assembly GCA_020226075.1). Lineage (NCBI taxonomy): Eukaryota > Metazoa > Chordata > Mammalia > Artiodactyla > Cervidae > Hydropotes > Hydropotes inermis. The sequence continues at coordinate 469,661 of CM035282.1, forward strand.
TAGTCAAAACACAACATCCTGGTGAAAATATTTCCTGTCCATATAGGAACTTTTAAAATATGGTAAGTAGGTCTTAATAATACAGACCAGTAATCAGATAGAAAAAGGTCCTAATGTGGGTCAAGACTTGCTGTTAAATGTCTTAGCATGACTGATCTCAGAGCACTTATTACAATAATAATGTTAAAATTACAGATGCAGTTGGCTGGCTGGCTACGAGATTTACACTCATGTGGGCAGAGACCATGGCCATCTTCACCATTGTATTCCCCCCATTGGGCACACAGTTGCTGCTCAATACATTTTGATGGGATGAAAAAAAAAAGAAAAATGGATGATAGAAATGAACAAACAGTTTGCAGAAAAAGAAAGTCAGGATATTTCTAGATGAAAAATTTTCAACTCTGCATCAAAATAATTGTAAATTAAACCCTAATGCTGGGGAAATTAAAGGCAGGAGGAGAGGGGATGACAGGGTAAGGTGGTTGGATGGTGTCTCCGATTCAATGGACTTGAGTTTGAGCAAACTCCGGGAGATAGTGAAGAACAGGGACGCCTGGTGTGCTGCAGTCTGTGGAGTTATGAAGAGGTGGACAGGGCTGAGCGGCTGAAGAACAGCAAACCTGTAGTGACATGTCACTTTTATCTCAGATAGTCAGAGGTGAAGAAATTGGTAAAACTGATGGTGAGTGTGTGGAGAAAGGGGCAGTTATACACAGCTTTGAGGTCCACAGTGAGGTGGACCTCAAAGCAAGACCCCGAGAACAGTTTATCCAGAACCGTCTGTGGACGTTCCACTTGCTGCTACAGTTGCTTCTAGGAATTTATCCCCCGTAGTGCGGGAAGTCAAGGTGGGGCGGCAGTTGACACGGCAGGCGTCTCTGTCCTCTGTGTGCTGTCCTCGTCACATGCTTGGGGAGTGTGTTAGTCCAGACGGCGGCCCCGTGGGGAAGCAGGCGAGGCGCCCCAGGACCCTCAGCAGACCCTGCAGTGTGTTCCAGAAACCCCAGAAACCTTTGGCCATTCCTCGGAAGAGGCTGGTTGGGTGACTCATGGCTCGTCCAGCCCGCCCGTAACGGCAGGGAGCCCCTGTGTTCTGTCTCCTGAGCCCCAAGACATGCTTGCCCGGTTAACCCTCAGGTCAGGGTGCGTCCTAAACTCAGAGGCATCTGACAGCAGCCACTCTTAGTGGCGCATGAAGTCCCAGTCTTTGTCTTAGGTCCAACGGAACGTAGTGTGGGAAGTGGTTTTACTTTCTTTTTCAGTTCTCTGTCACCTGCATGAAACCACCCTGCAAGCACCTTGCCTCTGGACCAACACTGGGGTGCTGGTGTGTAAGTGCTCGGCCTGGCGCCTGCGGTCTGGGCTAACTCTCCCTTCTCGGTGGCAGGGACTTCTCCACAGCCTTCTTCAACAGCATCCCGCTCTCGGGCTCCCTGGCGGGCACCATGCTCAGCTCCCACAGCGGCCCACCATTGCTGCCATTGGACCCCAGCGCACCTGTCCCCTTCAGCTCCTCGAAGCCTTCCACCGAGCCGGCGGCCGGCACCCGGCCTGTGGGCGACACTGCCAGTAAGGACGGGTGAGTCCGTGGGGCCAGGGGCAGGTCCCGGGGACGCTGGGCGGCCTCAGGTGAAGGGAGGAACAGGCTGGGTTTCAGATGGGGTCCTGCTCAGAAGTGGGGTCAGTGCTCAGGGCCCTCAGGCCTCCATGTCAGCAGCCGCACGGCCAGCCCTGTTTCAGCGGGTCCGCTCGTGTGCCCCCGCCCCAGCTCCCACCACACTCAGACCATGTCTGCTGGGGGAGCCCATGGCCCACCGCCTGGACACCACGCTGGCCGTGGGAAAGGAGCAGAGGGGTGTGACTGAGGAGCTGCCCCCATGAGGGCCTTGCCGGGCAGGTCTCCAGAAGTGTCTCTTAGGCTGAGCCAGGCCACAGGGTCCCGGTCACGAGACCAGAGCCCCAAACCCCTGAGGAGGGGGGTGGGGGTGCGGGACAAAAGGCTGGCTTCTCCCTGGTGCAGACACAGGACACCCGGGAGGTGCCTGGGCTCAGCTGCTGCCTCTGACTGCGGTGACTCTGGGGCCCGCGTTACCATAGCCTCTGCCGTGGTCATGGCCAGGAGACCCGCACCGGGGGAGGAGGGAGCACAGGGTGGGTCCGCCAGGCCACTCAGGAAGCCGGGCGTCGGGGCGAGGGGTCTGGGGAAGGGCAGTGTGCCGGGCCCGCACAAGGTCTGGCCCGGGTCAGCCCGGAGGAGGCCCTGCGGCTTCAGACCAGCGTGTGGGACATGCCTGGATCGGGGCTGGGGGGTGCGGGGGGGCGGCGCCTGACCGTCCCCCAGAGGCAAGCAGGGCTGCCCAAGTGCAGCGCTTGGCCAGGGAAGGCGGCAAGAGAGGACGGTGGCTTCGGGATCCTGTGCATTTCGGTTAGACCTGTGGTCAGACCGGGCTGGGGTGGAGACAGGCCCGAGGTGAGGAAGGGCCTGTGGAGCTGCTGTCCCGGCCTTGTACCCCCAGCAGCTCTCAGAACGAGTGGAGGGGAGTGCCAGGCATTTGCTCACAGCCTCGTAAATGCCAGGTGCTAAAAGGTCTGCCGTCCAGAAGGTAATATGTGGGGATGTTGAAGTCAGGGAAGTCGTTTATGGAAATCTGATGTTTGTGCCTGGCTCCTTGGGCTCCACGGCACACATAGCCCAGACTCTGGGCCCTGCTGGTTGTGTGACGTGGCCTTCCCCCATCACCCCAGCGTGAACACGGCCACTGCTCCCACCACCCCGTCCCCCTCCGTCCTGACAACCCCGTCCAAGATCGAACCTATGAAGGCGTTCGACTCCCGGTTCACGGAGCGCTCCAAAGCCACACCAGGGACTCCTTCCTTGGCCAACGTGACCCCGACAGCTGTGGAAAGGTAGGTGGCGGCTGTGTGCGCCCCGGAGATGAGGGCGGGAGGGTTCCAGCCTCTAATGCCAGCTCCTTGCTCACATCAGCCGGGAGGTCAGGAGCCGAGGCAGAGTGAGGGACTGGAGGCCTCTGAGCCCCCACAGCCACCAGCACCCTACTGAGCCTGCCGTCTGCGTGTTCTAGCCCGTGTGGCTTGCCTGGAGTCTCTGCCCCCAGGGAGGCCTCACAGCAAGCCCTCTTGAGGCATGGAGCACACTGCCCGGTCCTGCGAGTCAAGGTCTGGCGGGGTGCGAGCGGGCCGGGCCACCTGCCTTGGCACAGGCCGGAGGCGCCCATCCCTTCCTGGAGCTGTGTCCCCATCAGCACGTCAGGGACGGGGGCCCAAGACCTACAGAGCCCCTCAGCCGGCCGGTGCCCAGAGAAGGCAGCAGCTGTGACAAGACCTGTCCTTGCCGTGGACGGCGTGTGGAGCTAAAGCCACCTGTGCTGCCCCGGGGCTTCACCCAGTGTGGAAAGCACGTGTCTGGGCAGTGTTCACTCTCAGGGAAGGGCGTGGGGCACTGTCATGCAGGCCAGCGTGGCCTCTGACCTTGGTGTGAGGTCAGCAGTGTGGCGGATCTGAAGCCTCCTGCTGCTGAACACTCTGGAAAGCTGGTGAGATGAGACCCGTGTCCCTAAACAGGAAGTGAGGGGTGCTGAGGTGCCTCCCACCCCCAGACGCGGGAGGGAGACCTGGGTCCCACGGCCACCAGGCCAGCTCCCTCAGGAGCTGTCACCCCGTCCCTTACAGCCTTTCAGACCCTTAGAGCTCCAGCAGGGCCTGTGGGGTGAGGCGTCACGTCCACCATCCTCATCCTTTCCCTTGACAGCGGCAGGGAATACCTGAGTCCACAACCCAAAAACACGAGAGGAAGTGCCAGTGAGCATGCATGCCCAAGGACAGGCGTCCAGGTCGCACACAGTGGGTCCCTCCTGAGCGGCCCGCCCCAGGGGTCCCCTCCCAGAACAGCCCTGGCCTTCTCACCGTGCCTGTAGTGTGCCGTTTCCAAAAGGTGTCATCGGGACCACACGGCTCAGTCTCCACATGGCCTTCTTTCTTTTAAGAGTATGTTTAAGGTTCCCCCACACATTTTCATGGTTTGATAGCTTCCTTCTTTCTTTTTTTTAATGCACGTCTTTATCTTGTGTAGTTTTGGTCGCACTGGGTCTTTGTTGCTCTGGCTGCGGCAGCCGGGGCTCTGTGTGTTGCAGTGGCCTCTTGTCACAGAGCACACGCTCTGGGCATGGGCTTAGCTGCTCCTCTGCGCGTGGGGTCCTCCCGGAGCAGGGGCTGAAGCCGTGCCCCCTGCGTTCCCAGGTGGACCCCCAGCCACTGGACCACCAGGGAAGCCCTCTTCTAACTTGTTTCATTTGTCAGCTTTGGGGGCTGAGTAGGGATTTGATTGGCTACCCTGAAACGATGGGTCCCGCGGAGATGCCACGGGCGTGTGTTGTGCAGGTTGAAGGAGCAGAGCCTGGTAAAGGAGTTGCGGCCCCGCGATGTCCTGGAGAGCAGCAGCGACAGCGATGAGAAGGCACCCACGGCCAAGCCCCCCTCGCTGTCCAAGCGCAAGCTGGAGCTGGAGGTGGAGACCGTGGAGAAGAAGAAGAAGGGGCGGCCGCGGAAGGACTCGCGGCTCCTGCCCATGTCCCTGTCTGTTCAGGTGAGCCTGGCGGTGGGCGCCTCCAGGGCCTGGACCGCCCCACCCTCCCGGAGTCTTCGAGCCCCCCAGGGCAGCCGCCTCTGTGGCACGCATCTGCCCTGCGGTCCTCAGGATGGGGAAGCCAGGGTTGCAGGCCCAGCCTCGCTCAGGGGCTTGCCCTCACCAGTCACTGCCCTCGGGTGCAGGGCTCAGGGACGCCTCTGGTCTTGCAGTCCCCCGCCGCCCTGACCGCCGAGAAGGACACTGTGTGTGTGTCTGTCCCAGCTCCTGCACTGAAGCTGCCGATGCCGGGCCCCCAGAGAGCCTTCACCCTCCAGGTGAGCTCCCCCTGAGCCGTCACAGACTCAGGCTGCTTCCACGTGGCCTCCATCACCTTCGGGGGAGCTGTGGCTGATCCATGCAGCCACCCAGTCTTACAGAGCGGCTAGTCTCCTTGGGGTTCCGAGGCCTGCTGCTCCCGCTGGGCATCCAGCTCCTTAAGACCCACGCCAGGGGTCCCTTCTCCCAGAAGCCTCCTCCGTCTTGGCCCTGGACCTTGGGCTCAGTGCCTGGGGCTGACCCGCCTGCTGGCCCGTCCACGTCCAGCACCTGGCACAGCTGGCCATGAGGGTGTGTGAGCTCTATTCGCAGCACACACCTGGGGCTGGCAGTCCTCGGCTCAGAGGCCTCAGCCTCAGACACCGTCCCCTCACCCTCAGGACCCCCGTGCCAGCGGGGCACACCGCCCTGCCCAAGCTGGCCCTCGGGGTCTCCCGGTGGGGCGCTGGGTTCTTTCCACAAGTTGGTCCCCCACCCCAGGGCCTTCCCTGCAGCGCCAGGTGGGACTGTACTTGGTTTCTGGGGGCCTGGCCAGCCCTCCGCCCAGCTCAGCTGCTGGGGCCTCCCAAGTGCCAGCCATCCTGTCTGCCCGTGTGGAGCCAACGCTAACCCTCACCGTCTCCCTGCACTCACCTGCAGGGACACGGGCTCTAGTGAGCACGCCAGGCACCTCGGTCCTCCCAGACCTCCTCCAGGAGCCGGGCAGCCTCCGTGCCTGCCACACCCCACAGCCGTTGAAGATCCCCAGTCGGGAGTGCCATGTTCCCCGGCTCTGCCCTCGAGCCAGGGTCCTTCCATACTGTATGCTCTTGGCAGGTCACCTGTGGCCTCTGCTTTCTCTCTCCTGAGCGGGGGTGGCAGGATCCGGAGGTTTCAGTCATCAGCTGTGACCCAGCGTGTCCACTCCATGGGTGGAGGACCGGTGGTCACCCGCTCCCGGCACCTGTGCCCATGACCAGCCCTGCTGACCCCTACCTGGTGGCTGGCAGCTCTGTCCACCCCCGGAGCCCATGTCTGAGGCCAGCTCCACTGAAGAGTGTTGTCTTGCCTCCCCCAGGTGAGCTCCGACCCTTCCATGTACATTGAGGTGGAGAACGAAGTGACGGCTGGCGGGGGCCTGAAGTTAAGCCGCCTGAAGTGCAGCCGTGAGGGGAAGGAGTGGGAGACGGTGCTCCCTGGCCGCATCCTCACGGCCGCTGGCAGCGGGTAAGGGCGGGGCCTTGCCCCACTGAACACAGGGCAGTCCCTACACTGTGCCCGGCCCACCGCGTCCCTGGGACACCCCGAAGGTGGCGCTGTCACCCGCGTGCTTCGGCGGGGGGGAACCCCCCACCCCGGGCATCGTAGCCAGGCTCCTGCAGGCTCTGTGTGCATGCTGCACTGCCTGCCTCTGAGCATCGCTGGCTGCTTCTCTGGCCTGAGCTTTCATCCAGGGAAGTCAGCAGGGCTTTAAGCACAGTCCCCAGGCCAGTGCTTTCCAGGTCTTGCCCTTCGAAGGGAGCTCTGCTCAGGGGTCAGCCCCCTAGTGTGTTCCCACGTGCTCCAGGGCTGCTGGAGGGGCCCATCGGAGCGGTGCGCGCTCCCTCACTAGCACGCTCGTCTGTCAGGCCCGTGCCCTCTACCCGAGCTTGCCCAGGCGACACCCTCGCTGGACTCCCCTGGCTCTGGTCCGAGGCCGGGCGGGGTGGGCGTGTCAGCACAGCCTCCCTGGTGACCAGAGGCTGCTGCAGAGTGACTGAAGGGCCAGCCAGGCCCTGGCCGGGTGCACAGAGCTGCCGCCTGCTGCCGAGCCCCGCAGTGGGGGCCCCACGGGGAGCAGAGCCTGCAGCACCAGGCACAGCCTAGGGCCCCCGTGGCTGCCCGGAGGAGGGAACGTGTCTGGGCAGAGCCCTTGGGGGCCGCTCTGGCTCGTCTCAGCCGGGACCACAGGGGCGCTCGCTGTCGGGGCACTGCTCCTTGGACACCTGCTCCCGGAGCAGCCTGTGTGAGCCGGGCAGCCTGGGGAGAGGAGCCAGCCCCAGGCAGGCCCCTGATGCCCGCCCCCGCCCCCAGGGACGTGGTGTGCGTCGCCTGTGAAAAGCGGATGCTGTCGGTGTTCTCCGCCTGCGGCCGCCGCCTCCTGCCCCCCATACTGCTGCCGTCCCCGATCTCCACCCTGCACTGCACCGGCCCCTATGTCATGGCGCTCACCGCCGCCGCCACGCTGTCCGTCTGGGACGTGCACAGGCAGGTGGTGGTGGTGAAGGAGGAGTCTCTGCACTCCATCCTGGCAGGTGTGCATGGGCCCTCGGGGGTGGGAGCGGCCCAGGCCGGGGCTGGGGTGACGGGCCTGCCGGCCAAGGCGACGAGCAAGCTCTGGGCCCCACTGCTGAGGGGTCTGGTGCCCACTGACCGGAACACACAGGAACCTTCTGTGTGTCTCGCCAGGAAGCGACATGACGGTATCTCAGATCTTGCTGACACAGCATGGGATCCCCGTGATGAACCTGTCAGACGGCAAGGCCTACTGCTTCAGCCCATCGCTGTCCACGTGGTGAGCTCGCCACCCCTGGGGCCTCTGCTCCCGCTGTCCACTCTCTGGGGTCCTGTCCTGGGGGGGCACTTGAGTGTCCCTGGGCTCGTCTGCCAGCATTTCCGGCCTGGCCTCTGGCCAGCACCCACATCAGGAGGCCCCTATGGGTGTGCAGGGCGCCTGGCTCACACTGCCCCCGCTGGGCCTTCGGTTTCCCTGAGCGCCTCCTGCCCCTGTGTCCCCAGGAACCTGGTTTCTGACAAGCAGGACTCACTGGCGCAGTGCGCGGACTTCAGGAGCAGCCTGCCGCCCCAGGACGCCATGCTGTGCTCGGGACCCTTAGCCATAGTCCAGGGCCGCGCCTCCACGTAGGTGCCAGGAGAGGGTGGCTGTGCGCACGGGGTCCCTGCCAGGCCCACCCTGGACTGTTGTCTGGCCCGTGGGTGGGCTCTGTCTCAGGGAGTAGGCTCCCCGCCCTGTCGCTTGGGAGGCGGGTGGTGGGCCTGCTGGGTGGTGCAGAGCAGGGTCTGGGGCTGGCCGAGGGCCTGCTGACAGCACCCTGCCCGCAGCTCGGGGCGGCAGGCAGCCCGGCTCTTCTCCGTGCCTCACGTGGTGCAGCAGGAGACCACCTTGGCCTACCTGGAGAACCAGGTCGCCGCGGCGCTCACCCTGCGCTCCAGCCACGAGTACCGCCACTGGCTGCTCCTGTACGCGCGGTACCTCGTGAACGAAGGTGAGACCCGGGCCCCGGCCCTCCAGTGTCCAGCCCGCCGCAAGCTGGGGGGCTGCGGCAGGGTGCACGTGGAGGTCACTCCCAGAAGCCTCGGAGCCCCATAGGCCTGCAGCTCTCCCCTTCCTTCGAGCCCCTCCTGCCCAGCAGAGCCCCCATCCACTCCTCCTCCCACGGCCCACACCCTGGTGTCTCCGGGATGCGCTTGTGCCCGGGGAGAGGGCAGCTCGGGGCCGGAGCCGAGACCGCAGGACCCGGGAGGTGGCACAGGGACCTGGTGTGGCCTCGGCTTTCTGCTCTTTTTGTGACACGTTCCTGTTTCTGCGTTTTCTGTAACTAGGGTTTGAATACCGACTCCGGGAAATATGCAAGGACCTCCTGGGGCCAGTTCACACGTCCACTGGAAGCCAGTGGGAGTCCACGGTGGTGGTAGGTGCAGCTCTCCTACCCCTGCAGGAGGGTGGGACTGAGGCCTGAGCCAGGGTGCTGTGAGAGCTGCCTGGGGCCCGGCCTGAGTGAGGGCGCAGTGCCCAGCCGTCCTGGCGGAGCCCTCACAGCACAGCCAGGGGGTCTCCTTTCTGTGTCTGTTAGCAGTGAGGTGCCGTCTGGTCTGGCAGACCTGGGCGAGTGAGCCGTTGAGTCTGCAGAGTGGTGGGGAGACCTCAGGGGTCTGCTGCTGGGGGTGGCAGTGCGCCAGCTGGGCCCTGGAGGCCCCTGTGGCCGGAACGCCGTCGGCAGAGGGGGGTGTGACTTGAGGGCAGGAAGTGGATCCTGCAGAGGCTGCACTGCGTGGCTTGCAGGACCTGAATTCCCTGACCAGGGGTTGAACCCGAGCCCCTGCCGTGGAAGTGCAGAGTCCCCTCCACTGGACCACCAGGAAAGTCCCAGCACTCTTCTGAATTGACACCTTTTTTCAAAAAAAATTTCTCCTGTGTTCTTGCCTGGATGTTGAGAGCAGGATGGGGGTGAGTTGAGTGTGAGCCCTCGGCCTTTTTGCTGAGTTACTCGGTGAGAATTGGCCGTTCCCGTGGAACTGGTCCCCAGGAGGGCTGGCAAGTAGAGGGTGCTGCCTGCGATGGTATGGGGTCCACGAGCCCCAGGAGGCTTCTTGGGATGACGTTATCTCACGTGTTTAAGAACCATTTGTATTTCCTGTTGGAAAACGTTGGTGTCATTTGCTTTTCTTACTGGTTTACAGCAACTGCTTATATATTGGGAAATTGGTCATATGAGCTGCTGGTGCACCTCAGGGGACCCCAGGTTTCTTGCCGTCAGAAATCAAAGCTCCACGTGTACGGGCTGGTGGTCGGCGGTGGTGGGGCAGACAGTACGCAGAGGGTAGACACAGAGCAGCCACCCTCCGGGGCCTGAGCTGTCCTGCCAGACCCTCTAGGGAAGCCTCATCCACTGAGGTCTCCGTCTCAGGACCTGTGTCCCTGACTGGAGAAGTGGCCGTGAGCTGTGTCTGGCTGCTGCCCGAGACAGTTGCGGGGGGCACTGCGTGTGCTGGGGTCTTTGCACACTCTCTCCAGTGATGGTTTTTGTCACAAAGTCTACATTACTTGATAATGTAAAATACTGCATTTATTATTAGCAACATGTCTCTCTCCATCTTTAACTTTCAGCCTTTCTGTGTACATGTCTGTGTATTTCTTGCCGGCATTGGTGTGGCCGGCTTTTGTTTGATCTAGCAAGCTGTATTTTCATCACCTAGTTATGTCTCTTGTTTCCTTATGCATATGTTCGTATTAAAGACCAGACCTTGTCAGCTTTGGCAAGACACATGCCTTGTACCGTCATCTGGACTTACCTCTTCTCACTCTTGAGTATTTCCTCCAAAACATTTTCAGAGTGTATCTTTCCTGGCGTAACCCTTCTGAGGTGTTACAAGCCCGAATAAAACATTTTTTATGATAATCTCTTATGTGAATAATTGTTTAGCTGGATTAAAAGGTAGGCAAGGTTTTCTCCAGGGTATTAAAAATACCAGGGATTTCCCTGGAAGTCCAGTGGTTAGGACTCCATGCGGGCCCAGGTTTAATCCCTGCTCAAGAACCAAGATATCACAGACTGTGTGGTAAAAAAACAAAAACACTTCATTGTGAATCTTGGCATGTTTTCCTTTATAGGTAATATGTTCTTAATCTTTGAAAATTTTCAGAATTTTTCTGCCATTTATCTGAAAATTTTGTGTCTTACTCCAACATGTCTGTTTATCGGATTTTCTACGTTACCTAATCAGCCCTCAGTGGGGCCTTTCAGCCTTTAACTGTGAGATGGACCAGTGGCTTTTCTTTAGCCATCTGTGTCTCCTGTGGAGCCTGTTCTCTGGGTGTTCGGCTCTCTGCTGTCGTCCACGGGCCTCTAGGCAGTGGTCCCCGGCCTGCTCCCCACCGGCCCTCAAGCTGCTCGGCCTCAGCAGCGCCCCGGCCCGGAGCCCCCTCACCCTGCGGGGCGTGCTGTGCTGCTCATGGCTGGTGCCTCTGTTTCCCCGTCCGGGGCCCCCACCGTCACACCCAGGCCTCCTCTCGCGGTGGTCAGCACTGCCGCGGGGGTGCTCCCTTCTCAGCAGCTGTGTTCCTCGGGGGTCTGTGAATGCAGACCCCGCCTGGAGGTACCCGCCGCACAAGGGCAGAAGGGGTGTAGGAAGCGCTGAAGGCAGAGACCCCGGAATTCGAGGCCATGGCCCCTCCTCTGCCCCGGGCTTGACCTCGGGCCCCTGGAGAGCCGCCCCTCCAGGAGGGCCCGCCCTAGCAGCCTGGTCCCATCCTGGCCTGGAGGCCAGGCTCCTCTGGCCACTGACTAGTGCAGAGACCAGCGGTGCCCGAGCCTGCAGCCCCAGGGGGCCCAGACGAGGAGAACCTGCCTAGAACTGCCCCCCCCCCCCCATACCTGCCACTCTGCACCTGCACATTCAGCCACCCCGCCTCCCAGTGAGATGGCTGCCGTCCGGGGAAGCCCTGCCAGGGCCCTCAGCCGCCTCTCCTGTGCCCACAGGGTCTGCGCAAGCGGGACCTGCTGAAGGAGCTGTTGCCAGTCATCGGGCAGAACCTCCGCTTCCAGCGCCTCTTCACCGAGTGCCAGGAGCAGCTGGACCTGCTGCGGGACAAGTAGCCGGCCCGCCCCTGCCGCGAGGCCCGCCGCCACCCCCGCCGGGCCCTGGGGACGCCGAGACGGCGGGAGGCGGGCTGGCCCGCGCGGAGCCGTGTCCAGCCTGCTGCTCCCTCGGGGGGCGGCTCTGCCTGCAGCACGCCCGCCCTCCGGGCCCGGAGCGGAGCTGGGCTCTGCCTGCCGCCCTGGGGCCAGCGGCCACTGTGGGGGCACCAGGCCGCTTCAGCTACGATGAATGAGCCATTGTGCAGAGAGAGCCCCAGGACGCACGCGGATTATGTGGTCACTAGACTGACCTGAGACCTATGTAAAAGGAAAGCCTATTCCAGCACACGGACTATTTTTGTACTAGAATTTGCTAACTTGTAAAATGGCCAATAATCAGGATTTCCCTATAAGTCACTTGGACATTGGTCACTTGTAGGAAATTTAAACTCTAATTATGACAGCTACATTGAAAAATAATTGTACTGAAATTAACTTGTCTATCTTTATTTGGTTTTAATTTTTAAATGTTTGTAAAAAGAGACTTTTTTGGGGGATGGGGCAGAGGGTGGGTGATTTCTTTTGTAAGTGTAAAATAAATGGACACACATTGGATACCAAACGCTCCTGACTTCCCCAGCCTTTTCCTTCCAACTCCCAGGCCCTCCCCGCACTGTGGACCCCTGTCCTGAAATGGGCAGTGATGACACGGCACAGCCAGAAAGGGATCTGTGACGTCACCTGACCCCCGGCCCCTCCATGCGAAGCCTCACGTAGCATCTCACAAGCTGGCGGGCCGGCCCATCCACGTCTTCTCCCAGGCCAGCTGCAGAGGTCCTGGGTTCTGTCTGCAGGCACCATGGAAATCAGGAAACAGACATCAGGGTTTTCTTAGGCGACAGGCCCAGCACTGACCGACAGGAGGAGATGGCTGAAACCCCAGAAACTGGCGGCCTGCTTAGGGCTGAGCGCCTCCTACCCTGGTGCCAGACCGTGGTCGTGTCAGGAAAGCAGGCCTGGTGGTTCTGGTCACTGATATCCCGTCTGGCTGCTTTCCCGCCGGGTGGTCGTCCCATCGCCTGTCTCTGGGAAGTCACACGGCTGAAGAGAACCACGCACACACGTGCCCGACAGAGCCAGCAGACACTGCACTTGGGCAGGGGCACCCCAGAAGCTAGGCTGCGGGAGCCACAGGATACATGTGGCCTGAGAGCAGATGGGCCTGCCTGGGACCCAAACCAGCAAAGACCTGGGCCTCACTCTCCAGCCTGTTAAAGGGAGATGAAGTTAAGAAGACACACATGCTTATGAGGACCGGCCAGGGTCACGGAGGCAAAGTCACGGCACTTCACACACATTCCCTTGAAGAAGCCTTGACAGTCAGCGTTATATTGACAACCGCTGCTCAGACAAGAGAGGACACGGAGCAGAGAGACTGGTTGGAAACTTGCGCTTCCAGCCAAGATGGATGGACAGGGACCACACTGAACCTTCTGCCTGAAACAACTAAAGGAGGCAGGCAGAGTACACCAGACAGCAGTCTTGAAACACCAGATACCAGAAAGGACAGTGGTCCCTGAGAAGTGGGAAATAAGACGAGTCTGGGACTACCCAACCCCAGCCTGGAGAGAGCTTCACAGCCACTGCACCAGGAGGGGAAGCCGAGGCAGGGCCCAGCAGGACCCTGGAGTCCTGACATGGCACTGAGAGCCCAGGAAGCTCCAGGACCCAGAGAGGAGGGGCCTCCGAGGACAGCCTCTGCACGTCCAGCTGAGTGTGAATCAGTGCTCCTGCAATGAGGAAATGGCCACAGAACTGTCCGAAAGGGTCGTCACCCAGAGCCACGTGTGGTGTCCATTCCTCTCCACTGGACTAGAAGAACTCAGCTCACAGGCTTGGGGCAGAAGAGGAATCAGGAAGTCTTCCTCCATTTTGAAGAATAATTAGATCCGTCTGCTCCAGATCCATCCAGGATTCCCATGTGGCTCAGATGGTAAAGAACCTGTCGGCCAATGCAGGAGACCCAGTTCAATCCCTGGCTCGGGAAGATCCCTGAAGCAGGAGATGACAGCCCACTCCAGCATTCTTGCCTGGAGAATCCCATGGACAGAGGACCCTGGTGGACTACAGTCTATGGGGGTCGCAAAGAGTCGGATACAACTGAGCAACTAACACTTTCAGATCCATCTAACAAAAAACAAGACCCAAAAGGACTAAATTGTTCCCAAGAAGTTAGTTACGTTGCAGAGTTCAAGAGCATCTCTTAAGAATACAGAAGTGCCCAACATCGCCCAAGGGACATTTGATGTCTGGCGTCCACACGAAGATTACCAGGCATGCAGAGGAGGCGCTCAGGGCAAAGCGAGGAGAAGATTCAGTCTGACTGCTCAGGCAAGACTGGCTTGGGAGTCGCGTGGATGTCAGAACCAGCAGAAAAGGGCATCAAAACAGTCACTATAACACTGTTCCTTATTTCGAAAAGTGACAACACACAAGACTGTAGCCAAGAAAGCTGCAATCAAACTTCTACAGATGAAAAACAGTAATGTGGAGATGATAAAGTTATGGAATAGGATTGATGACAGAGTAGATATTGCCAGGGAAAGGATTTGTGACCTTGAAGGCATAGCAATAAAAGTGCTCCAAAACAGGAAACCCAAAGGAAGAAGGGAAAGGGTGTCAGAAGCCAGGGGACAGCGTCAGATAGCCTCATGCCCTCACACTGAAGTCTTCGGGGGGGGGGGGGGTGATGGACAGAACAGATACTGGAATAAATAAAGGCCAGAAACCCGCCCCCACCCGCATGCCCTGTGGCCCCTCCAGGTGGCCTCGTTGCCTCTGCCCGTTCCCCCTTCCCCACCCCTCGTCCATGCCGCTGACCTCCCACCCTGCCCACTGATGTTCCTCGGCTCCCCTCTGCCTGCTGGCCTCCTTTGCAGGGATGCCCTGCCTGTGCTGACCCGACTGCCTGGGCACTTCCCAGCCTCAGCCTCCAGGTGGTGTGAGCGGAGTCAGCACCCTCCACACTCAGCTTGGGGCTGCGGGCAGCGCTACAGCCCCAGGGGTAGGAACACCTGCCCGCCATCTCTCCACATTGGCTCTGTCATACCTGTCCTCTCACGTGTGTGGCAGGTAGTTTCTCAGTTGTTCTTCGTCTCTAAGTCTTATTTTTGTGTTAAGTGTCTGATTTTTGTGAAATTTGTTTTTTGTTCTTCAGTAACTTATTTTATAGGACACTTCACCAAATACATGGATGGCAATTAAAATAAGCACAAAAAGAAGATGGTCAGTGTCATCAGTCATTTAAAAAATGCAAACTAAAACCACATTAACACTGCCTATTAGAGTATCTTAAATGTAAGAAAATTTTCAAAACACTTGAGACCATGGAGCAGCCGGAACTTCCATACACTGCTGACAGGAGGGCACAGAATACAGTCCCTCTGATAAATTGCTGGGCAGCTCCTTGTGCAGGTAAACATACACTCATCAGGGGACCCGGCTCTAGTGGTAAAGAATCTGCCTGCAGGCGCAGAAACCAAGAGACTCAGGTTCAGTCCCTGGGTTGGGAAGATCCCCTGGAGAAGGGCATGGCAGCCTGCTCCAGTCTTCTTGCCTGGAGGATCCCCATGGACAGAGGAGCCTGGTGGGCTATGCTCCATGGGGTCACAAAGAGTCGGACACGACTGAGTACATCAGAGGACCTGGGTATTTCATTCTTAAGTTTGGGTTTTGCTTTGTTTTAAAGATATAGAACATTTTTCATCATGAGGATATCTTATTTCCCTTAAGATAATAACAGCTTTAATGAGATAAAATTCTCATAACATGTAGCTTACCTATTTAAAATGTGCGATCCAGTGGGTTTTAGAATAGCCACACCTGTGCAGCCATCACCATCATCGCTATTAGAACATTTCCATCACCTCAAAAAGAAACCCCGTGCCCTTTTATCACACTCCACCCCTCATCCCTAAGTAACCATCTGTCTACTCTCTCCATAGACTTAGATCTTCTGAATATTTCCTATTCATAAATATAAAAATACTTCCTATATTGCTTCTAAATATTTCCTGTAAGTAGACTAGTGGTATTTTGTGACTGGCCTCTTATATAGTATAATGTTGACAAGACTCAATCAACTACCAGTCCTTCACTCCTTTTTATGGACAAACATTTCATTGTCTGGGTGTTCCTCACTTTGCCTCTCCAGTCAGCCATCCATACACATGTGGGTTGTTTCCAACTTTTGGTGATTATGCACAGTGCTGCTTTAAACATCTGTGAACGAGTTGTTGTGTGGACCTGTTTACATTTCTCACACAGGAATATATATGTAGGAAGACTCAATGGACATGAGTTTAAGCAAACTCCAGGAGGTAGTGAAGGACAGGGAAGCCTGGCATGCCACAGTTCATGGGGTCACGAAGAGTCAGACGTGACCTAGCGGCAACAAACCCAGGCTCGTCATCTGTGCTTATGACCACAGTTTCTTTTCCCCTCACTCACAGGCTTGTGGGTCGGTTGGGGTTTGGATGAGCTTGGCTCAGTCCGTGCTCCCAGGCTTCACATGGTCCAGTCTGAGCTTCAGGCTGGAACGGCAGTGGCCACCGGGAAGTGCCAAGGTGGAAGGCAGAGACTGCAGGACATGCAACACTTTGCTAGTGTCATCCTGCTAACAGTCCACCGTGTCAAGTCATGGAGCCACTCCTGGACTCCAGGGATGAAGGGACAACCTCAGCTCATCACAAAGCCACGGCAAGAGGGTGGACGAATGCACCACCCCAGGGGATGAAGACAGAGGATTGATCATTCAGTCGACTACAAATCTAGCCTTCTTGTACCCATAAGCTGCACATTGTCCTTGGGAGTTTTATTTGTAGAATGAAGGTCTGCAAGGATAACTGTAGACCAGCTAGAACTTGTCTTTTGCTTGTAAGTGAAGTTGGGTTTTTGTTTTCAATGTTTGAGAAGCAGTCGCATTTCTTTTCCATGTATCATTTGTTCAAACACTTTTGCCCACTTTTCTGTTTGGTTATTGGTCTTACTGAACTGTGTAGAAGCTCATCACTTGATAAGATTGAAAGATTTTTTTTCAGGATTACTTGGCAAGTTACCAGCAGTGAGAATATTAGAATCCTTTTCAAATCAGATGTTTAGTTCCTTCACACATCTGGGCAAGGTCCTGACTTATTAAATATCCTATCATTTTGCCTAAAATTTTCCTAAAATCCTTTTCTTTCTTTCTTTGTAGTTTTGACCTCCAAAAACCCTGGGATGGTGCCAGGGGTGGGATAGGGAGATGGTGATATTGGGAGGACATAGTACAAATACTGAAGGGTTTTTGTAACATTTGGGGTGAAGGGTACTTGGGGTCATAGGCATTACTGCCAAAACAGCTTTGGGAAATATGGTACAACCCACAGCAAGAGTCCACGTAGTTCGAAGAGGATGCTGCTGCTGTCCAACCGAGGTCTATGCAGGTTGCTGCTCCTCCTGGAAAGAGATTAAAAGGCAAAAAAAAAAAAGAGATTAAAAGGCAAAAAGATAGGACACTGAAAGATGAACTCCCCAGGTTGGTAGGTGCCCAATATGTTACTGGAGATCAGTGGAGAAATAACTCCAGAAAGAATAAAGAGACGGAGCCAAAGCAAAAACAACACCTAGCTGTGGATGTGACTGGTGATAGAAGCAAGCTCTGATGCTGTAAAGAGCAATAGTGATAGGAACCTGGAATGTTAGGTCCATGAATCAAGGCAAATTGGAAGTGATCAAACAGGAAGTGGCAAGAGTGAACCTCGACATTTTAGGAATCAGTGAACTAAAATGGACTGGAATGGGTGAATTTAATTCAGATGACCATTATATATCTACTACTGTGAGCAAGATTCCCTTAGAAGAAATGGAGTAGCCATCATAGTCAACAAAAGAGTCCGAAATGCAGTACTTGATGCAATCTCAAAAACAACAGAATGATCTCTGCTCATTTCCAAGGCAAACCATTCAATTTCACAGTAATCCAAATCTATGCCTGACCAGTATTGCTGAAGAAGCTGAACGGTTTTATGAAGACCTACAAGACCTTCTAGAACTAACACCCAGAAAAGTCCTTTTCATTATAGGGGACTGGAATGCAAAAGTAGGAAGTCAAGAAACACCTGGAGTAACAGGTAAATCTGGCCTTGGAGTGCAGAATGAAGGAGGGCAAAGGCTAAGAGTTTTGACAAGAGAACGCACTGGTCATAGCAAACACCCTCTTCCAACAACACAAGAAAAGACTCTACAGATGGACATCACCAGATGGTCGACACCGAAATGAGATTGATTATCTTCTTTGCAGCCAAAGATGGAGAAGCTCTATACGGTCAGCAAAAACAAAACCGGGAGCTGACTGTGGCTCAGATCATGTACTCCTTGTTGCCAAATTCTGACTTAAAGTAGGGAAAATCACTAGACCATTCAGGTATGACCTAAATCAAATCCCTTATGACTATACAGTGGAAGTGAGAAATAGATTCAAGGGATTAGATCTGATAGAGTGCCTGAAGAACTATGGATGGAGGTTCGTGACATTGTACAGGAGGCAGGGATCAAGACCATCCCCAAGGAAAATAAATGAAAAAAGGCAAAATGGTTGTCTGAGGAGGTCTTACAAATAGCTGTGAAAAGAAGAGAAATGAAGGCAAAGGAGAAAAGGAGAGACATACCCATCTGAATGCAGATTCCAAAGAATAGCAAGGAGAGATTAGAAAGCCTTCCTCAGTGATCAATGCAAAGAAATAGAGGAAAACAATAGAATGGGAAAGCCTAGAAATCTCCTCAAGAAAATTAGATACCAAGGGAACATTTCATGCAAAGACGGGCACAATAAAGGACAAAAATGGTATGGACCTAACAAGCAGAAAATATTAAGAAGAGGTGGCAAGAATACACAGAAGAACTGTACAAAAAAGATCTTCAGATAATTAATAAAGATTATCTTCAGATAATCATGATGGTATCATCACTCACCTAGAGCCAGACATCCTGAAATGTGAAGTCAAGTGGGCCTTAGGAAGCATCACTATGAACAAAGCTAGTGGAGGCAATGGAATTCCAGTTGAGCTATTTTAAATCCTAAAAGACGATGCAGTGAAAGTGCTGCACTGAATATGCCAGCAAATATGGAAAACTCAGCAGTGGCCACGGGACTGGAAAAAGTCAGTTTCATTCCAATCCCTAAGAAAGGCAATGCCAAAGAATGCTCAAACTACCGCACAATTGCACTCATCTCACACGCTAGCAAAGTAATACTCAAAATTCTCCAAGCCAGACTTCAACAATACATGAACTGTGAACTTCCAAATGTTCAAGCTGGTTTTAGAAAAGGCAGAAGAACCAGAGATCAAATTGCTAACATTCGCTGGATCATTGAAAAAACAAGGGAGTTCCAGAAAAACATCTATTTCTGCTTTATTGACTATGCCAAAGCCTTTGACTGTGTGGATCTCAATAAACTGTGGAAAATTCTGAAAGAGATGAGAATACCAGACCACCTGACCTGCCTCTTGAGAAATCTGTATGGAGAGGTCAGGAAGGAACAGTTATAACTGGACATGGTGGAGAAGGAAATGGCAACCCACTCCAGTATTCTTGCCTGGAAAAGTCCATGGACAGAGGAGCCTGGCGGGCTGCAGTCCATGGGGTTACATAAGTGAGCATGTGTGCACGAGGGTGGAGGGAGATGGGTTGGTAACCATAAAGTGGTAGAACTAAAAAAGAAGAAGAAGAACTGGACATGGAACAACAGATTGGTTTCAAATAGGAAAAGGAGTATGTCAAGGCTGTATGTTGTCACCCTGCTTATTTAACTCATATGCAGAGTACATCATGAGAAACGCTGGGCTGGATGAAGCACAAGCTAGAATCAAGATTGTTGGAAGAAATATCAATAACCTCAGAAACACAGATGACACCACCCTTATGGCAGAAAGCGAAGAAGAACTAAAGAGTCTCTTGATGAAAGTGAAAGAGGAGAGTGAAAAAGTTGGCTTAAAGCTCAATATTCAGAAAACTAAGATCATAGCATCCGGTCCCATCACTTCATGGGAAATAGATGGGGAAATAGTGGCTGACTTTATTTTTCTGGGCTCCAAAATCACTGCAGATGGTGACTGCAGCCATGAAATTAAAAGACTCTTATTCCTTGGAAGGAAAGTTATGACCAACCTAGACAGCATATTAAAAAGCAGAGACATTACTTTGCCAACAAAGGTCTGTCTAGTCAACGCTATGGTTTTTCCAGTGGTCATGAATGGATTTAAGAGTTGGACTATAAAGAAAGCTGAGTACCAAAGAATTGATGCTTTTGAACTGTGGTGTTAGTGAAGACTCTTGAGAGTCCCTTGGACTGCAAGGAGATCCAGTCCTAAAGGAGATCAGTCCTGGGTGTTCATTGGAGGGACTGATGTTGAAGCTGAAACTCCAGTACTTTGGCCACCTGATGCGGAGAGCTGACTCATTTGAAAAGACCCTGATGCTGGGAAAGACTGAGGACAGGAGGAGAAGGGGACGACAGAGGATGAGATGGTTGGATGGCATCACCTACCCGATGGACATGAGTTTGGGTGGACTACAAGAGTTTGTGGGAAGCCTGGTGTGCTGCAGTCCGTGGGGTCGCAAAGAGTAAGACACGACTGAGCGCCTGAACTGAACTGATTTAGGGGAGGACACAGTACAAATACTGAAGGGTTTTGGTAACATTTGAGGTGAAGGGTACTTGGGGTCACAGGCATTACTGCCAAAACAGCTTTGGGAAATGCAGTACAGTCCACAGCAAGAGTCCACATATTCGGAAGAGGACGCTGCCGTTGTCCAATCCGCGGTCTGCGCAGATCGCCACGGCTCCTGGAAACG
This sequence comes from Hydropotes inermis, assembly GCA_020226075.1. NCBI lineage: Eukaryota > Metazoa > Chordata > Mammalia > Artiodactyla > Cervidae > Hydropotes > Hydropotes inermis. The sequence goes on from CM035282.1 coordinate 489,818, forward strand.
CGGCGGCTCCTGGAAAGAGATTTAATTTGAAAGTAAACAGCCTGATTTCTTTTTTAACAAGCTTTGAGCTGCTAGAATGTGAAGGTGCTGTGCAAATAATTGCATCATGACTATGTTATTCATGGGGTCCCATTCATTTCTTAAAATCACCGGGGAACCACCTGCCACGCAAAACACCTGCAAACGGTGCCTCAGGACCCGCCGCCCCCTCGGCAGGTTTGCCGCCCCCTCGGCAGGTTTGCCGCCCCCTCGGCTCCGCACCCACGTCCTGACTCGGAAACATCCAGACATCCTAGAGCCAGGAAGGGAGCGCCCTCGGGGAGCGCCTGGCACAGGGCCTGTCACACGGACTCCCCAGGCTTCGTTTGCGATGTTTTGGGGCCATCCGTGCCTGAATTTAAGGGCGTCACCGAACTCCCCGGCCCAGACTTCCCCCTTAACCCCCATCTCTGCACGGGGGTGCTAGAGCCTGGGGCGCAGGCTCCACTTGGAACCCCGTCACTGGAGAGCCCGCGCGCAGACACCCTGGCACCTGCCGGGGCTGCCCGCAGCCCTTCACCCGCCCTGGATACCAGAGGGGCCGCGCAGACTCGCTCCTGCTGGCGCGGGCGGGGAGGACCCACGGCCACGCCCGGCTCCGGGAGCGCGGCCAGGGGCTTCCCGGGCTCCGCGGGTCCCGGGCGCGCGCTCAGGCCCCCGGGAGGCTGTGGGCGCCGCAGACCCCGCCCGGCGCGGGAGGGGCGCGGGGGCTGCGGGCGCGGCACCCCCTGGGGTTCAGACCTGGACGCAAGCGGAGGGCGAAGGTCGCCCGCACGAGCCTCCCGGCGCGCGCGTGTCCGGCCCCGGGCTTCGCGCGCCTCCGGGGGCCAGGGCGGCGCTGGCCCAGCCCCCGGCGGAGACGCCTTCCCAGAGTCCCGCGTCCGCTTCCAGCCCCTGGGCCGGCGGCCCCGTGCCCTCCCCGGGCTCCGCAGCCCCCGCTCTGGCTCCGGGGCCGCGGCACGCGCCGCTGCCCGGCCTTCCCCGCCCCGGGCCGCCTAGCCTTCGGTTTCTGCCCTGGCGACGACCTTGGGATGAAGATCCCCTCCGCGCCCGTGGCCTGGGGGCTTCCCTAAGGACGCCCCTTCCCATGCCGTGGTCACCGCGAGCCCGGGATCCTGCGGCCTGGGGCGGAGCAGGCCCTGGGATCGGGCAAGGAGGGAAGGTGCTCTCCCGGTGGCCGGGAGGACGGTGTGCCAGCCGGGTGCGGGGTCCGCTCGGCGCGCGCCGCCCACCACCTTCCCACTCCTTCTGTGTCCGCCTGACCCTCCGCGGACCGGAGCCCTGCTAGAGAGGGGACGTGCGTCCTCCAGATGCCCAGGGTTCGGACGCGGAGGACGTGAAATCCCAGTTCTGTTTGTTTAAATTGGTTTTCCTCTAGAACTTGGTTTCTTTGCCACGTATAAAAAATAATTCCAGACGCTTTACAAATGATCTGATTGTTAGAATATTGATTTTTTTCTGTTTTTAAAGTTCCTCAGAGGAAAAGCAATACTTTGTTATAGAGGCCAGTGGGGAAACAAATCCACTTGCGGGAACTGCTGCTTTCTCGGGCGCAGCGAGCAGAGGCCATGCGAGCCACGTCTCCTGGGCGGTAATGAGGTGTCCCCTCCACTTTGGCGTCAGGCGGTGGCGAGTCCTCACCTCTCCAGGCCTGGTCAGCGCCGCTCAGATCGTTGGGACTCACCAGCACCACGAGGGGCCACCTCTGGTGGGGATCAGAGTCTGCTCAGCGGTGTTGGTTTCCAGACAAAGCTGTGAACCTCTCTGCTGGAGGTTTGTCCAAATCTGCAGTTAGAGAGAGCAGTTCATGTTCAAAGCCTTTTTTACGTGACGGGAGAAGGCGGAACTCCCAAGTGGGCACTGAGCTCAAGCTGGAGACCTCCAGCACCCGAAGCCGCTGGTGGCTGCAGGGCCTGCTGGGTGCTCAGACAGCACCGGGGCCCGGTGCACACACCCAGGACACGCGTGGTTTACCTCGCCGGCTTACTTTGCAGACTCTAAGGCACACAGCAGCAGGCTCGCCGGCTCCTAGGATTGCCACGCCACATGTCTCTGAAGCTTTTTGTGAGGTCTCCTGTGACCTGTTGAATTTCACCTGGTGGCAGACCGATGGCCCTTATGCTGGAGGTGGATCCCAGGCCGGTCACTTACTATTGACAAAGTGTGTGTGTGGAGGGTGTGACCGAGGAGCAGATGGATTTGAGTCAGGCCTCTTTGGAGAAACCAGGCATCCCCACCGTGCGCACGTCCGTGTTCAGAATTGCAGCGGTGTCCCTCTCCTCTGAGTTAATTGGGTCGATGCAGGAATCATGTCCTACGTAATCCAAGCCAAGTTCCCCAGGCTCCTTGGCGTCCTGTCACTGGGGCGGAAGTGTCTGGAAGGAGCTTTAAATAAAGGAGCTCGTGTGCCTGGAAGAATCGCCCTAGATAGGAGGTGTGAATGGAAACTACACTGTGCGACCACGGGGTCTCTCCCCGCGAGGAACTATTGCGGCTAGCATCGTGGCAGCAGTGGTGGTTTAGTCGTTGCCATACCCTACTCGTGGAACCCCGCGGGCAGCAGCCCACCGGGCGCCTCTGTCCGTGGGGTTTCCCAGGCAAAGATGCTGGCTGCTGTTTCCACTCCAGGGGAGCTTCCCGACTCAGGGAGAGAACCATAGAACCTCTTGCATTGCAGGCGGATTCTTTACTGATTGAGCCACCAGGAAAGCCTGAGGTAAGCTTTATATTTTTCAAAAACTGATTTAAAGTGTCGCAGTAAAAATACTCTCCTGGCCTTTGCTTTTGTAACTTAACACGGTTTGACACTCTTTCTTTTAAAGTGCCACACAGATCCCGGCATGTACTTGACAGAGTCACTTACTAACTAACCTCCCCGGGACGGTAGTTGCTGGCCCCCCGTGACCCCGTCTGGAAGCGTGTCCCCCACTGCTCTCAGCCTGTCCTGCATTTTCTTGAGCCACCTCTCCTGCCGGAGGCCCGCCGGACCCTCCAGGCCGGGGAGATACCGGCAACCTGGGCTGGCTGACGAAGGGCACCCCAGAGCTGGGTGGCGAAGTTCTCGGGCAAAATTAGAATCCAGGCAGATCCTGACAGCCTGAGATCCAAGGAGTTGACATTTAATCCGGATAAATATAGGGTCTTAGGCATTGGTGTTAAAATAGAGAAAACATGCAGAGGTGTCATTTGAGAGGCCTGTGAGGCACTATAAATGTAGCTCTGAAACTGTCCTGGACTGAGCTAGTCCTCGAATTCCCAGTGAGTTCCAAGGGAGGCCTCAGAATCACGGTTCTTCACGGGCCCTTGTTTGCCGCGCTCCCTCTAGCCTAGGAGGAGCCTTGCCGATGAGTGTGGGCCGTGAAGTGTGCTCCTGAGCCGCAGGTGGTGTTGCCTGCCGGGACGAGCACCTTCTCTGCTGTTTCTTGTTTCACACCTGTGTGCGGGCCCTGGGCCCTCAGGGGGCGGGCCTGGCGGGAGACGGGCGCGGAGGAGCAGGCCCCGCCGGCAGTCTGGGCTTCAGCCCTCGGGGCGCCTCTCTCTCACGCTAGCAGCCGGCGGGTGTCCTCAGGCCCCTCAGATGAGTTTCTTTCACGTTTTCCTCAGTGTCAGACTTGAATTCGGGCTTGTTTCATCTGCTTGTTTCCTGTCTGCGCGGCGGGCGGGCGGGCGGGCGGTGCATGGCGCCCCCTGGCGGTCGCTTCGAGGACCTGGTCTCACCTGGGGGGGATGCCCCAAGAGCTCTGGACCTGTTCTGTTCTTTCCGTTTTGTGACGCTAGGTATTTTGTGCCACAAGTGTAAAGCAGGTTATTTTTAGCCTGTCCTCTGACCGGGATTCCAGCTGGATGACGTTTCCCGCTGGAGAGGGGGGGTGGAGGTGCTGGAGCGCTGCCCCGTCCTGGACTCGCACTTGCAGCCCGACCTCTGATCCGGCTTTGACCACGTTACCCAGGTGGGGCTTGCAGGCCCTGGGGCTCCCTCATGCCCAGCGGCCAGCTGAGCACTCGTCAGTCAGTTTAGCAGCTCGTGGAGCCCCCTGCTGCCTCTGGGACCCCTCCGTTCCTGTGTGGGTCACCCCCGCTCCCCACCCCACCAGCCCCAGCAGCTTTCTGCCCCTGCATAGCTCTGCCTTTTCTGGGCATTTCAGACAGATGCACTCATGTAATATACACATTTTATGTCTGGCCCCCTTCACTGAGCAGGGGCGTCCAAGGCTCAGGAGTCGGTTCCTTTTTGTTGTTGGATGATTCTTTACAGCTGCAGACCGCATCTTCTCCACTCGCCAGTTTGTGGACATTTGGGCTGGCTCCAGTTTGGCGGTGTTAGGAATATTGCAGCTATGACCACTTGCTTCTTGCAAACCTTATTGCATTTTTCTTGGGTGAAAGGAATGGAATTGCTGGGTCCCATGGTAAAGTTGTTTCACTTCTGAAGAAACTACCAGACTGTTTTCCAAAGTGGCTGTACCTTTTTATGTTCCCACCAGCAATGTGTGAGGGTCAGTACTTGATGTTGTCGTTTTATTACAGCAGCTCCAATAATTGTGAACTAACACCTTATTGTGGGTTTCATCTGCAGTTTTCTAACACCCAGTGTTGCCAGCTTTGCCTGGTGGCTCAACAGTAAAGAATCTGTCTGCCAAGCAGAAGTGAGTTCAGTCCCTGCTCAGGAAGATCCCCTGCAGAAGGAAATGGCAGCCCACTCCAGTCTTCTTACTTGGAGAACCCCATGGACAGAGGAGCCTGGTGGGCTACAGTCCACGGGGTCACAAAGAGTTGGACACGACTGAGCGACTAAACAAGTGTCTTTTCACATGGTTATTAGTGCTGCGTTCATATATCTTCTTGGAGAAGAGTCTGTTAAACCTTTTGCCCATTTCTTCCTTGTCTAATTGAATGTTAAGGTTTCTTTGTATATTCTGGATATGAGCTGTTTATCAGCTACGCGATTTACATATATTTTCTCCCAGTCTGTAACTTGTCTTTCCATTGTCCTAATGGTATATTTTCAAGGGCTAGAGTTTTCATTTTGATAAAATCCATCTTATCAATTTTTTTCTTTTAATGGATCATGTTTCTGGAGTGCTGTCTAAGACTTAGCCTAAGAGCTCTAGCCTAGCCCCAGGTCATGGTGATTTTCTGTACTTTTTCTCTAGTGGTTTGGAGTTCTAACTCTTACATTTAGGTGTGTAGTCCATTTCGAGTTAGCTTTTTGTATGGTTCAAGGTAAGGGTGTAAGGTTTTTCTTCCTTTCCTTCTCCCCCCAGAGAAGTGCATGTAGATGCTGACTTGTCCCAGCACCATTTGCTGAAACAACCGTCCTTCCCCATTGAGTTGTCTTAGCACCGTTGGTGACAATGAATTCACAGTGAGTGTGAACACTCACTTCTGGGCTTTTTAGCTCTAGTCCTTCGATCGGTGTGCTCAGCCTCATGCCGACGACTGACTGACTTCATGGCAAGTTTGAAATCAGATGGTGCTGGCATTCCAACTGCATTTTTCAAAACAGTCTTTGAAACTAGGTCCTTTGAATATCCACATAAATTTTAGAATCAATTTGTCACCTTTATGAACAGCCTAGTGGGAGATTGATATGGACTGAGCTGAATTTGTCAATCAAGTTAGCAAGAATTGTCTGTCATCTTGTCAATACTGAGTTTCTGGACACGTGACACAGAACGTCTTTCTACTTATTTTCTGTGATCTCTTGCAATCTCAATGCACAAATCCCGAAACTGTTTTGTTAAACTTGCTTTTTATTATCTTTTTACATTATTTTGTCCTGGATTTTTTTATTAATTTCATGTTAGATCGTTTGTTGCTAGTGTATTGAAATATAATACGTACATATTTATTTGTATTCTGTGAACATGCTAAACTCATTTATTAGTTCTTAGGGCACTTAGTGAATTTCTTTTGAGTTTTGATACACGGTCTCATTGTTTACTGCATGTAGACAGTTTTACGTGCAGTTTCTAATCTGGATTCGGTGCAGTTTGTATGTTTGTTTGTTTCAACACTGCATTGACTGGAAAACCCAGGACAGTGTTGAACAGACGTGGCGAGAACAAGAACACACATCCTTGACTTGTTTCTGACCTTCGGGGAAGGATTTAATCTTCACCATCAAATATGATGTTGGCTATGCATTTGGGTAGATGAGCTCTTTATTTAGCCAAGGAAGTTACCATATATTTTGTTTAGAGTTTTTATGATGGAAAAGTGTCGGATTTTGTCGACTGCTTTTCCTGCATTTGTTGAGACGGTACCATGGTTTTTGTCTTTTATTACTGTGATGTATTCTGTGAATTGATTTTTTAAGTTATTTATTTATTACTTATTTTTGGCTGCCTCGGGCTGTAGTTTGGCTCAGGCTCAGGAGTTGTGGTGGGCTGCATTAGCTGCAGCACATGGGATCTTAGTTCCCCAGTCAGGGATCAAACCCACGTCCCCTGCATTAGAAGGCGGATGCACAACCCCTGGACTCCCAGGCAAGTCCCATGAGCTGATGTTTGGTGTTAAGCAATCTTGCATTCCTGTGCTGAATCCCTCTTGGTCCTGATAATTGTTTTATGTGTTACTAGACTTGATTCAGTAATACTTTAGGGATATTGTCAGTTTGTATTTATGGTAGTTGGTTTGTGGTTTCTTTCTTTCTTTTTTTTTAAAGGAATAACATCTTTATTTCAAAGCCTAATAATAAATACAAAAAGAAGTTTATTTTAATAAAATTTTCAGTAAGACTATAATAGGACAGCCCTTTGATGGAAGATCTAAGGAGGCTAAAACCAATGACATGAAATTAGAACACAATTTGAGCCACTATGCATTAAATAATTTCCCTTTTGCTTTGCATATTACACAGAAAAAATAAAAAAAGGTATCTTAAGAGCACTTCAGTCCCACAATGTAGGATTTAAACTTGTGTGTATAGGTGTAACAATTTGATCCTTGCAAAAATACATTTAAACAAAAGTTCATGTCTATTTTCTAACTAGCAAGGAAAAAGAAAGCAAAATGGTTCCAACTAAAACATTAAAAAAAACAAAACAAGATATCATCTACCCTTTCTGGAAACACTGCAAAAGCAAAGAACATCCAATAATACACATTTAAAATTGCATACTTTTACTCGTTTTTATAAGCAGGAAAGACACATACAACTATTCATAGTCTTTATAAATAAAGACATTAAGCAGAAAAATATTTGGATTATTTTTCTATCCTTAAGTACTCATAAAGAAAATAATGAAGAAGAAAAAAAAAAAACCTAAAGTGCAGACTTATAGGCCACTAAGGGCATAATAAATAATAAAGAACTGCAGCCAAAATTGCATCTACATTTACACTTACATATCCAGAAAATGATTCCTGTTTTTTAAAAACGTGCAATTTGAAAACTAGTCATTTGTGTGTGTGCGTGTCTGTTTGTGTGTGTGTGCCATACTACAATTAAAACTTGCATCTGTGCCCACGAGTAAGGGAACTGCTAGATCTCCGACAGCACACTAGGCTCTTGACAATCACACATTTCATTAGAATCTTACAACACTGACTCCATCTCCAGAAAATGTTAGGGTCCTCTTGTAGAGTAGAGAGCCGCTGATATTCGGTTGATTGCCTTTAACCAGAGAGCTTTTCAGTTCCATTTCGCAAGCTACGATAGCTGCATTCAATTCCACTTGGGCTCGGTGAACTACATAAAACATGAGGCCTATACTTATGTGCTTTCTTTTCTTGTGTTGTCTTTGTCTGACTTTATAATTAGGTTAGTACTGGCATTATAGAATGAGATAGGAAGTGGTTCTTCCTATTCTCTGAAAATGTTTGTGAAAGAGTTGTTATTTATAACTGAATACACAACTTCCTGGATTATCTGGTAGAATCCTACAGTGAAAGCCATCTGGGCTTGGGCTTGTCTTTGTGTTGGGTTGGCCAAAAAGTTCCTTTGGTTTTTAAGTAAAAATAAAAGACACATTTTTCATAATCACCAACAACCTTATTGAACAGTGTATTCAACATTTTGTTCCACCACCTCCTGCCATTTTTCAGACCACTTCATAATTCCATCTTCCCAAACCTTTTTAATTTTTGAGCAAAGAACTGTTCCATGTGCCTTTAACAGTCCTTTCATAGGGAACTGAAATTTTTTCCATTAAGAGAATTTTGGAGGGACTTACCTGGCTGTCTAGTGGCTTAGACTGCGCACTCAGACAATGCAGGGGCCTGGGTTCAATCCTGGTCAGGGAACTAGACGGCACATGCCCCAACTAAAGATCCCATGTGCTGCACCTAAGATGTGGCACTGTCAAATACAGAAAGAAAGAAAGATTTTTAAAATTTTTTTTATAGAGAATTTTGTAAAGACCAAAATAAGTGGAATTCCAAAGGTGCTATGTCTGGTGACCATGGCTGATGAATCAGAACTTCCCAGCCCAGCTGTAACAGTTTTTGCCTGGTCATCAGAGAAACATGTTGTCCTGTGTTTTCCTGATGGAAAATTACGTGTTTTCTGTTGGCTGATTCCGGACACTTTTGTTCAGCCTTCAGTGGTCTGACCTGGAGCAGTACTTGTTGGAATTAATCACTTGGTTTTCCAGAAAGAGCTCATAAGAGAGGACTCCCTTCCACTCCCTTCCACTCCCACCATATACGCAACATCGCCTTCGTTCCTGGTGGTGAAGAATCCGCCTGCCAATGCAGGAGACATGGATTCAGTCCCCGGACCAGAAAGATTCCTGGAGTGAGAAGGGGCGCCCCACTGCAGTGCTCTCTGCCAACCACTGTGACGTGTAGCATCAGTCACAGCACCTTCCACAACACTGCACAAATCTGTGTGTTTCAGCTGCATTTTTACCTTTCTTGAAATAATAGAGCACAATATGCTGAAAATGTAGTTTTCTTCCTTCCATCTTCAATATTAAAATAGCTACACAAAAATTTACCAGTTGTGATAAGTTGTTTTTGTTTTTTTTCAATGCACGCTGCTATGACAGCTATCACAGTACAATATAACACACTTGTCTCGAATGAAATGAAAGAGAAGTGCCACTAAAGCCATCTTACTGGGAAACCAAATGAACTTTTTGGCCAACCCAATAAAAATTTTTTTTAATTAAAAAAATAAAAATTTTAAAAGAGAAAATGGGGAGATCAGTATTTATGTGATTTGATAAAAGGGTACATGCAACCAAAGCATCCAGCTGTGTAGAAGGTCACTGCTATTCAGGAGAACACATTATCTTAGTTAATGGTGTGTTAGTGCTTTTCTAATTACAGGGTTATAACTATTCAGCTGAAGCTGAAACTCCCAATATTGTGGCCACCTGATGTGAAGAACTGACTCATTGGAAAAGACCCTGATGCTGGGCAAGGCTGAAGGCAGGAGAAGGAGACGACAGAGGATGAGATGGTCGGGTGTCATCACTGACTTGATGGACATGAGTCTGCGTAAGCTCCAGGAGTTGGTGATGGACAGGGAGGCCTGGCGCGCTGCAGTCCCTGGGTGTGCAAAGAGTTGGACACAACTGAGCGACTGAACTGAACTGAACTGAACTGAAATGATAGGAAGGGGCTCCCTGGCAGCTCAGTGGTAAAGAATCCGCCTGCTGAACAGGAGACACAGGCTCCATCTGTGGTCAGGAGATCCTCCGGAAGGACATGGCAACCCGCTCCAGTCTTCTTACCTGGAGAATTCTGTGGACACAGGTGCCCGGCAGGCTACAGTCCATGGAACTGCAGAGTCAGACACGATTCAACAACTGAAACAGCAACAAGCATGAGGCAAGGCAATAAACATTCATAAAAATTTTCTCCTGAAAATGTCTAAGTCTCTTGGGGGCCGGTTCTGCCAGTTTTCCCAGGGCACAAAGTGCCTCGTCCAGATACTTGCCCTGAATTCCATTCGGGCGCACCGGCTACTTGGGTAGCTGACTTGATTCTTGGGTGATGACTTGATTCTTGTGTAGAAGAACTGCCTGATGGGCCGCGTTCTCTGAAGCCCTTCCCTTCAGTCTGAATTTCGAGCATGGTTTGGGAGGTGTTTCGTGACCATTTTGTCCCATGATGCAATGAATGTGCATTCCCGGGTAGGGGGCGAGGGTTTCCTTGACAGGCCACTCAAGCTGCTGTCCCTAGACAGGGCCCTGTAACCAGCAGTTGCCCAGGGCAACAAGAGAAGCCACGCAACGAGAAGCCCGTGCACCGCAACTAGAGAACACGTGAGCTCAGCAGCAGAGACCCGCAGGGCAGGAGAAAAGCAAACAGCAGGAGCCTTGTTCCATAGGCAGCTACGCCTGTGGGGACCTTGACAAGGTCGCGAGTATTTAGCTGAGGATTCCGTTAGGTGTGCCTCAGCGTCTCCCCGGGTCACCTGAGCAGTCTTCAAGGGAGACGCTCTGTTGACTTCGTCCCTGAAGCCCACCAAAGACGTGTGCCCGTTCGTGGCCCGTGGGGCCATCTCCACCCCTTCAGGACTGAGAAAGGAACGCTGTCTCCTGAGCAGTTCCGTCTGGTTCCAGGAGAGGAAAAGTGGATCCTGACGGCTGAGCAGGTGATTCTGCTTCAGGGAGTCTGGCTGGTGCATCAGCCAGAAGCACAAGGCACAGCTGGGGGGTGGGCATGATTGCCCAGCGGGCACCCGCGCTGAGGGGCGCCGGGATGGGGGCAACCGCGCACAGGGTGGGTTCTGGCACAGGCCTCGGCCTGCAGGCGCCAGCCCCGGGCCACTCACCCGCGTAGCTGCCGTCCGCAGGGAACAGGCCGGGGCGGGGGCCGTGGTCTGCAAGGAAGGGCCTGTGTCCCTTCGTTCTCACCCTCAGCCCCCGCCCGGCCTGGCGCAGGCCCAGAGGGTGGCGGTTCGTCGAAGCGGGACACCCCTTTCTGTTGGCCCAGCCTGACCCACCATCCCCCAGGTTCACTCCCATCTCCTCCGCGGCCTCCCCGACCCCTGCATCATGTCTCGGATCCTCCGCCTGTGGTTCCTCCCAGGCATGTCAAGGATGGCACCTGCCCACGCGACGTCCTAACGGGCACGGGCTGGCCCCTCGTGCCCCACCCACCCTTCCTCCAGCCCTGCTGACTGTCTCCGGTCCCCAGCATGACCTTGAATGGCTCGAGCCTTCGCCACGATTGACTGTCTCGCAGTCACGGGGTCCAGCCCAAGTGGGTCCAGGAGAGCAGAGCTTGGGAAGGGGGCTGGGCGGGGTGCCCTGGAGCCCAGAGCAGGGCGGGACTGGCCGTCCCCAGGGGGCTTGGTGCAGTGTCTTGCTGCTGTTGGCGAGCATTGGGTCAGCGAGCAGCTGAGCCTCCAACAGAGACCCCCACGCTGTCAGACGCAGGGTCATCCACGCATCAACCTGTGGACTTTGGGCTCACTCAGCCGGGTAGTGTGGGGGCTCGCTGCCCTCCACACCCTCCCGTAGGCCCCTTCCTCCTCCTTCTCTGTGACCTCACCCCCAGCCTCGCTGCACCATCCCTCCTCACTTTAAAGTCATTGTCAGAGGTGCTGTTCAGTTGCTCAGTCGTGTCCAGCTCTTCACCACCCCATGGACTGTGGCACGCCAGGCTTCCCTGTCCTTCACCATCTCCCTGAGTTTACTCGAACTCATGTCCATTGATTCCGTGATGCCATCCAACCATCTCATCCTCTGTTGTCCCCTTCTCCTCCCGCCTTTAATCTTTCCCAGCATCGGGGTCTTTTCCAATAAGTCAGTTCTTCGCATCAGGTGGCCAAAGTAGTGGAGTTTCAGCTTTGGCATCAGTCCTTCCAATGAATATTCAGGACTGATTTCCTTTAGGATTGACTGGTCAGATCTCCTTGCAGGACAGGGTCTTCTCCAGTGAAGAGTCTTCTCCAGTACCACAGTTCAAAAGCATCAATTCTTCACTGCTCACTTTTTTTTATGGTCCAACTCTCACATCTGTACATGACCAATGGAAAAAACACAGCTTTGACATATATGGACCTTTGTCAGCAACGTGATGTTTCTGGCTTCAGTATGCCCATCTAGGTTTGTCATAGCTTTCCTTCCAAGGAGCAAGTGTCATTTAATTTCATGGCTGCAGTCACCATCCACAGTGAATTTGTCCAAGAAAATAAAATCTGTCACTGCTTCCACTTTTTCCACTTATATTTGCTATGAAATGATGGGACCGGATGCCATGATTTTAGTGTTTTTTTTTTAATTTTAGTTTCTTTGACTGTTGAGTTTGAAACCAGCTTTTTCACTCTTCTCTTTCATGCTCATCAAGAGGCTCTTTAGTTCCTCTTCACTTTCTGCCATTAGAGTGATATCATCTGCATATCTGAGGTTATTGATATTTCTCCCAGCAATCTTGATTCCAGTTTGTGATTCATCCAGCCTGGCATTTCACATGATGTGCTCTGCATGTAAGTTAAATAAGCAGGGTGACAATATACAGCTTTATCATACTGTTTTCCCAATTTTGAAACAGTTGTTCCAGTGTCTGGTTCTAACTATTGCTTCTTGACCTGCATACAGATTTCTCAGGAGACAAGTAAGGTGGTCTGATATTCCCATCTCTTGAAGAATTTTTCACAGTTTGTTGTGATCCATACAGTCAGAGGTTTTACCGTAGTCAGTGAAGCAGATGTTTTTCTGGAATTCTGTTGCTTTTTCCATGATCCAACAAATGTTGGCAATTTGATCTGCGTTTTCTAAACCTAGCTTGTACATATGGAAGTTCTTGATTCATATACTATTAAAGCCTGACTTGGAGAATTTTGAGCATTACTTTACTAGCATGTGAGATGAGTGCAGTTGTGTGGTAGTCTGAACATTCTTCAACATTGCCCTTCTTTGGGATTGGAATGAAAACTGACCCTTTCCAGTCCTATGGCCACTGCTGAGTTTCCCAAATTTTCTGGTATATTGACTGTAGCACTTTCACAGCATCATCTTTTAGGATATGAAATAGCTCAGTTGGAATTCCTTCACCTGCACTAGCTTTGTTTGTAGAGATGCTTCCTAAGGCCCAGTTGACTTCACACTCCAGTATGGCTGGTTCTAGGTGAGTGACCACAGCATCGTGGTTATCTGGGTCAAGAATCTGGCTGCCGATGCAGAAGAGGCAGGAGACTCAGGTTTGATTGCTGGATTGGGAAGATCCCCTGGAGGAGGTAATGGCAACTCATTCCAGTGTGATTGTGTGAAAAATTCCATGGACAGAGAAGCCTGGTGGACTACAGTCCATGGGGTCGCAAAGAGTCAGACAGGACTGAGCGTGCACACGTGTTCGGTATCCAGTAGTTCAGTATCAGAGACTCTCTGTCAAACAGACTCTGGTCCTTCCACGTCCTAAATCCTGCTGTAAGGGTTTAATTGTCAGGTGTGGTTTGTAGGCCCAAAAGGCCCCCGTGGCCTGTGTGGCTGTGTTTAGGGCTGTGTGTGTGTGAACTCGGAAGTGCTGTACGGGATATCACGGACAGTGAGCTTCTACTTGGGTGGGCTCGCACACCCGGCCCGAATCCTGCCCTCCAGTGCTGGGGTGCCCAGGGCAGTCTGTCCTGACTCCGGCCGGCCTCCTCGAGTGGGTGTCTGCCTGTGGACACTTGGCAAGAAGGGCGCTGAGAGGTGGTCCCGACTGTGTGCCACCTCCCCGCACACGCCGGCCCTTCCCGGACCCGCAGGGCCCTGCCATCCTCGTGGCTTTTTCTGTGACCGACAGCCTCACAGGCGTGGTTTTCTGTGCAAGCAGATGGGATCCTGCAGGCCTGTCACTAGAAAACGTGAAATGAAGGTGAAATGTGCAGAGTGCATCATTGAGCACAGAAGCCTGAGATTAGAAACAACGGCCCAGGGAAGGAGGAGGGACAAACCCTGAGGACCCGGGCCTGCGAGACGCGGAGGGGGTGCCCTTGTCAGCCCGGGGGTGAGCACAGCTGTGGTGGCCCTGGCCAGCCCTGTGCCTGCCTGGTGCCGGGCATGGGGACAGAGGCCCTGGCAAGCCTGCCTTCGTGTGGCTTTTAGCAAAGTCATGTCTAAAAAAATCCTTCAGTTAAGGTTTCAGTTTATTTTTTTAAATTAATTTACTTATCTTTGGCTGCACTGGGTCTTCACTGCCATGCGTGGCCTTTTGAGTGGGGAGACCTTTCTAGTTTCGAGTGCAGACAACTCTCTAGTCGTGATCGGAGGCTCCTCTCCGGTCGCGGCCCATGGCCTTCTCATTGAGATGCTTCTCTTCAGGGCCCCAGCTCTACACATGGGCTCAGCAGTTGGAGCGCATGGGCTGAGCTCCCCCGTGGCACCAGGGATCAGGTCGGCGTCCCCGGCATTGTACTGCGGATCCTCAACCACTGGACCCCCAGGGACGTCCGAGGACTTCCATTTAAAACGGTTGCTGACAGGCAGTTCCCTCAGCTGGCAGAGGCTTCCCAGGTGGCTCAGTGGTGAAGAATCTGCCCGCTGATGCCGGAGATAAGTGTTCGATCTCTGGGTTGGGGAGCTCCCCTGGAGGAGGGCATGGCATCCACTCCAGGGTTCTTGCCTGGAGAATCCCATGGACAGAGGAGCCTGGTGGGCTGCAGTCCACAGTGTCACACAGAGTCGGACAGGACGGAACACGTGTGCATCAGTGTACATATGACGCCCGCGCGTGAAGCGGTGTCTGAGGTGGTGTCACCTCACTGGCTTCTGTGCTGAGCATGCAGGCGGGTCGTGGAGCCCTCTGCCCAGGATCCTGCGTGTCGGAAACGCTTGAGAAGACGTGCAGCGACTTTACATCAGTGAACATCTGAAGCCTTGTGTACTAGAACATGAAAACCAAGCATCCGGTCAATAGCAAGACTTCAGTTAAAACAGTGTAGGTGTCCGGAGTCCACCTGCTCTGCTGTCCAGAATGAACAGAGGAAGGATGACAGCGTGGCCCTATCTGTGTGTGTGAGAGAGAGCGCGCGCGTGTGTGTGTGTGTGTGTGTGCACATGCGTGCCCACAAGGGTCCCCAGGGTGCTAGTGACACCTCATGCAGAAACATGAGCAGAGACCATGCCTTCTCCATGTGTTTCCTGCCTCTAGGGCAGGGAGTGGGGAGGCTGTGCTGGTGGGGGGCTCTCTGGGTCACCCTGAGATGGGCATCCCAGTGGCCCCACGGGGACCTTTGGAGCAGAAGCCTCCTCCTGCCCAGGGACAAGGGGCTCCAGGCTCTTGCATCTTCTCACGTGTGGAAAAGTGCTAGCCAAATTCCCTAACTTGGTTATCTAGTTTTCTTTGGTTCACAATGATCTTTGGATGTTCAGCCTCCCTGCCCTTCATTACAGACTCTAACCTGGCTCCCTGTCCTCACCTGCTCGCAGCAGCTCTCTCAGGGTTTCTTAGGATGCCGTCTCCGGACTTGAAACCCTAAACATTTCCGCAGAATAAAACATAGCTCTAAAAAAAGAGAGAGAGGACAAGGGGCTCTTTCTTGGCTTCCTACCAGCGCGTCTGTGGGCGGCCAGGACGGGGCACAAGCACGTCCAGATCATCATCAGCGCAGACCCTGCGCCCGGCTCCGCCCACCAACCGGACCTGCGGGTCAACGGGGGGCTCCGACCCCCAGCCTCGTGCGGCCCCAGCATCACTCCTCCAGCAGCCACGTGGGTGGGACAGTGCCGGAGCTGGTGGTCCCTGTGCGGGGACCCAGCCCGGAGCCGGTGGGGCCCGGCTGGCTGGGATGCTCCGAGGCCCGGCCCTCCGCCTCCGGCGGCGCTCTGCCCTGGGGATGCCTCCACGTAGGCATCCAGTCCCCCTCTGGTCAGAGCCCATGTTGCTGGGTGTGGAGCCAGCACCTCGGCACTGCAGGCATGGGGGTCATTTGGCGGACAGGTAGCTGAGCCAGCCTGTGCCCCATCGCCGGCCAGGCCTGGGCTTTTGAGGTGCCCTCCCTTCTCTCGGAGCCCGGTCGGTGCCCAGGGGGCCACCCTGGGGACCACCTCTGGGCGACGTGCTGAGACCACTGGGTTGGTGATGATAGCCACAGCCACCCCCGAGGGGCCCTGGGGATGGGGGCCACGCCCAAGTCCAGGAGGGGGACCCGAGACCTTGGGGAGGGTGGGGCCTTCCCACGGCTGCTGTGCTCGGACTCAGCGTTGGACAGTTGGCCGGGAGACGCCGCAGTTCGCGTGCCTGGCGTGACGGGCCTGCACGGAGCTGTGGTCACGGGGGCAGCCTGGGGAGGGGGCTGTTGGGCAGTGTTCCCCGTGGGCCCCGAGCCCCAGCCTCCCCCCAGCACCGGGGGCACAAGTCTGGAGGGGCCTTAAAGAGTTGCAGGGCTTGGGGCATGTGCAGGTGGATACCACCGAGATCCGGTGAGAGGCACTTTCCTGCCAGGCAGAAGTCCTAAAAACAAATCGTAAAGCAACCAGGGAGGGTGTTTAAGCCACCCTGAGGCTGGTATGTGAAACACTTGCCGTTCAGCAAACGTTCCAGCCGCTACTGTGTGGCGGGCATTATTCCAGACAGTGGTTATCAGTGGGTAAAACAGAAAAGCCTCTTGGGTCAAATCCGCATTCAGCGGTGTTGGCAGACAGGGGGCAGTGTTTGGAGGGGGTGACGTGTGCAGGGTAGGGGCCAGAGTGCTTCGCAGGGAGGGACTAAGGTAACTCCTGGAGAAATCCAGGAGCCAGGACCGGGGGACGCGCAAGGGAGGGACTTGCCCAGTGTTCCAAGAGGGCTCGATGCAGCAGGACGCTGCCTGTGCGGGGCCGGAGGTGAGGGCCTGGTGCTGATCATGGCGGGCGGGGACACCCCCGTGCACGTGGATGGGTGGCGGGGTGACCGGAGCCCGGGTGGACTGTTTGCTCTGGGGCTTGAACGTCAGGAACAGGGTTATCACCAGTGATTGCGGAGACTAAAGGGGAACTGGCTGGAAAGCAGGACAGGAGCTGGTCTGGGACGGGCTGAGGGGCCCCAACAAGAAGGCCAGGCCCCCCCTTTGCAAGTGGCGACCCAGGCCCCGGGCCTCCCGCCTGGTGAAGCTACACCCCCTGGGAACAACCCCCACCCCCCGCGCCAGCTCACCGGCGGGGGGTGGCCGTGGGCACAGCTCCCGTGGAGGAAGGGCAGGGCTGGCTCTGCTCTGGCTGGCCAGCTCCCTTCCAGACCTGGGCACACGCCGGTCACGTGAGTCTTCTCACCCTGTGCATGTGTGGGATCCCAGACACACAGTTGCTGTTGTCCCGAGAACACGGTGTGTGTCCACTCAGCCACACCTCACCCCGCTCCACCCCACCCCAGATGACTGGTCTCAGGAGGGGTGGGGCGGCCTGGGCTGGCTGAAGGTGGGCAGTGCTGCACTTGTGACCCCTGGTCAAAGGCCACTGCTCCGGTGCCCTGGTGGCCTAGTGTCCGCTTGAAGGCCCAAGACCGCAGCGGAGGCTGGGGTTCATCAGGCCGCCACCCCGCCATCTCTGCCTGGTTACGAACATCATGGTGGGTACCCCGGGCGCCCGTCCTCCGCTCTCCCTCTCGCGTGAGCCGCATGCTCCTGCATGCCCCTGGCACGCACACAGCCTGTCATAAAGGCACTCAGCATTCCCCTCCTCTTTGCAGATGGACAGACTGGGCGCCCCAGAGAGCCTGAGGCCCCACCCCATTTCTGCGTGGTAGGTGGCAACTGGTAGCCCCTAGCCCCCTGTCCGGGGGGTTGGGGTGGGAATGGGAGGAGAGTGGGGAAGCTGTTGGCTCTACGCTCCCCTAGCTGGGCTCCAGGTGGGTCAGGCCTCCCGCTGTGGAAGGGTCAATGCTCCAGGTTTGCTGGGCCTGCGCCACCTTCGCTGTCGCTGACCCTTGTGCCCGGCAGCTGCCCAGCTGCAAGTGTGCATGTTCTGGCTCCTCATGCAGCAAGGCTTCGCTGGCCTTGCTCTGGACAGCTGCCTGGACGACGTGCCCTCAAGCAGAGAGGGTGGTTGTGTCCCCTGCACAGAGGCTGCAGGAGGGACCCCGGCCAGCAGTGTGGACAGGCAGCCTGCGAGCCTCAGGCCTCCCTATGCATGTCCTCCCTGACCGGCACGAAGGTCAGCCTGTTTTGTACTATTTTGATGGACACGCCTGGACCCAGCGGGCTCAGCTCAGTCTGTGCCTGGGGGGCGGGGGCGCTCCACAACAAGGCCTGTGTCCCCGCGGCTTCTGTGTGCTCAGCACTGGCCTGACACCCTGCTCCTTGGGCCCCTGGCCGCTCGGGGGCAGCAGGAGCTCTGCTCACCACCGGGGCCTCTCTCTCGCCTCTGCTCACCGCAGGCCCGCTGCGGGCCCTGCCTGCCGGCTCCCCCGCTGGCTCCCGGGCTCAGCTTCGCCCTCTGCGGGCTCCCCAAGGAGCGCGTCACCAGGAAGTACAGAGAACCCGGGGGTGGGGGCCGCCCGGACATAATTCATTTTGCTGGGGCCCAGTGAGTGGTGGCCCCGCCGAAGCCCGGGGCGCCCACGGACTGTTCGCGGGAGGTGAACTCCGACCCCCGAGGCTTCCGGCTGGAGTCCTCCCTCCTGGGGAGTAGAACGCTAGGACTCCCGGGCGCAGGGGCAGGGCGCCCTGCCCACTCCGTGCCGGGGGATCTGCCCCTCTGGGACCCACTAGGCAGTGTGTGAGCCCCGCACGTTAAATGAAAGTCGGCGTGTCCCCGCTTCCCGTCGCGGCTGGCGCGAGCGGGCGGGGCCCTGCGCTCCCCGTGCGCGCCCGAGCCCTGGGGGGCGCGGCGATCGCGCGGCGCATGGGGTGAGGGGAGGCCCCGCCCTCCTGACGAGGGGGCGTGTCCTAGGGGCGGGACCGCGCGTCCATTGGCTGGGCCGAGGGGGCCGTCCGGCCGGGGGCGGGTCCTAGGGGCGGGGCCGGGAAGGACCGCGCGGCCATTGGCTGGGCCTCAGGGGCCCCCGGCCTCACGTTCCCGCGAGCTCCGGGCGGGCCGGGGGGTGGGGCCGGGCTCGGACCACGCGGGGCGGAGCCTCGGGCCGAAGCGGCGGCTCCGCCCGGTCCCATAACCGGTGCCGCCGCCGC
>CM035282.1:509241-521798 GCA_020226075.1 Hydropotes inermis
GCCGCACTCACTCACCCGGGGAAGGCGATCCTGGCAGGTGGGGCGCGCGCACCGCGCACTCGGACCCTGACCCCGCAGCGCTTCCGAGCGGGCCCGGGGTGCCGGCTCCGCCGCGCTTCCGGGCAGGCGCGGCCACCGCTGCACGGCCCGCCGGGACCGCGGGGGAGGGGGAGGTGCGGGCCCGGTCCCCGGGCGGCGGGCATAATCCAGGCGGGGGAGGGGTCTCAGCGCCGTCCGGGTCCCGGTCATTACCCGCAGGCGGCCTGGCGGGCGGCATCGAAATCTGCATCACCTTCCCCACCGAGTATGTGAAGACGCAGCTGCAGCTGGACGAGCGCTCTCACCCGCCGCGCTACCGGGGCATCGGTGAGTGGGGGCGGCCGGCGCGGGCGGGCGGGCCGGCCGGCAGAGGCCGGCGGGGTCGCTGACTGCCCCCTCCCCCAGGGGACTGCGTACGGCAGACAGTCCGCAGTCATGGCGTCCTGGGCCTGTACCGCGGCCTCAGCTCCCTGCTCTACGGCTCCATCCCCAAGGCGGCCGTCAGGTGAGGCGGCTCGGGCCCCGGGGGCCGTGGGAGGGAGGGAGCGAGCCCCGGCCCCGCGGCGGCCCGTCTCACGCCTCAGCCTCCCGCTCCAGGTTCGGGACGTTCGAATTTCTCAGCAACCACATGCGTGACGCCCAGGGACGACTGGACAGCACACGCGGGCTACTGTGCGGCCTGGGCGCCGGAGTGGCCGAGGCCGTGGTGGTCGTGTGCCCCATGGAGACCATCAAGGTGGGCAGATCCCCGTAGGAGACAGGGCGTGAGACAGCACTGGGCGGCGGGGTGGCGGCATTGTGCCCCGCGGAGACTGTCGCGGGGGGCAGGGGTCTTGCCCCGCGGAGACCGTCGAGGTGGGCAGGCGTCTGCCTGAGGATCCCTGCACCGAAAGCCCGTCGGAAGAGCCTCCTGGGGGCTGGACTTTATCCTCGAGGCAGTGGGAAGATAACACTGCCTTAAAAAACTTAGGAGCACAAAACAAGGTAACACGTGTCTGCTGCCTAAGTTGTTTGAAAAACTAGTAAACAAAACAGCAGAGGCTTCTCCACAAGGCGGCCAGGGGCGCCCGTGCCCTGACCCCTGGGAGCCAGCGCCTTGCCGCCTCTTCCTCAGGTGAAATTCATCCATGACCAGACCTCTGCCAGTCCCAAATACCGAGGATTCTTCCACGGGGTCAGGGAAATCGTGCGGGAACAAGGTGAGCCACTCGGCCTTGCCCTCTGGTGGGGTCAGGGACCTGGGCCAGGCTGCCCAGAGCCGCCACCGGCGCTTTCTGCCTTGGCGCTCCTCCGTGCGTCTGGGAGGCCGTCGGTGTGACAGCCGTGCCTGCTTGCCCCAGGGCTGAAGGGGACGTACCAAGGTCTCACGGCCACCGTGCTGAAGCAGGGATCAAACCAGGCCATCCGCTTCTTCGTCATGACCTCTCTGCGCAACTGGTACCGAGGTGTGTTTGCGCCCCAAGACCGCCCCTCCAGGCCTGGAGCCCTGCCCTCGCCCGCTGTCCCCGTCTGACCCCAGCCCTCACCCCCATCCAGGGGACAACCCCAACAAGCCCATGAACCCGCTGATCACTGGTGTGTTCGGAGCCATCGCGGGTGCAGCCAGTGTCTTCGGGAACACTCCACTGGATGTGATCAAGACCCGGATGCAGGTGGGGGCGGGGCCTTGGCGGGGCGGGGCCTGGGGCGGGGCCTGGGGCGGCACCGGTTACCGAGGCTCCTGGCTGTTGGTGTCCTGCAGGGACTGGAGGCACACAAGTACAGGAACACGTGGGACTGCGGCCTGCAGATCCTGAGGAACGAGGGACTCAAGGCGTGAGTGGGCGAGGGGCAGCGCTGCCTTCTGCACCCCAGGCCCTCCCCACCTTCCGCCTGGGCCACCAGCACCCCGGTGCCCCCTCTCTGGGCATCCCCAAAAGGGTCCGCTCTTGCTTCCTCAATCTCTGACTCCTCCACCCCCCACCCCCGCCCTGTCCAGAGCCGTGCCTTCACCTGCCCTTCCACTGCCTCCCTCCCCAGGTTCTACAAGGGCACTGTCCCGCGCCTCGGCAGGGTCTGCCTGGATGTAGCCATCGTGTTCATCATCTACGACGAGGTGGTGAAGCTTCTCAACAAAGTGTGGAAGACGGACTGAGCCCTGGGGTCTGCGCGCAGGCTGCCCCTGGCGCCCTCTTAAAATTCCAGTGCAGTCGTGCCAAAAGGCCTGTTCCCTGTCCTGCGTACTCCATGGCCTGGGTGTCCCCTGTGGCCGAGTCCACACGTCCTCTGTGGCCTGTACACCGCCACCACAGTGTCTGTGTGTCCAGCTGAGACTGGGTGTCCCTCTGGCCTGTGAATCTGTGCCCACTTGTCCACGTGCTTGTGCACCCGTGTCATGTTTCGTGTGCTGTGACCCTGTGCCCCACTTCCCGGGGTGCCCGTGTGGCCGGGGTCACGTCCCAGCCCGGTGCCTTCCACCCTGGGCAGCAGGGGCAGTGCCCCGGCCCACCACAGCTGCCTCCGGGCCTCAGCCTGGCCTCACTGCATTCCAGGGGCTGTGTGGCCCCCGCTTTTCCCGCCACTGGCCTTAATGGCCCTCGGGCCCTCCCTCTGCCCGGGACAGGGTGGCACCTGCCACTCTCAGGACCACCCTTCCAAGGCAATAAACCGGATCCTGTTGCAGCTTCCTGTCCCTGTTGTGAGCCCACGTGTAGGTGGGCAGTGGTGCCCCCGCCTCTGCCAAGGGCAGGCCCATTCCACTGAGGACACTGCCAGGGGCGGGCTGGTGGGCAAGCAAGCTGTGGCCTGGCGCCAACCCCCGGGGATGCCTGGCGCCAGGCTTTGCCTATGACCAGGAGGCAAGATCCTGCAGGAGAGCCAGAGGGCATGTCCTTGGGGTCACCTGGCAGGCAGCAGGTGGTCGGGCCTGGAGAAGGGGCTCTTGGGCTCTTGTCCACCCTGCAGCTGGGGGCCTGGCCCACCTCACTCCATGGTTTCCCAGTGATCTGCTCATGGGGAACTGCTTTGGAGTGACCATTTTCTGGTGCCGAGACAGCAGGAGGCCCTTAATGCTTCACCGAGGCTGGGAGGCAGTGGGTACTTGGGGCCCTCACCCCACAGCACTGAACCTCAGAGTAAGGGTCCCCCTTGCTGGAGCCCACCTTCCCCCAGAGCCCGGGCACAGCTGGGAGCCCAGCCCAGCACAAGGGCCAGAGAGCCTTGAACCGGAGGGTCCCCCTGGCCCAGATCTGGCTGGAAATCCACTTGTGAGCCAAGTGTAGGAGGTGCCCCAGGCTGTTCGGGGCAGAGGGGCCTTCTGGTCCAAGTGACTCCACAGCAAAAGCCGCACAGTGGATTTGGCTCAACTAGCAGTCAAGTCCCACTCCTAGAGCTGGGAGAGAGCCCCCAGAGCACCTGGATCCCTGGAGTCTGGGGTAGACCTGGGGGCCAAGTGGGGGTTTGAGGGACGCAAGGACCAACAGTGTGCCCTCTCAGCAGAGGGAGGAAAAAGGGCCTGGCAACAAAGCTTGAGTGCTCACAGGCTGAGGCAAGCCACCTAAACTCCCATTTCCCAACTGCAGAATGAACCCAGCCCTGTGGGCTATGAGGAGTGCTGTAGTGTCTGTACGGTGCTTAGAAGACGCTCTGCAGAGAGAGCCCTCAGGGAAATTTAGCAGGGGCTCCGGGGCCCAGCTAGTTCCTAGATGTGGTGGAGCCCCAGAGCTGGGCCCTGAGGGGACTCTGCCACGAAATACCTCTAGGAGTGGCATCTGCTCACTGATTGCCTACAAGCACCCCCAGCCCTGTCCCTATCTCCTTTCATAAGGAGGAAGGAGTCGGGCTGCACTGAGCCGGAAGGAAAGTGTTGGGACTTGTGCCACAGCAGGGAGCCCAGCCAGAGAAGGTGATGGAGCTGAGCCCCGGTCCCCTGGGGCTGTGAGCCTGGAGAAGCCATCTTCCCCCCACCTACTCCACCTGTTGACAGAAGGTGGGATCCATCGAAGCCTCAGTTCCTGCAGTTAAGTCCTGAGGGAAGCGGGGCTGGGGTGTGGGAGTGGGGCGTTGTCTGATACAACCTCAGCAAAGCCAAGGGAAGTGAGCCAGTGGAGAGTGGCTAGAGGGGCAGGCAGGTGTCTGCAGAAAGCCCAGTGCACTTAATCACGATCTAGAAAGCCGATGGCAGGGGACATTGCCCTTGCAGCACTGGGCCAAGGGGCAGAATGACGTGGACAGAACTTTAAGCAGTTGAGAGGCGAAAAACTCCACTTCCAGTGTGGTTCTCCCCCACCCCACCCCGGCCAACCTAGACACGCAGGCCAGGGCCGGGGAGAAACCTGGGTGCAGCTGTGCCTGCATTATCAGAGGAGTTGTGAGCTGAGTGCAGACTCTGGGTCAAGGTATCCGGCCCACAGCCAGAAACGTCTGAGCCCAGCTGGAAGCCACTCAGCATTAAGCAACCTTCACCACCTGGCATCGTCTTGAGCCTGGGGTCATCAGGAAATGTGCCCAGGACAATGGCCTCAGGCACAGGCCAAGGGAGCAAAGGGTGAGATGGTGGCCATTCCAGGGGCAGGTCTTGGCCAACCTCCAGCCCCATCTCATCACTGCGTGGCTGAGGAGGGGTGTCCTACGCCCACTCTAGGCAGGGCCCCCTGCCCTACTTCTTTGAACCCTCCCCTCCCCTCCCCCACTACCCTACAGGGATCCCCTAGGTTTTTCCATGTCCTTGTGTAGGTGATGAATGGCAATCAGAGTTTAGTACACACACATAATCGCTCCTGACAAATGCGTCTCTCCCCTTTCAGCCAAGAAAGAGAATACTGTTTCAGGTTGTCCTCAGCCTTCACAGCAAACAATCAGAGCTGAGAATGCCAGACTACTTTCCTCACTGACATTCTACTTCCTACGTGTTCTCAGATTCCCTGCACAGAATCCGGAGGTCTGAGGACCTGCCTCCTCAAGATCTGGGAACAGGGCCAAGGAGAGAGAGAGGCGGCCACAGCAGAGAAGTGGCTGAAAAGCACCGCGGGAGGACCACAGGGAACAGCTAGGACCGCGGACAGACGTGGCCTAGGCCGACCAAGCGGGTGTCCCAAGGAGAAAACGGCGGGCCGTGGCCTGGTAGTTCGCCTCCTTCCACGCCCCCGAGACTACCCGAGAACAACCTCGGCTGCGTAGACTGGGCCAGGCCCTGATCCCACTCCGCCCACCACAACCGTGGTCGTTTTTGTTTCCTCGGCCGGGCCGGCCACACCCATTTATTCCCCCTCTGGCCGGGCGTGAGACCCCACCTGAGACCCCACTCGGCCAGAGGAGTGGCTGTCTCCCGAGGTGACCTACAGGCACCTACAGGCACGGGCCATCCCAGTCCCTGTGTTCAGACGCCTGCGGCAGCCGCCACCCAACCCCCGGCTGAAAACCGGCCTCGGGTTCAAGCTCTCGGACCCGCCGCCGGTGGGCCCGCGGCCGCTTTCCCGGAGCCCCGCCTCCGTCCGGTTGACCTTCAGCCGACGGCCCGGTGACTCCACCCTCCCCCTGCCCCAAATGTGTGACCCGGGGAAGGGCTGCGCCCGCGGGCCGTCGGCTAAAGTTCGGCCCGGAGACACCAAAATGGCCTTCCAGGTCCTCTCGAGCAGGACGAGCCCCACCCCGGGACCCAGGCACGGGCGAGGCCTGAGCGACTCGCCGGCCGCTGGCTCCGTCAGGGCGGGGCCGAGGCTGCTGGGGGCGGGGCCGCCGGCGCCCGGAAATCGGACGGCGCGCGCTGATGGTGTCACGGCGCGCCAGGGCGGTGCAGGCCCGCGCATGCGCTCGGCCGGTCGCTGGACGGACGCTCGCACGGTGCTTGTCGGGCAGCCGCCAGCACTCCGGGGTTGTCCGGAGCCACCGCCAACGCCCCCCCCCCCCCCCCCGACGACCCAGTGCTCACGCTGGACGGTGCCACGGGCGCCCCTGACGCGCTGGCCCGGAGCTCGCGCCCGTGTCTCCCTCCCTTGCAACCTTTGGCTCCAGAGTCCCCAGTGCCAGCCACGGGACGGGGGACAGGATCACGGGATGGGGCCGCGAGGGTCGCCAGCCTCCCGCTGCTGGCCAGCTCCAGTCCGGGCACCTGCTCCCACCCGCGGGCTCGAGTAGGGCGCGGGGACCATGCCCCATCCCATCGCCATGGAGGAGGCCGGGGCAACCTCGTGGTACAGGCGCCCCCGCCGAGTCCCCCACCCCCGGAACCCGCCGTCGGTGGGGTCGGGGGCGCGCCCCTCCAGCAAACAGCAGTAGCACACCGCACAGTGGGCCTCCTGCCAGCACCACTCCTCCTTTCGGCCAGGCCCTTTCCTCAGACGGGAAAACCCAGGCAGAGACAGAGCCTGCCTGGGACCTATGAGAGCCAGGTCTGCACAGCCCTCACCCCCGGCCCCCTGAGTGAGGGAGCTGAAGATTGGGGTTGGGGAGGCAGACGGTGAGATCACGTCCGCCGGGGCTGGGGTCTGTATCCTGGGGTGGGACCGCGGGAGGGATGGAGGGTCTGCAGACAGGGGCTCCTTGCTGGCTTCGGGCAGCCTCCCTTTGGTCTGCAGGACCGGCCCCCTAGCCTTGCGGGGTGGGGAGGGTGTGCCTTGCTGTGGAACCACACCTGAGGGCCAGCCGGGAGTGCAGAGGAGGAGCTGGCCGGAAGGGCGGGGGCCTCGCGGATGGGCATGGGCCAGTGCGCCCTGATCCCCAGCACAGGCTTCACCCAAGAGCCGGGCCCCACTCCAACCTTCTGGGCCAAGTGCACGCGGAGCCTGTTGGTCTGAGAGACCGAGGGGTTCATCCCGCCCTCTGGGACTCGGGGCCAGCCTTGGCCCGGTGACCGCTGGGGAAATCGAGACCGGCTCCCGTGCTGGACCGCAGAGGTCCCGCGGCCACGCCACCGAGGGTCCACCACGCGAGCGGCCCGCTGACAATTGAACGGCCAAAGCAGATTAACCCGGGTGCTAATCCCCGCTAATGGCTTCAGAATCCCCGGCGCCCGGCGGCTAAGCCGGCCTTTCTCCGTGGCGCGGCCGGCCCTCCCCGGCGGCCCCAGCCTGCGGCCGCGCGATGCTATCTCGGCCCCGCGGCGCTAATCCCCGCGCTCGCTTTCTTCCCGGGCCCGCTCGAGATCGGCCGATCGGCGCTTGATTATGGCCGCTATCGAGGGCCCCCTTTGTGCTGTGGGCCCTAAATCCCCTAATTCCGTGATAAAGGAGGCATTAGCGGGCGTTCTCTGCAGAGAAAGGCACCGGCATGAAAGAAAGCAATCAGGGAGTCCTGATGGCCTGGCCGCTGGGCCGGGAGGGGGCGGGGTGCGCGCTGCAGGGAAAAGGGGAGGCGGCGCCCCCCCCACCCCGCCGGGTCCCGGCCGCCTTCGCCATCCCCGAGCGGCGCCCGGGACCCTCCGCCGCCTCCACCCTCCCTGGCGGCAGAAGAGCCGTCTTCCCTCTAGCCACACGTTGGCATGTGCCGGCACCTGACTTCCAAACTCGCCCTGGGCCTTGCTGGGCCCGCCTGGCGCCCTAGCCTCTGTCTGTCCGAAGCCAGTGATTTCTCGGCTCTGAGGTCCCGGCCCTTGGCCCCAGGTGCTCCTCCCGCCCCCCTCCTCCCTCCCTGGAGGCCCCGACCCCGCCATCCACCCCCTCTTTGGCACTGACCAGTTTTGACCAGTCCTGGAAGCAACTTGGTCTGCTTTTCAATCCGGGAGACAGAAGTGAGGGCAGTCAGGAGCCTCTGGGACCGTGGAGGGGGTTGGGCAGGGGCAGGTGGGGTGAGCATGGAAGGCCGTTCTGCGGACGCCACACTGAACCCCAGGACCCGGCTGAGAGCGCTGGGCCGCTGGCGGGTCTGGTCTGCCACCTGGGCAACGGGAGGGAGGGGGCAGCCAGAGAGAGGAGTCCAGGGGCACCGCGAAGAAGCGGCTGATCCTATTATCCTGAGCAGGGGAGCGCCGTGATTGGATCTGTGTGCAGAGAGAGAGGGGGTCAGGCCAGGAAAGTGGCCGGGAGTGCGTCGGAAGGCCGGTGTGGGGCCCAGATGGCTGGACATCGGGAGCAGCGCTGAGGGCAGTGTTAGGACCAGTGAGGTGTCGGGGTGGGCAGGGCAGTGTCCCGCATGAAGCGTGGTACTCAGGCAGCTCTGAGGGCAGGGGGTGTCAGGGAGGCTAGTTGGACCACTTACCTGGGTGGGCAGGTGTGCATTTAGCACGGTGGACGGCAGTGTAGGCGCAGTTTAGCCAGGTGGTGAGGCGGGCCGTTTACCAAGGGGGACAGTGGGTCCGTGTGGACCAGCAGGTGGTATCATGGAGGCGTAACTGGGGCTCTGTCCCGACCACTTCAGTGCCCAGCCTGCCCATGCTGCGCCTCTGGTTAGCACCCAGTGGCGGCCCAGCTGCGTCCACCTGGGAGTGTTGCCCTGGGTGATGGGGCCACGTGCATCATGGGGACTGAAAGCTGGAGCCTGCATCCTTGAGACTTGAAATCTGAAGCCGCCGTGCCTGTCGCAGTGCCTTCTTGCTGAGCCTCCCCGCCCTCCCCCGGCTCTGTCCTGCTGCCGGGTTGACCACCCGTGTCCCCCCTCTTGGTCAGCTTCCCAGCAGGCAGTGCCCTCAGTGTGCGAACCGACAATCACCCCGTGCTTCTGTGTCCCCCAAGAGGAGATGCTGAGGCCCTCAGCCTTGGCACTGACCCCCTTCTGGTTTCTACTATTCATACCCAGTGTTCCCAGGTTTTCTTCAAAACATATTGTTCAGAGTTTATCATTGCTATCCACTGGAGGATTAGTCCAAAGCAGGTGACTACCATTACGAGAAGTGTAACTCGGCTCACTCATTTTAAATGTCTTTTGAGGCTTTGCTAAATTGGTAAATTGCTACTTTTTTTGGGGGGGGGGCCAGTGATGAAGACTGAATCCTTTCCCTCTAAGATCAGAAACATGAGAATGTCCCCCTCCCCGTTGTTGTCCAGCCATTTACTGGAGGTTCTAGCCAGGGACCTGCCAATGCAACAGACAGAGGTTCAGTCCCTCGACCAAGACAACCCCTGGAGGAGGCAATGGCACCCACTCCAGGACTCTCGCCTGGACAACCCCGTGGACGGAGGAGCCTGGTGGGCTGCAGGCCAGGGGGTGGCAAGAGTCGGACACGACCGAGCGCGTGTGTCGGCCAGGGAGCTCAGGCAGGAAGATGGAGCAGAAGGCGGCAGTGCTGCGAAGCGAGAAGCGCAGTCTCTGTTCACAAGCACCGTATCTTGTATATAGAAACCTTTTAAATCCACAAAAAATTATTAGAATAAACAAATTCTGCAGGTTGCAAGATAACAAGATCAATGTACAAAATCACTTGTATTTCTATACACTTGCAGTGAGCAGTCCAAAAATGAAATAAAATCATTCCACTTACAATAATCCCCAAAAGAACAAAATGCTGAAGGATAACTTTAATCAAAAAAGTGAAAAAAAAATGTGTACTCTGAAAATTACAACCACTAGTGAAAGAAATTCCAGATGATCTAAGTAAGTGGAAGAAGTCCTGTGTTCGTGGATTGTTAATGTTGTTTAGATGGCAAGACTCCCCAAATGGATCTTCAGATTCAATGTTACCTCTATCAAAATTCCAGCTGGTCTCTTCAAAGAAACTGACGAGCTGGTCCTAAAATTCACAAGAAAGTTCACGAGAACCATAATACTCAAATCAATGTTGAGGGGAAAAAAAAAAGCTGCAGAACTCACACTTGTCAATCTCAAACCTCCAAATCTCAATCTCAACTGCAAAGCTCCAGTAATCAAGACAGTATAGGTAAGGACTTCCCTGGTGGTACAGTGGATAAGAATCCACCTTCCAACACAGGGGACACGGGTTTGACCCTGGGTCCAGGAAGATCCCACATGCTGGGAGCAACCAAGCCTGCAAGCCCCAACTACTGAAGCCTGCGTGCCTATAGCCTTTGCCCCGCAACAAGAGAAGGCGCTGCAGGAAGAAGCCCATGCAAAACAGCAAAGACCCAGAGCAGCCAATAATAAATAATAAAGCAGTTAAAAAAAAGAAACTACGGGTAGACATGTAGATCAATGGAGCAGGACTCAGAATCCAGAAATAAGTCCTCACGTTTATGGTCAATTGATTTGCAACTGGGTGGAGGGGGATACAGTTCAACAGGGAAAAGAATAATCTTTTCAGCAAATGGGACTGGGACAACTGGAAACTGGATATCCAGATGCAAAGAATGAAAGTTGGGTCTCATAGACAAAATTTAAAAGGGGTCAACGTCAGAGCAGCCCTGTGTAGGTCTGGGGCCGGTCCTTCAGCTGGGGCTGCTCTGCGTGTCCTTCCAGTGGCTGCTGCAGCGAGCGTCCCCAGATGGGAGAGGAGTTGTGTCACCCAGCTGTAGGACCCAGCCTCAGAAACCACAGGGTCATTTCTGCCTCCTAGTGGTTAGAAGAGACTCTCACTAAGCCAGTGCACATACAAAAAAGGGGGCATTAGATGTCACCTCTTGAAGGGAAGCGTGCAAGAACTTGCTGACAGGTGTGAAGAGCATCACATCGGTGGAGAGATGGCACATCCACCTAGGTGGGTAGGGGTTTAGGGGGTACCAGGCAGGGGGTGGAGGTTTCCAGGAGATCTTGAGTCTGTCCCAAGCATAGTGACTGAATGTTCCTTGGTGCTGAAATGGGACATGGAGCAGGTGCTTAGGGAGATGCCAGCCTGGAGCAGAAGGAGCAGTCAAGCCGGAGGTATCACCTGGGGAGTCCTTGCCACATAGGTGGCGACTGAAGGTTCAAGGTTGTAAGAGGTCACCAAGGGTGAGGATGGAGAGGGATGAAGGAACAGCCAGGACCCAGCCTTCCTGGCCACTGGTCCTGGAGCCCCCATCCTTGAACAAGTGACTTTGATGGGTTGTTGACTCCCAGCAACTTCTGTGATCTATTGGTGAGCTTGCAGTTCTGTGCGGGAAGTTGGCTGGGAGAGGTTTCTAGGGTGATCCAAAGGGATACATGGGAAAAGATGGGAGGTCTGGTGTGGTGGCAGCCATCTTGCAACCATGAGGTGGGCCACTCACAGAGGTGGTGGCTCCTTCCTGGAGCTTCCAGATTAATGAGTCCTGGGCAGTGTGTGTCAGGACTCTTTGTGACAGCAAGTCAGTGGGTTCTGTGGCTGGAAGTCCAGAGTCCTCACTGACACGAGTGGAGTCAACAAGGGAGTTTGAGGAGGGGAGTGTGAGGCGGGAGGAGAGGCACAAGACTTTGTGTTGCCCCCTTCATGGTACCTTCCATTCACAGAGGCCCCTGCCCAGCGGGGCTCTAACCTCACACAGGGACTGGAAAGCCCACGGAGCATCTGAAAGTTAGGTTGCAATGATGTCAGTTTAGAGCTCAGAGGTCGGGAAACCGAGGTATGGGGTGGGGTGGACTGAACGAGCCTTTCCTGGAGCCCGGAAGGAACAGAAGCCAGACTGTCTGCAGCCTGGTCCTGCGAGCCGCACACTAACTTTTCAGCGGTCTGGAGACAGCCTGAAGCAGAAGTCCTGCTGGCTGTCCAAGGCTGCATAGATGAAGGTGGACAGGCTTCCTGGCAAAGCGCGGGTCGGTCCCCTGCGATGTTGGACAGAATGACCCTGAGGGAAGCTGAAGAGTCGGGGTGTGGGCACCAGTCAGCTCCCAGGAAGCCTGGCTCTGCGGGGGTGGGGTGGGGTGGGGTGGGGTGGTAATGGGTTGGGGGTGGATTCTGGGACACAGAGGAAAACAGACAGTCCCTTTCCACGGAGCCCCGGATGGCGCCAGGTGGGCTCCGTCACGCAGGAGAGAAGGCAGAGAATTGAAGGCA
Organism: Hydropotes inermis; assembly: GCA_020226075.1. NCBI lineage: Eukaryota > Metazoa > Chordata > Mammalia > Artiodactyla > Cervidae > Hydropotes > Hydropotes inermis. Next base: position 521,096 of record CM035282.1, read on the forward strand.
GGGGACTGCGGGTTTGGGGACGGGCAGAGACAGCTTCCGCCTGCGCCCGTCTCCTCCCCAAGGTTAAGATCCAGGGCCCGAGTATGGGAGCGGGCAGTCGGGCTGAGTGCAGCGGACGGCGGGGTTGCCCCGGGTGCTGGGCCCCGTTTGAGGTCGCAGCTCAGGACACTGCGCCGTTTGGGGGTTTCTCAGGCTCGGTCCTCCGCCCCGGTGGAGCGCGGAAGGGGACGCAGAACCAGACCTGGGCGCGGCGGAAACGGGACCAGGCACCCGAGGTCTGCCGGGCCGGGGTGTCCTCGGGCCGCTGGGCCAGGGCCGGCGGGCCGTGGGGGCGACCCTGCGTGCGCCTGCCAGCCTTGCGGGTCGGGGGCACGGGCTCGGGGCAGGGAGCTCACGGCCGCCCCTCCCGCCGCCGCCGCCGCCAGGGATTAGCTCGCTCCTGGCCGCGCGGCGGGATTAACCCGAGTGGACGCGGCGCCCAGCCCGGGGATTACGGCGCGGACCCCCCCTCCGCCCCCCGACGGATATATTCCCGCGGCGGCGGCGGCGGGCGGGCGGCATGGCGGCTGCGAGGGGCGCGCCGGGCCGCGGGGCACCCGGGCGGCCCTGCCCCTTCTCCATCGAGCACATCCTCTCCGGCCTGCCCGAGCGCAGCCCCCCGGCCCGGGCCGCCCGCCCGCCGCCGGCCCCTGACCGCCAGAGC
>CM035282.1:526798-546192 GCA_020226075.1 Hydropotes inermis
GGCCGCGCCCCCCGGGGTTCCCGGGGCGCAGCCAGGCGCGGGTGTCCCGGGCCCGCCGCGGCGCACGCGGCGTCACCGCACCATCTTTAGTGAGGAGCAGCTGCGGGCGCTGGAGGCCCTCTTTGTTCAAAACCAGTACCCCGACGTGGGCACGCGCGAGCGCCTGGCCGGCCGCATCCGCCTGCGCGAGGAGCGCGTGGAGGTGGGTGCCCTCCGCCTCGGGAGAGCGGCTCCGCACGGCGGGCGGAGGCGCCGAGGCCCGGGAGCTGAGGGGCGGCCGGCGGGGCTGGGCCGCGGCGGAGGTCAGGCTCCCTTACTTTTAAATACCCCACCCGCCCCTGACGAATGAAGCCCGCGTGCCGCTCGGTAGAGCGCGGGGCTGCGGGAGGGGCACTGGCCGGCGGAAGCGGGGGCGGGGAGGGATTCCGGCCCCGGGCTCTCGGCAGCGGATGACGGACGGGAGCAGCCGCCCGGAGGCCCCCGTCCGCCCGCACTCGCGTCCCGAAGACCCGGCCGGAACACTTGGGACCCGCGCGGGACCTGGGTCTGCGCTGGGCCCGCCTGAGCGCGCCTCCTCCTCAGGTCTGGTTCAAGAACCGCCGGGCCAAGTGGCGACACCAGAAGCGCGCGTCGTCGTCCGCGCAGCTCCTATCCGGACCCAAAAAGCCCCCGAAGGAGGGCTGCTGAGGGCGCCAGAGTTACCCCGGGAGTGGAGGCGTCCTCTGGGGCCGGCCCGGGGAGCGCACAGCCCGACCTTCACAGGAAGGTGGGAGAAGACTCCAGCCGCCAACCCGGGGCCCCGGAGCTGACCGCGGGAGCCCCTCTGCGAGCGACTGCGGCCACCCGCCCTGCGGTGGGTCCCAGAGCGCGGGGCTGCCCCATGCGCTGTGCACCCTCCGTCCCAAGGGCGACTGGGCGGGAGGGCTGGGGAGATCGGGGAGGGGTGGGGAGCGGGGTACAGAGCAGGCCAACCTCCTCAACCCCATCACACTCCGCGGGGCACGAAGCCACCCGGCGACCCCAGCTGCCTCTTGTCAACACGGGCACCTAGCACCCGCGCGTGCGCGGGGGGAGGGCGGGCGGAGTTCTGCTCAGCAGGGGCTCGGCCCCCAGGACCCAACCACGGCCCTCCCCTGCATCCGGGGCCTGGGCGCCCCAACCCCTAGAATGAGAAGGTTGGTGAAGTCACCTCCAGGAGGCCCTTTCCCACCCCTGAGTCCTGTGAGTCTTGTGTGGATCCCGAGAAACAAACGAGTTACTGAAACCACGGGGAAAGCAGTCCAGGCTGAAGTCCTCCACGCTGCGTGCCACACTGGCGGGGACCTGGCCCTCCTCTCCTTCCCAGGGAGTGGGGACCAGTCCGCCCTCAGTCCCTGCGCCAGGCTGCCCCCAGCAGAGCGGACGGCCCCACGGTCACGGCCTGGCCCCTGGTCCCTGCACTGGCCTCCGGGAGCTGCTTTTCGGGGGCAGGGTCCTTGATTCCTCACTCTGGAGGTTTCCATGCAGGTGTGTCTTCCTCCGTCACAGTGGCCAGCCTCTGTCACCCTGCGGGGCCCGGCCAGTTCAACTGGGGAGGGCCCCCCACCCCCCTTGGAGAGTGTCTGCTCTGCCCTCTGCCATCCTGCCCCCAGGGTGAAGGACAGAGTGAAGACAAGGCTTCAGTCCCCAAGTTGGCACCTGACACCCACGCCACCTGGCGTGGGGACTTTGTTCTGCCTCCTCATGCATCCTGGATGGAATGCCGGTGGGCAGCATCTGGCGGGAAACACAGTCCCTCATGGAAGGTCTAGAAGCCAGGGCTGCGGCTCCCAGGACCCTCCAGGGCAGGTGAGCCTGGAGAACACAGGGCGCGTGGGATCCCGGCCAGGACAGCAGCCCTCACCCCCCCCAACACACACACAGGATGCACACTTCAGCTGTCACAGAGCTCATCTCCATGACTCCTGGCCTTATCCCTGGAGATTGCACAGCCTGCCTGCAGGGCTTCCGCCCAAGCTAGGCCACCCCACTCCCCTGGTCCCAGCCCTTGTCGGCTGACTGGCTTTTTGTCAAGGTGTGGGGAACCCGTGATCAGAGCTCTGTGCCCCTGGACCAGCTGCTATGCTGCCCTCCTGGTTTTTCCTTTCTCTTCAGCTGTCTCGGGCAGCCCACCAGCAGCTGCCGGGAATACAGGTGTCCTTGAGGCTGAGCCCACACTCTCCCGCTCATCTCCATCCACGCCCTGGTCTGTCTCTTTCACCCTCAGCCTCCAGTCCCAGCTCCATCCCACGGTTACACCCGCCCCCAGGCCTCTCCCCTGTGCTGGGTAGCTGTCCCTTTGACAGCTCCATTTGGAAGCCCAGGGCTTCTCTAGTCACCCTGTCCCCGGCAGCTCTTGCCAGGCATCCCAGGCACGTGAGCCAGAGAGCTAGCAGCATGCACCCTGCCTCCTCCTCTCTCTCACCCACGAAGCCCAGGCCAAGGCGATGACTTCCCTAAACAATCCCAGAATCTGCCTTCTCCCTAGCCTCGACTGCACCAATCTGATGAGAACTGCCATCCCCTCTCGGCTTGGCCATTGCAGTTGCCTCCAGTTGGTCCACATGCACCCACTCTGATTCCTCTATGACTCATTTTCGTAAAACCCGGGATGCAAGTCCAAACCTGCTTCTCCCCTGCCTACAGCACTCCCAGGGCTCCCACGGCTCACAAAACAAAGACAAATCTTCTCGCTGTGACCCACGACCCGTAACCCACAAGGTCCGTGCAGCCTGGCCCTCCGGTGTGGGCTCTCACCTCGCTGTTCCTTGCACTCTGTCTCCTCCCATTGGTCCTTTGCACACCCTCTCCCCTTCCATGTGGTCATCAACGCCTGTTTGTCCTTTGGGTCTGCAACCACTCCCTTCCAGGGGAACGTCTCCCAAGTGCCCCCTAGGTAGATGCCCCGTGGGTAAGATGCCCCCTGGATGGGATTCGTTTTCCTCACACCTGCCTGCTGTTTGTTTGTGGGGTGGTCTTTTGCATCTCTCGCTCAGCTCCAACAAGGGCAGGAACCATACAGTGGATTTCCTACTGAACAGTACTGAATCCTTCTGGGGCAGAACTTGCTTGACGTAATGTACAACCTCCCTTCGGAAAGAAATGATCGTTCCTGGAAAATGCTCAGACAATTTTCTTGTCCATTTCATTAAGGATCAGCTTTCTGGGAAGCCAGCTCGGGCACTTAGGTACCAGACATTTCTTTTCTTGCCTAAACTTTGAATAAAAATTTTGAAGCCAAATATAGCCAACGTTTCTGAAGCGTGTGTCTTTGTTAATAGCATAGAAGTGTATATAGTGATTAGAGTAGGGTGAAGTCGCGCAGTCGTGTCCAACTGTTTGCGACCCCATGGACTGTAGCCCACCAGGCTCCTCTGTCCATGGAATTCTGCAGGAATACTGGAGTGGGTTGCCATTCCCTTCTCCAGGGTATCTTCCCGATCCAGGGATAGAACCCGGGTCTCCCGCATTGCAGGCAGACGCTTTACCACCTGAGCCACCGGGGAGGCCCCTATAGTGATTTCTTTCGAGAAACTGGAATTTCAAGTCCTTCGGATTCTGCAAAACTGGAGTTTTTCAGGGTTAGCTCCTAGCCCGTAACACAGCGCCCTCTGGCGTCCACAGCCCAGAGAGCCGTGACCAGAGCGGGGCGGGACGAAGACCACAGCTCCCGTGAGGCGCAGAGCTCGCGGTGACGTCAGTACGTCGGCGAACGCGGCTCTCCCATTGGGCTGCTGTTTCAGGCGTCTGCGCACCTGGCGCGCCCCGCCCCCGCCCCGCCGCGCCTGCGCCGCCCGGGCGCTGCTGGGATAGCGATGGCGTCGCCGGGCGCGCCTCCTAGCGCCCAGCTGGTTTCCGCGGCGTCCGGGCCTCGGAGGAAGCGCGCAGCCGGCGAGGCTGGGGCTGCGACGGGCCGGCAGCGGGTCCTGGACGAAGAGGAGTACATTGAGGTAGCGCTCGGCGCAGACGCCCGCGACTTCCGGGCCCCGCGCTCCCCGCCCCGCGCTCCCCGCCGGTTCCCGACGCTCCGCGCTCCCCCCCGAGGCTGTGGGGCAGCCTGAGTCCTCGCCCCCGGTGTGTGGACAGGCGGGGGGCCAAGCCGGCGGAGTGTGGGGCGAGCTGTCCGCGCTGTAGGGGGGCCGCAGGGGTGGGTTTGTGCACGTGGTGAGGAGCCGGAAAGACAGGGATCTGTCAGGGGGTCAGCAGAGGTCTGGACAGCGACGGAGAGGCCTTCTTGGGCAGCGGTGGTGGTGGGAGCTAGGGCTGGGGGCTCCGCAAGCCGGCTCCCAGGGTGGCCGCATCGATGAGCGGGTTCGTCTCCTGCCACCGCCCCACCACAGCCACGCAGGAGGTGCGAGGAAGTCACTCAAGTTTGGGAGACAAGTGGGGTGGGGCAAGCAGTGGTCTTAGTGGACAGCTGGGCCGGCAGACGCGCAGCTCAGCAGCGAGTCCGGCTGGAGGTGTGAAGCTGGGAATCTCCACCCGTGCTGGTGGTGCGGTGAAAGGGTCAGATTGGAAATAGGAGGCCATGGGCAGGGTGAAGGTGGCAACAACCAGGTTGGTTCAGCTGATGTGGAGGTGAAGGCGGCAAAGGAGGGTGAAACTCAGGCAGAGAGAAGGCTTTGAAGGTGCTCTGGTCGGGACTCCATGGTCTCACTGCCGCAGGTCCGGGTTCAATCCCTGGTCGGGAACCAAGATCCCATGTCACACCAGCGCACATCAGGGCCAAAATAAAAAGAAGGAAAAAAGGAAGTGTTCCCAAGCTCTGGGGATCTTTGGGTTGAATGGAGGTTGGGGTCTCAGCACACACTCTGTGGGGTAAGCAGCCGGGGGAGGCGGACAGAGGCTCTGACTTGTTTTCTGACTTGTCCTTCAGGGCCTCCAGACAGTTATCCAGAGGGACTTCTTTCCTGATGTGGAGAAGCTGCAGGCACAGAAGGAGTACCTGGAGGCTGAGGAGAATGGAGACCTGGAGCGGATGCGCCAGATTGCCATCAAGTTCGGCTCCGCCCTGGGCAAGATGTCCCGAGAGCCCCCACCACCCTGTGAGAGGAGTCCCGTGGGGCCGGGCATGGCTGCTCGCTGAACCAATGCTTCAGGCCCCCTGACCCCACCCCCTCTGTCCCCCAGATGTCACGCCGGCCACGTTTGAAACCCCTGAGCTACACACAGGCCCCAGCGTGGTGGGCAGCAAGGCCAAGGCCCGGGGCCGCAGCCTGGAGGACGGTGACGGTGAGTGAGCGTCCTGCTGCCCTCGCGCTGTTGGGCTTGCCTGGGGTGTTCCAGATGCCTGTGCCCTGGGAATCTTGCGTCTGGTCTCCCGGCTGCTCACTGTTCTGCGGGGGTCCACTGTAATATTGCGACTTTTAACACCCGACACTCCATCTGGGCCCAAGTCAGAGTACACACTTCACCAGCGTTCAGCGGATAGGGGGTTGGGCGGCTTGGGGTGTTGATCCCACCCCCAGGGTGTTGTCTGGCGGTGTGGCGTCTCACAGACAGACCCACGGCCAGGCAGAGGGTGCCTGGGACTGAGCGGATGCACAGTGGTGCTCACGCCATGGCGCCCTGGACAGGAGAGGCCGCGGAGGAGGAGGCGGCAGAGCCGCTGCCCAGCCTGGACGTTTTTCTGAGCCGGTACACCAGCGAGGACAACGCCTCCTTCCGGGAGATCATGGAGGTGGCCAAGGAGAGGGGCCGGGTGCGCCACGCATGGCTCTACCAGGCCGAGGAGGAGTTCGAGAAGGTGCCTGGGGCGGGGTAACGGTGCCCTCTCAGGGCGGGCTTCCTGGGCTGGGGCTCAGGGCCTCCCTGACCCTTGCTCTCCCATGACACAGAGGCAGAAGGACAGTCTCGCGCTCCCGTCAGCCGAGCACCAGGCGGTCGAGAGCGGCCAGGCCGGAGTGGAGACCTGGAAGTACAAGGCCAAGAACTCCCTCATGTACTACCCAGAGGGTGAGCATAGGGCAGGGCTTCCGGGGTGGACTGGTCTCCAGGGTGTGTGTCTGCCCCCTACTCTCTGGGCCTCCAGGGGTCTGGATTCTCAGGGCAGCCGGCGGGGGTGGGGGGGGGGTCTGTAGGTGGAGTCAGCACAGGTGTGTGCGCCCAGACTGCTCCATGGGGACCAGCTCGTCTCCCTCGGGCCTGTCCCCTGATGCCACGGGCTTTGCTCTCTCCGCCAGGTGTCCCCGACGAAGAGCAGCTGTTCAAGAAGCCACGGCAGGTGGTGCATAAGAACACGCGCTTCCTCAGGGACCCCTTCAGCCAGGCCCTCAGCAGGTCACAGCTGCAGCAGGCAGCCGCCCTCAACGCACAGGTGAGGGCTAGGCCAGCAGCTTTCTGCTCAGGCATCTTTGGGCTCGGCAGGGCTTGGCGGCACAGTCGAGGCTGGGTCTGTTCTCTGTCCAGGGGTTTGAGGTCAGGTCCTGTTTTGGTCAGACAGGTGGGTCAGGTGTGTGCCAGCCTGTGGGGCAGGGGCAGGACAGAAGGGAGGCAGCATGCAGCCAGACTTGCGGGCTGGGCCAGGCTCGGGGTGGCGGACCACAGAGCTGACCCCGGGAGTCGTGCAGGCCAGTGACTGTAGTGATCGGGGGGGGGGGGGGGGAGGGGGGCGTGGGGTGATCGGGGGGGGGTTGGAAGGGAGGCTGGAGCGGGGGGCACTGTTTTGGAGGTCTTCACAGATGCCTTGCCCCACCCCCCGCCCTGGGCCTGAAGTCAGGGATCCCCAAAGCTAGCAGGTGTGAGGAGTGGCCCTTGGTGGAAGGCCAGGGCGCAACCCTTGGCCGCTGTTCCGACAGGCCTTGGCAGCTTTGGGGTCCTCCTCGCTTGCCTTGGGCTTGAGCAGTGTCTGCACCTCAGCCCATGGCGCAGCCTGGCCCTGACCCCACCTCCCCTCTGGCTTCAGCACAAACAGGGCAAGGTGGGCCCCGACGGCAAGGAGCTCATCCCCCACGAGTCCCCCCGAGTCGGCGGCTTTGGATTCGTTGCTACGCCTTCTCCTGCCCCTGGTGAGAGACATGTCCTCTGTGGGACTACTGGGCCCTGCCCATACCCCGGGGCCCAGGGTCGCATCGGTGCAGCGCCGGCCTCTCAGATGGGCCCGACCTCAGACGCCTGGTGCTGTCCTGTGTGGACGCGTGTGTGGAAACCAGGCTTAATCTGCAGGAAGTGGGGTACGCCGGGCCCCCCGGGGCTGCATGAGGGCCCTGCAGGTGGGCACGCCAGGCCTGAGGGATCCTGGGGGCATGTACACCTCTCAGGCTGCCCACTCGTGCTCCCACCGGGGGTCCCTCTCAGTCCTGGGGTGATGTTTCCAGGTCGTGGGTCTCAGGCCAGCAGGTGTGCGGTGCTGACATGCTTAAGTGAGCTCACGAGGTCCGGGGCGGCCTTCTGGGCATGTGTTGGCCTCCAGGCCTGGGAAGGCACCGCGGTTTGATCAGACTCGGGGTGGGGGTTTCACCTGGAAGACTCCAGATCTCTGTGGGTGTCCTCTGGGGCTCCCCGGCCCTGTGGTAGCCTGAGGGTCCAGCTGCTCAGCCCGGCTCCTCTGGAGGCCCCTCCCCTGGGCCGGCCGCCGGGACCCTCACACAGGCAGACACAGTGGGGCACCGCCCTGGGAAGGAGGGGCCAGTGGCCTGCGTTGATGGCCCCTGGCTGAGGTGGCTGTGGGCGGTCCCCATGCAGGTGTGAGTGAGTCCCCACTGATGACCTGGGGGGAGGTCGAGAACACGCCCCTGAGAGTGGAAGGGTCGGACACGCCCTATGTGGACAGGACGCCAGGGCCAGCCTTCAAGGTGGGTTGGTGTGGTGGGTGGGGGGCCGCACGGGTGTACAGGGGTCTGCCGCGCTCCCGTGGCTGTGCACAGCGGATGGGGCTGATGCTGGGGCGGGCACTGTGGCCCCTTGTGAGGTCTGGGCCTCTGCTGAGAACCAGTGTGGACAGGGCTCAGGCCGGGCGGGGAGGCGGGGGGTGGGGAGCCCCCGTGGCCCCTGTGAGCCTACAGGTCCAGAGGACGGGGCTGTTCAGAGACGGGGGTCTTGGGCCAGGAGCTCCCCTGCATGCTGCAGCCGAGGAGGAGCCCTGAAACCCCAGCATCCATGGGACGCGGCTGTGCCCTTGGGACGGCTGAGTCCTTGCAGAGGGAGGCCTCTGGTTACGGGAGATCCAGACTGGGTGGCCCCAGCCAGGGTCCCAGGAGCAGTCAGCATGGGGGTTCCCGAGGCCAGGCCCCTACAAGGGAAGCCCTTTGTGGGCCAGGCGGGCAGGGGATTTGGGTGGCAGGTGGTGTGTGGGGACAGGGAGGCCCAGGAAAGTGCCAGCGAGCGGCTGGTAGGGCCCAAGTGTCCCTGGGAAGGCAGGTCCGTGATGTTGCGCGATTTGTGGGGAAAGCCAGCACTGGGCATGGCTTGTGGGGGAGGCGCCCGGAGCCTCTGGAGTACTGTGGGGTGCGGGTCGGGGGGGCGCCCCAAGACCGAAGGGTCCAGGATCACTTCACCTGCTTTGAGAACCCAAAGAACCAATGCAGGGTCTGGAGTCCATGTTGTCTGTGGGGCAGGGTGGGGTCCTCTCAGGACAGCAGTACCTGGTGAGGTGTGGAGAGACAGCGTCAGTCACCGTAGCGACAGCCCTTATAACAGCAGCTCTGGGAGCAGGGAGCCGCAGGAGGGGCTGAGGGGTGGGCGCTCCCCCGTACAGCGGGAATTTCTCCAGACCCCAGATTGCCCGCGGATGCCACAACAGTTGGGAAAAGCCTGGGGACCGCTGTGTGCACCGAGGCATTGAAGCCCGCTGCCATGGCCGGCGGGTCAGGACCGGGGCAAGGGGGCGACGGAGCCCTCTTCTCATGGGCGTGTGGAGACAGGAACAGCTGGTTCCTCGGCGCACAGCAGGACAGGTTCAAGGGAGATGGGAACACTGAGCGTTAAGACAGTGAGCGTGAGCCTCAGGCCCACGCGCCAGGGAGGCAGGAAAGGGGTGTCCACGCGGCCGCAGAGACAGAAGCCGGGAAGGGAGTGGGCGCTGGGCCCTTGGCGCCTGTCAGCGCAGTGGGAGCCCTCCAGGGTCTGACTGCAAGCTGACAGCCGGACAGTGGGAGGGTGTGCGATGTGGTAACACAGCCAGGACGCTGCGTGAGCAAGAGAGGGAGCACAGAACCGGTGAGAAGACGGGTCAGGACGTGTATCTTGAAGCTCTTCAAAGAAACGCAGAAGCCGTCGCACCTGGTAGCCAGCGGGAAGCAGGCTGAACAGGGCCTTTCCCAACCGGTGGTGCCAGAGAGCACAGAACCCGGCACAGGGCGTGGGCCACTCGGTTGGGGGTCGGGAGGCTGACGACCCGCGACAAGCCCGCCTGCTGTCCTCTAGATCCTCGAGCCGGGCCGCAGGGAGCGGCTGGGCCTGAAGATGGCCAACGAGGCCGCCGCCAAGAACCGGGCCAAGAAGCAGGAGGCCCTGCGGAGGGTGACGGAGAACCTGGCCAGGTGAGGGGCGGGCCTTGCGCTCGGCACTGGGGTCTGGGCCTGTGGCTGCCGCTCTGGGCCGGGCCGTCTCCCCTGTGTCTGCAGTGCCCCTTGCACGTCCCTAGCCCCCCTTCTTGTGTGTTTCTAGGGGGCATCTTTAGGCCTTGTCCCCGTAAGCTCCCATCCGCCTATGGAGTCAGGGTCATCGCCCCCCCTTGGACAGGGTCGGGATCCCCTCCAGCCCCACGGCCCAGGGCGCAGCTGTTCAGGATCCCAGCCGGGAACAAGCACGCGTCCCCCAGGCATCTTCCCGGGGAATGAGGGCCCTGCTGCTGGGCAGGCCTGATCCTGCCTCTCGCCATGCCTTCCCCATTGCAGCCTCACCCCCAAGGGCCTGAGTCCCGCCATGTCTCCGGCCCTGCAGCGCCTGGTGAGCAGGACGGCCAGCAAGTACACGGATCGAGCCTTGCGGGCCAGCTACACCCCGTCCCCCGCCCGCACCAGCCACCTCAAGACCCCAACCAGCGGGCCCCAGACCCCAACGAGCACGCCAGCCCCCGGCTCGGCGACACGCACCCCGCTCAGCCAGGACCCGGCCTGCATCACAGACAACTTGCTGCAGCTCCCTGCCCGGCGCAAGGCCTCAGACTTCTTCTAGGGCCGGGCCCTAGGTCTTCCATGGAGCCTGTGGGTGGCTCTCTGCCCAGCACGGGACTCTGGCTTTCCAGGTTCCCAGGCCCACCCGGCTGATACCCTGTTCTGAAGGACCCGGCCCGTTCTGTTTACTTGTTACTAAAGAGAGCCTCCAGCTTGACAGGGGCTGCCTCTCTGCTCCAAGGCCACCCTCATAACCTGCGTCACCTGCCTAGGGCCGCTGGGTGGTGACCTCAGGGGCCAGGGTGTCCAGCCTTTCCTGCATGGCTTCCGGTGGCACCGCCGAAGGGGGCCTGCCTTCTGCACTGAGTTGGCCTCTCGTTCCCCCGTGCTCCCCACTTCTGTTCCTCTCGGGGGGCAGAGCCCTCAGCCATTGTGCCCGCAGGTCCACAGGCTCCCCGGCCAGGCCTGACCTGCTGCATATGCGGCTGCTCCCCATGGGAGGCCCTTCCCGGTGGCCTCAGCCGTTGCTCCTGAGCCCCTGACTTCCAGCCAGGGCAGGGCTGACCCCGCCCCCTTGCTCCTCTGCTTGGGGCCAGCTCCCCAGGGAGTCCCAGCGGGCTCTTTAAGCTCCAGGTGGGGTCAGGTTGTGCTCAGAGAGGCAGTGTGGGGTCCGCTTAGACGAGCCTCTTGTACTTGGAGCAGGCACGCCCCAGCAGGCTGTCCTCGGGCTCCCTGGAGGCTTCCTGGGGTCCGGCTGGTCTGCGCTCCTCCACACAGAGCTCCTGTAAGTTCCTGGGTGGAGCCCTGGCTGGGCACCACGGGGGCGGGGCTGGTGCCACGGGGTCAGGAAAGGGCTGCTTTTGATGCTTTGTCCCAGTGGGTAAGTGGGCGTGGGCCTGAGGGAGCCCCAGGAAGTGGGGTCAGAGGTCTGGGGGGGCCGCGAGTGAGATGCAGAGGGCGCCCTCCAGGCAAGGCTGTGCCTGGAGGGGGTAGGGGGGTCACCGCCAGAAGTTCTAAAGGGCCAGAGGGTGAGCGGGAGTTGAGGATGGCCTGTCTGAAGGGCGCGGGCGGGTGGGAGGGCAGTGGGGGCCTAGTGGGAGGCCGTGGACTCTGTGCCCACGAGGCCGGCTCCCCGAAGCCCCTGGGCCGCAGGGAGTGGGTGCTGAGTCCCAGAGAAAAAGACTCCGCGCGCCTCTGCTGTACACTGCGGTTTATTTGGTGGTCAGGGTTTAAGGTCTCTGCTACTAAGTGGAAAAAAGCTAATAGAACGTAATCAAAATAGCGGTTTAATTGACGGACTTTACTTGTTCTTGCACCTGTGGCTTCTTCAGCTCCTACCGCCTACTTAGCCCCCGGGCCCTCCACACCGCTAGGTGCTTGCCTTCCCCACCTCAGCTCCAGAGATGTGGTCCTTGGCCCTGGAGGTTTCGGCCAGCCGCTCCTCCACCCGGTCCTCGGTCTCAGGCACCACGAGCAGCCGGTGCTGGGTCTTGGCCCCCAGTTTGTGCTCGGGCCGGTGTTCAGGCTGCGGGCCGGGCCGGGGGTCCAGCTTGCAGTCAGCCCGGTACTTGCCCTCGCCCTCCCGCTTGAAGGAGGCGGAGGCCATGGCCTTGGGCTTGGGGGGCTGCAGCCACGCGTGGCTGAGGATCTCGTCAATGTGCAGGCGCCGGGTGACGTCCGGCTGCAGCATCCGGTAGATGAGGTCCTTGCACTCACCCGTCAGGTGCTTGGAGCGCGGGAAGTCCACGCGGTGCTCCTTCTGGATGCGCAGCATCTTCTTGATGTCGGAGTCGTCGTACGGCATGGAGCCGCAGACCATGATGTAGAGGATCACGCCGAGGCTCCAGATGTCGTACACCTTGGGCTGGTAGGGGATGCCCTGCAGCACCTCGGGGGCCGCGTACGCTGCCGACCCGCAGAAGGTCTTGCTCAGCGTCAGCCGGCCGCTGCCGTCCCGCAGGCAGCGCTTGGAGAAGCCAAAGTCGGACAGCTTGATGTTGAAGTCCTTGTCGAGGAGAAGGTTCTCGCACTTGAGGTCTCGGTGGACGACGTCCAGGTCGTGGCAGTACTTGACAGCCGAGGACAGCTGCCGGAACATCTTGCGTGCCACATCCTCGTGCAGGGCCCCCCGGCACTTGATGAACTCGAGGAGGTCGCCCTGGACGCCGAGCTCCATGACAATGTAGATGCGGCCGTCGGACGTCTCGAAGATCTCGTAGGTCTTGATGATGGAGCGGTGGTTGACGGTTGCCAGGATGTCCATCTCCCGGGGCAGGAATCTCTCCACGAAGTCGGTGGGCGTCTTCTTGCGGTCGATGATCTTGACTGCCACGTTGAACTTGAGGCGTTCAGAGTAGGCGGACTTGACTTTGGCGTAGGAGCCCTTGCCCAGGTTGATGCCCACGATGTAACCCTTCTTCCTCAGGACCGCGGCATCGTCCATGGTGCCCGGAGCGGCCTGCGCCACTGCCCTCTACATCCCCTCCCCTCTCGGGCCAGCGGGCATCGTCCTCATTAGCACTGCGGGGAGCTGTCTGGCCAGGCTGGGCCTGCACTTGGAGGTGTGGAACGCCCAGCATTGTCCCTGCGTGACTTCAGCCTGTGAAGTCATAAAGCCAAGGCTGCCCGGAGTGGGAACTAGGGGGGACAGGCCCTGGAGCCCTGGAAGGGTGACAGGGCTGACAGAGCCCCGCGGCCTGCCAGAAGGGAGGAAGCTGGCACCCAAGACTGTGGCGATCTTGCCGTGCCGCCCTGTGCCAAGTCAGCCTGGGGCCACCCAGGTCCAGCCAGCGTGTCGGCCCCCCGCCCACCACTTATCCCTCCTGGGTGTGGGGACTAACCCTGCAGCAGATCCTGTCCCTCAAGGGAGGGCCTCCTTCCCGGCGCAGCCTTGAGGTGGGCTGAGCACACCCTCAGGGGCCAGGCCTGGGAGGGGCCACCCTGATGGGGGCGGGGGGCGGAGGGGGCGAGGACGGCTCGGACTCTGAGTGCCCAGCCCCATGGTGTGGAGCCCTGGTGGGCTGGTGTTCCGAGGGCAGGTAGAGTTGAGGTCCAGGCAGGCAAGGGCCTGGGGGAGGTGGAAGTTGTGAGAATGGGTGAGTCCCAGCGTCGGGGTTGGGGGACGTGGAGGAGAGGGTCGGGGGGTGCGGGCTGAAGGAGCTGCCGGGATCCAAGCCTGGCTTTAAGACAGGTCCTGTGAGAGCACGTAGCGAAGGGCGGCCAGAGCCATTGACCGGGCAAGGGGTGGCTGGCGGGCGCCAGCCTGTGGGGAGGGCACACAATGGGTGGGGCCCGCGGCGGGGGCTGGGGCTGGGGAGAGCGTCCTCAGTTAGGTCACTTGGTCCTTTGTGAGCGCTGGGAGCCTGGGCAGGCACACCGCCTTTGCATCTTAGACCGTCTCTGCACCTGGAAGCAGCAGCAACCTGCTTTGTTCCCGCCCCGGGAACCGCCACCCCTGTAGGCTCAGGTCCTTTGCGAGCCCCATGGTTCTGTTGTCCTCGCTGCCCAGGACGGGGGAGGGGGCGTCCTGTGTCTGGGTGGGTGGGAGTGACCCAGAAGCCCCATGTGGGGGTTCAGCGGGGCTCGCCTGCTGCTGGGAGGGGAGCATGTGCACACGCCTGGGCTGCACAGAACTCCCGGCAGGAGGTCCACGCGGAAGGTCCTTGGGCAGGGCAGCCAGGCCCAGAGGCCAGCAGCAAGGACGTGCCTGACGCCTGCATTCTTCTGGGGCCTTCAGTAGGAACCAGCGGAACTTCAGAGGGGCCAGCCGCTAGGCCCCCAGCCAGGCACCCTCCTGGCCTGTCTCCCTCGCCCCCAGGACCCTGTCCGGGGTGCCCTTTGCTGTGGCTCCTGCTCCTCACGCCCTACCTCCCCCAGGACACCGTGGCCTCTGGTTCTCCAGGGACGTCAGGCCTGCAGACTCGGGGGAGCAGCAGGGGCCCTGCCCAGAATGTGTGTGTCAGACTGCCGGGGCCCCCGGGGCAGGGGCAGGCTGGACGGGCTTCAGGGTTCTCCCGGCCGCAGGCCCATGAGTGCCAGACTGCAGGCCCAGGGAGGCTGCCCTTGGAGCTTTGAGGGTTGGCCTCAGGCCCCGGGTGACGGGAGTGGGCCCTGCCTTCCCAGGGCCCGAGGTGGCTCAGCGTCACCCAGGTCGTGAGTGCCCTGCAGCTGGGCCGTGACAGGCACGCGCAGTGATTGGAGCTGGGACTGGACTCAGGGAGGCTGGGGGCTGAGGTCAGGCCCCGCGGAGGATGGGGACAGAGGTGCTGCTGAGGGTCTGAACGGCCAGGTGGTGAGAGCATGCTGGGCGGGAGGTGCATGGCAGGCCCGGAGGCCGTGCTGAGGGTCTTGGAGGTCACTGTGGGGGTTGAGCCCGGCTGGGGCAGTGGGGTGGCTCGCAGGAGTGGCCGGTGCCTCAGGCCACCTCAGGAGGGCCTCGCAGCGTGGCCTGCATCCACGCTGGGTGGGTTCAGGCAGCCGCCTGCCCTCTCTGAGTGGTGCCCCCGCCTGGGAAGCACACTGCAGGTGCTCCTTCCCGAAGCCCCTCCACCCAGCCTTGCCCCCAGACCCGAATGACCACTGCTGACCCAGGGAGAAGTTCACAAGCTTCCCGGGGCATCTGCACCCCCACTGGCCCCATGCACCCTGGAATCCCGCTCTGCCACCAGGCAGGCGTGTGGTGCCACCGGGCAGGTGTGTGGCTCCACCGCCAGGACTGCTGCATCTTGGGCCCTCGCCCACCTGCCCAGGCAGTGACTCCCAGAGGCTTCGTGTGTGGAGGCTGCTGCCCCTGACGAAGCCTGGAGAGGTGGGCAGGGGCTCAGGGGTCTGTCCGCCAGCAGGACTGGGGCCCACGGTGAGTGGCTGGGCGGCCAGGAGGCCAGACCCAGGACGACCTCAGGGGCCAGGCGTGGAGATCCTTCCTGCAGGCAGGGGACCCGGACTGGGTGCAGGACCGGGGCCTCGGCTGCCACGGGAGGTGACGGGGAGACAGGGGTGGGGCCAGGGGTCCGTGGCTGTGAAGGGGCTGGGGCTGGGCCCTTGCTGGATGCTGGCAGCGGCAGGAGGAGGGGCCCGTCTGAAGGCCCCATTCTCTTGGTGTCAGACCTGCAGGTGCGCGCGTGTCCAGAGCACAGGCAGATGGGAAGAGGAGGCGGTGGCTGCGCACAGGCAGGTGAGGGCCTCATGGTGGGTGGCGCCCCCGCGGCTGGCAGTGACCCCGCAGGCCTGTTCCCCCCGCAGACGCCCCGGCCACATGTGAGAGGAGGCCTGTGCCCCCTGCTCGCCAGCGTCCGCTTACCCACGCTAGTGGGAGCGTCACCCCGGGGACAGCTGAGACCAGAGAGGAGCAGGAGGGTCAGAGCACAGTGATGGGGGGACATGCAGGTTGGGGGGTGGGCCAGGCAGGGATGCTCTGGGTGCTGCGGGGAACAGGGTGCTGGCTGGGTGTGGGGGAGACCCCGGAGCCAGAGCAGGAGGAGGGGAGGGGCCCCAGGGGAGGCAGGCCGGCCTCTGCGGGACCCCACACAGGCAGGCAGCCTCGGGGGCCGTTGAGGGCCCAGAACGCCTGCCCCGGCCTGCAGCCCCCACTCCGCCTCCCCACCCAGCTCGGCGCTTGTGGGCCCCGCGCTTGAAGCAGCATCTTCCTTGCTTGGCTCTCTCCGGTCCAGGGCGCAATGCCATCGTCAGGGTTGGACATGTGGAGCTCTTTCCCCAGCGGGAGGTGAAGCGCAGCATGACCTGCGGAGGGGGCACGGGGGTGCAGGGTCCTCTCCCTGGGTGACCGAAGCTGGCAGGGCACACACAGCAACCTCGGGGGCTGCAGTAATATAGTGATTTATTGCTTCTTCAGCCACGTGAGTTACCGAGTTCAAAGGGAGGGGAAGAAACTGACGAAAATAACGGCGCATCCGGGACTGTCTTCCTTCTCTGCTGGTCCCGCGGCCTCTCTGGAGCCCGGGCTCGCGGCCCAGAGCTCAGCCTCATTCCCTGCTGGCCACCCGGGCCGTGAGAGGCGGGCTAGGCGTGTGTCTCTGAAGGCTGCAGGGGCGCCCCCTCCTCGGTCTTGCTGGGCTGCTCGCCGGGCAGACCCATGGCCTCTGACTGCCGGGACACCTCCACCATTGCCGCCGCCTCCTCAGGGCTTGGCTCGGCCTGGGGTTCAGGCTGGGCCTCTTCCCGGGGCTCCAGCTTGGTGGCGGACTTCTTGTCGGAGCTGGGCTCGGGGGCCCACGGGGGCTCGGCTGCCCGGGAGCTCTCGCCCTCCTTGTTGGTGGCTGCAGAGGACAGGCCCCGGGCCTTGGGCTGCACCCAGCAGTGGCTGAGGATCTCGTCAATGTGCAGGCGCCGGGTGACGTCCGGCTGCAGCATCCGGTAGATGAGGTCCTTGCACTCACCCGTCAGGTGCTTGGAGCGTGGGAAGTTGACGCGGTGCTCCTTCTGGATGCGCAGCATCTTCTTGATGTTGGAGTCGTCGTACGGCATGGAGCCGCAGACCATGATGTAGAGGATCACGCCGAGGCTCCAGATGTCATACACCTTGGGCTGGTAGGGGATGCCCTGCAGCACCTCGGGGGCTGCGTACGCTGCCGACCCGCAGAAGGTCTTGCTCAGCGTCAGCCGGCCGCTGTCGTCCCGCAGGCAGCGCTTGGAGAAGCCAAAGTCGGACAGCTTGATGTTGAAGTCCTTGTCGAGGAGAAGGTTCTCGCACTTGAGGTCTCGGTGGACGACGTCCAGGTCGTGGCAGTACTTGATGGCCGAGGACAGTTGGTGGAACTTCTTGCGAGCATCGTCTTCCTGCAGGGCCCCCCGGGTCTTGATGAACTCGAGGAGGTCGCCCTGGACGCCGAGCTCCATGACGATGTAGACCTTGCCATCTGACGTCTCGAAGATCTCGTAGGTCTTGATGATGGAACGGTGGTTTAGCATGGCCAGAATCTCAATTTCCCGGGGAAGGAATTTCTCCAGGAAGTCTGTGGGGGCTTTCTTGCGGTCGATGATCTTGACCGCCACGTTGAACTTGAGGCGCTCAGAGTAAGCGGATTTGACCTTGGCGTAGGAGCCCTCTCCCAAATTGATCCCCATGATGTAGCCTCGTCGCTTGAGGACAGCAGCGTCATCCATGGTGCCGGGAGCGCCCAGTGCCCCTGAGGCTGCCCTCTACATCCCTGCGGGACATGGGCCAGCGCGTCCTCATCTACACTGTGGACAGAGTCCTCTGGGCTGCCCGGGCCTCCCGTCCCTGCCTCCTAGAGGCCAAGACTCTGGGCTGGAACGTTCAGCACTGTCTCCCGGGCGACTTCAGTGCGTGAAGTCATAGAGAAGGAGTGCTCTGCGGAATGGGTCTCTGGCCTGAGCCACTCGAACTCAGAACCCTGCAGCAGACGGAGGGCCGAGGTAGGAGGGGGCTGCGGGGACTGCATCAGCTCTCCCAGGCCTCCACACCTGAGCCAGGACTGCTGGGGCCCGGGGGGAGGGGCACGGGGGGGCAGGGCGATGGGCTGATTTCCTGCACCCCAGGACATCCCTGGAAACCCAGGGCAACGGTCCCAACCATCTAGGTCTCGGCAGCAAACAGGAGATGCTCAAATGAGGACTGCCTGCAAGGGTTTGACAAGAGGATGATCTCCCCACATGGAGCTGTGTCGAGAACCCCGAGTGGGTGATGGGCCCTCGGATGAAAGGACGGTTGTTTCTGGAACCGGACAATGGTGCTGGGAGGGCCACCTTGACCGAGGCAGTGACCTAGGTGATCTCCCCCAGGGAAGGGGCAGGGAAACCCTCCCTGACCTCTTCTTGCTCCATGCAGCCCTGGAAATCCTCTGCAATGTCTGCACAGGCAGGCAGCTGAAAAGGTGGGTGGGGCAGGAAGGTCTGGCTAGATTTTTCACTCCCCTATGCTGCTCTTATCTGAACCTTCTCTGACCAGCTCTGCTGGGGACAACTGACCGGGTCTCCGCCCTTGGCTGTGAGCGCCCTCCTGGGGTCCTGCCCTGCAGTAGCCCTGGCTGGGCTCTCAGGGTAGGTCTGGGGATGGGGGAGAAGGTGGGCCTGGACTCCTCTGAGAGCAGCAGCTGCTCCCAGAGATGCCCCCTGAGGACAGGCAAACAGGGCGGTCAGTATTGCATGGGAACCACCCTTCCCGCCAGCAGTGGGTCCTCTCAGCTCTGGGCCTTGCTGTAGGGAAGGGTGGGGTGGCGCGGGAGGGCAGGAGCAGTCAGGCCCGGCAGAGCCTTGGGGTCGGTTTTGGCTACATCCGTGCATCTGGAACGGGTGCCTCTCTCAGATGACCCTGAATGTCCCAGGCTGGGATCCTGGGGTACTCAGGAGGATCACCTCTGAGGGGCTTGGGGTGACTGCTCCTGGGGAGCGAGCTGCTGATGGTCTGGGTGCACCGCCCATCCCCCGCCTCTGCCCTCATTTTCTCCACTCCCATCTTCTCCCTCTTCCCACCCTGACGACCCGAGCTGGGCCTCGTGTGCGTGGCTGGTGGTCCGTCCTTCGGAGGGCTTGCTCCTCTCTCGCTGGTACTCCCCATCTGCTGGGTCCCCTCCCGCGGTGACAGGTGCGCGGCCAACGCTTCCCTCCGTGCGGAAGAGCCTGCTGTGGCGGCAGCTGCGCCAGCGTCTCCCCGCGCGCCCCCCCCGGCCCCGCTCCGCCCCCACTCTGCAGTGGGGGAAGCCCCTCTCCGGGGGATCGGGCGTCCCAGTCGGCTCTCCGCGCGGGACCCTCCTTGAGCCTGCTTGCACGTCCGTCTGCAGCACTCCAGTTGCCCGCGCCGCTGAAGCCGCACCTGTGGAAGCACCTCCCGGGACCTCCTCGGAGGTTCTCCAGGTCTCCTCTCCCCTCTCCGCAGCGGTTCGGCCTTTAAAGCGCCACTTTGGGACACACTCTTCCAAGGGCCCTTCTCAGGGATTCCCAACTCCGCCCCCACCCCCGGCTCCCTCGGCGCCGCGCCCCCCTCTCTGCTCCGGCCCCTCCGTGCCCCGGCCCCGCAGCTCCCGCTCCGCCCGGCCCTCGGGAGGCCCCGCCGCTCAGGCCCCGCCCCCTGAGCCCCGCCCTTCTCTGATCAGCCAATGGAGCCCTCGGCCCCTCGTAGTCCCGCCCCTGAGGGGCCGCCCCCGCCCGCCCTTGGACCGCGCCCCTCTCGGTCACTGCGCAGGCGGAGCGCGCAGGCCCCGCCTCCCAAGGCGCTGATTGGCTGGCGGCGGCGCGGGCGGGGGCAGGGCGGTGCGGGCCGAGCAGGACGGCCGCCATCTTGCGCTGAGCCGGAGTCAGAACCCGAGGCGGCGGCCGAGAGCGCGCGCCCGCCCGCAGCCCCCC
>CM035282.1:551192-565983 GCA_020226075.1 Hydropotes inermis
AAATCAGGAGCCCGAACACAGGGCCTATTCGCCCGTCACGCGCAGAAGGCCGGGTCCGCGGTGCTCTGGTGGCTTGCAGAGATGTTCTAAAATCAGCGGGAAGGAGCCCTTGAGTATTCAGTTTGAAGGAGACGCTCTAACATGCACGTATGAATGCGTTCCCTTTTATATGGATGCGGTGGCAGAGGTTCTTGACCCTGTTTAGTGGAGGAAGGGGCCCGTGCAGGCAGAGGTGGCCAGGGCCCCTTGTGTGGGTGCTGTCAGGCCTGCGTGTCTCCAGCAGGTCGGGGAGCATGGCGGCGTTCAGGCCCAGGTGGGCTCCCGGCCCCGGGCACGCAGCACCTCGCTGCCCTTCACCATCTGCGGTCGAGCGCCCCACCTCCTCCCCCGGGTCCCCTCGGCAGCCAGGGCCCTGGCCCACACTCAGCTGGAGGGGCCAGTGATGCTTCTGGTGTGGCAGGCAGGGTGACTGGCCACGGGGTGCTCTCAGTAGAAACTGAAGCCAGCATCCGTGCAGGAGGGTGCTATATGGGCTGTGAAGGACCAGAACTGACGGGTTTGTGCCTGCTTGTTATTACGTTCTTCAGAAAACATGTCTACACCTGTGGGGAGGCGCGAGTCATCCTGTCCATCCTGGGTCCTCTGTTATGTCGCTGGACTCTGAGGGGCGGAGCCACACCACGCTGTGTCCTCGGGGGGCCTCTGGGTCCACTGAGGGATGTGACCGGGGTCCCCAACTCCCTTTTGCCTTCTGTCCACACATCCTGCCAGCCGGCCAGCAGCAGTTCAAAAAGCATCTTGGCCTGCCCATCGTTAGGGATGCTCACGTGGAGACCAGGTACCCTCCTAGTGGGCGTGCTCTTCAGCTGAAAGCAAGGGCAGGGAAATCGGTCCTCCAGCTGAAGCGGGGGCCCACAGCAGGCCTCAGTTGGGGCAGGAAGGTGGCTGGGTGGGGCGCAAAGCTGTGCTTTGCGCCCGTGGCTGCCCAGGTCAGACCTTCACAGTAACCCTTGCGGGTGTCTGGGGTTGCCCTGAGAAACCTGGGGGCTCCAGCTGACTCCCTGACTCTCAGCAGTGCATGGAGTCTCCCCCAGGGCCTGTATGTGCTCTGTCCTGCCAGGCCAGGGTCTGCGGGCTGGCACTTGGGAGGGACTTTGCCAGTCTTAGCTGCCCGCTTTTTCTTGGAGTCCTGGCTCAGACCCCCCACTGGGGAATGAGGAGGGAAAAATAGGCACGCCCACTTCCCTGGAGGGCCCTGCCAGGTGGAGCGCCCGTGGTCCCCCAGGATGCAGGCTGGCCTTTGACGGAGTGGGCTCCAGGACTGGAGAGCGCCCAGCGGGCCTTTGGGCAGCGTGTGTGGTCTTGGTGGTTGAGGGCGTGCTGGGTGCAGGGGCTCGGGGTTCCCTGTGGGGGAAGTCCTGCTTCTAGCTCTGTCTTACAGAGGGGTCCACAGAATAGAGCTGGAGACCCCAGCAGCTCTGGGGAGGATTTGGTCCCAAGGCCCGGCCTCTCTCCCCAGCAGCCCCGCTGCCCCTCCCCTCGGGCCCCTTGCTCCCAGAGTTACCCGAGGCTCTCCTGGTGGGTCTGCGGCCCGTCACCCATCCGAGCACCCTGATCTGAGGGCCAGAGGCGCCCTTCTCTTGGGACCCCACTGTGACGGGGCATCACAAGTGACGGCTGGTAAGGCAGGAAGGCCGGGACCTCTGCCTCGGGGTGACAGAGCTGGAGGAACCTTTGGGGGCCTCTGGCTTGGACACCCCGGTGACTTGGCTCCGCCTATAGGCGGTTCTCCAGGAGTGTGGCTTCAGGTGCGCTGGGGAAACTGTTTCTTGCCTCAGCTCTGGAAGGAGACCCTGCATGGCCTTAGCCCCAGTTGTGTCTGGGCGACCCCTCTGCCACCCCCACTCGCCCTGCTGGGTGAGCTGAGGCTCACGGGCCCTGTCCTGCTGGGAGAGGCCAGCAATGGGCCTGAGGCCACAGCAGGGAGCCATGGGGCTGGGTTTGGGCCCAGGAAGAGGCTGCCTGCTGGTTCAGATCCTTTTCCGTGTGCTGCTGGGGACCCGACACGTCGTCAGTGAGCCGCAGGCCTTCGATGGGGACCAGGGAGTGGGCGGATGTGGCCTGAGCCCGCGGGTCACAGACGCGGCTGGACACCATGGGGTCTGCCCTGGGGCTGGCCAGACGCCCCGGCCCCGGCTAGGAGCCCGTGCTCAGTCCTGACCCACACCACGTGGAGCTGGCCCTGTGGGCCTCTGGAGCCCTGGGCTGGCCGCTTGGTTTCTCTCTAACTTGGACGGTAGTGTAGTGCCCTTTCCCACCGCACCAGCTTTTTTTTTTTTCTTTAGTAAAGAAACTTTCATTTGGGGACAATTTCAAACTTGCTGAAGAGTTGCAGGGAGAAAGCGAGCTCAAGAGCCGGGGCGCCGTCCGCCCAGACCTCCCCGCTGTCGTTTGACCTCGTCTGCCTACCCTCCCCCCAGCCCCCTCCTGCGCCCGTGTGTGCACGCACGTGTGTCTGTGTGTGCGTGAGTGTTGACGCAGGCACGCACGATTCTTGGGGGACGAGGGGCAGGCGGCGTGGCCTGTTCTCCGAGGGGGCAGCCTGTGAGGGCGCGGTTGGCCGTGGGCCGTGGGCCATGGGCAGGGGTCAGGGCAGGGTCCCGCTGGTGACTCTGGGCTCGGGGGTGGAGCCTGCGCGGCTGCTGCTCCTGGGCACATGTGTGCACCGCTCTGCAGCTCCTCTTGCCCAGGGTGCTGCGGGCATAGCCCGCCTCCCTGGTCCTTCCACCCCTGGCCCCGGGAGCAGCCGTGCCGACAGGATGCCCTTCGCTGGTGCCCAGCGTTTCCTCCGGCTGCTGCGAGGCTGCCCCTCCCACCCCCCGTGCTGCACAGGGAGTCGGTTCGGAGGCGGCCCCCCACCAGCCTGCCGAGCCAACTTTGAACCAGTTGGGTGTTTGCAGGGCAATGGGCAGCCTTGTGGGCAGTTGTCACCCGAGACCGCATCTTGGTTTCCTGCGTGGCTCACGGCCAGCTTGGGCTGTTCTGTGGGAGAGGGGCCCTGAGGTCAGGGCCTGCTTGCCGGGTCCAGGCAAGTGCGGGCCAGTGGCTGGAGAGTGTGGAGCCCTGCGTGGAGCTGCCCACTCACTGTCCTTGGCTCTCTCCTGCAACCCAGATGTGGTTCTTGGGGACACAGGCTTGGTGTGACTTGGCCTCTGGTTCTGAGAACTGTCTGACGTGGGACAGACGCTCCCTAAGGGCCGTGAGCGTCACCTGCGTGCTGAGAGGTGGTTGCACAAGGGCGCATTTCTCGGGAGAGCCCCCCACTCCAGGCGGCGAGCTCCGTGGCTTGGGCCTCGCAGACGCCTGGTGTGTGCTCGGTGAGCCCAGCTGCGGCTGGTGGGGGGATGCTGGCTGGGTGCCCTGGCCACCCTGCGCTGTGGACAGGGCCAGGATTGTTCCTGCGGGCATGCTTCGCACTCAGGCACGTTTGAGCTGGGGCTCCGGCCTGGTCTGGCCCGGAGCGGGCGCTCAGAAATTGGTGATGGAGACGACGCACAAATGGCTCCTTCTGTTTGACATAAAGAGCAGCGGCTCCCACGGGCCTCGCAGCTGCCCGGTGGGGGTGGCAGGGACCCAGCCAGCTGGCCTGGGGCTCAGGCCAGAGGGTCACTCCCGGGGACGAGAGCTGCCCTGAGAGGTGAGGGCAGGCAAGGCTGCTCACCACTGATGTCTCACCAGGGTCCCCGGCTGCACGGGGGTCGGGCGGCCCCTCTGCTGGCCCTGTCTCCTGCCCTTCGCATCTCTGTATGGCGTGGCCGTCCCCCCAGCCCCTTTCCCATCCTTTTCTGTAGGCTGGCTGCTGGGCGCCTGGCAGCTCGCTGGCTGTCCGTCCTCAGCTGTGGACAGCTCCGTGCTGGAGAGGGTGGGTCTGAGAGCAGAGCCCTGTGTGAATTCTGGATGATGAGGGTCTCCGCGTCCACCCTGAGCCCCACCCTGCTGCAGGCCGCCTTCCTCCCTGGGCACCCTGCTCAGGATCTGGGTGCTGTGGGGAGTGCCTGGGACTCCCAGGGCGCTGGGCAGGGGCCCGCTGGCGCGTCAGCGGGAGACGCAAGGTGCCAGGCCGCTGGTGCATCCAGACTCTGCATGCCGTTGGCTCCTCCGTGGGGCCACTGGCTTGGTGGGGACCTGCCGCACCCTGCAGTTGCACGGGACGGGGCCAGGGGCCTGGAAGGCGTCTCCAGGGCCCTCTTCCACCCAGCCCTTCACGGGAAGGGGCCCAGGTCAGGGTGAACCGTGGGAAAGCCCAGCACAGACTCCCACACTTAGAGAAGCTCACGCATATCCAATTCCAGTGTTACATGAGTGGAATTAGATGTTGTGTACACGGTTTTTGCCTTTTCACTTGGCAGTGTTTAGAGGTCTGTAGGTCAGTCAGTGCAACTTTGCAGCATTCTTCTTATCTTAAACGAGCCTTTGTGAGAACTTTGCTCAGTCTTCTTTTGCCCGGAGGGCACCTTCCAGACCTCTTATCAAAACTTTCCCTCCACCTGAAGCTGCCATTTAGAGGGCGGCCCTGTCGGGGGAGGCGTGGTGGGTGCTGAGGATCCAAAGCCACCTGCTGCCCCCCACCACCACCCCACCCCCCCGGTCGGCTCGTGGCGTTGACCTGTCTGAGGCTATCACTCGGGTCTGTGTCCCTGCTTACCTCAGGGGACTGAGACTCAGAGTGACCGCACAGAGGAGCTCTGACATGAACAGAATCGCTCAGCTGGGAGGTGCCTTAAGGGCAGACTCAGAGCCTGAGGCGCGGTGGTCTGCGTGTTTATTGTCGGGTGGTGACTCTGCGATTGCAGTCCTGTCCACATCTTTGCAGCCCCAGGGATTGTAGCCCACCAGGCTCCTCTGTCCGTGGGAGCACACTCACGCTGGCATGGCCAACTGACTTTTGACGGAGGTACAAAGACAATTCTGTGGAGAGATAACGTCTCTCCAGAGGCTCCTTGTCTCTAGGCAAGAATGCTGGAGCAGATAGCCATTCCCTCCTCCGGCGGATCTTCCTTACCCAGGGATCGAACCCTCATCTCCCGCATTGCAGGCAGATTCTTTACCACTGCACCACCTGGGAAGCCTTTTATTCCAAAAAGAACTAAGACTTCAAAATACCTTTCTTCAGAGAGAGGCAGAGGATTATCGCCTCATTATTTTTCCAAAATTTTTACCCTTGGGAGCATTTCATGCCTCTGGGAAAGTTGCAGGACTGGCACTGTGCACAGCTCACTGCCGTTCACCGGGTGACACCTGCCTCACCCACATCTGTGCGCTCTGCGCGCGCGTGTGTGTGTGTGCACCAGAGATAGAGCGCGTCTGCACACCCAGGGCCCTGCACCTGCGAGCCCCACGCTCCTGTTTGCTGAGAGCAGGCCGCGCCCCGGAGCGCAGCGCAGGAAGCAGGATGCACGCGGAGGCGGCAGGACCCTGTGCTGGGCCGTCCTCCCTGTCACCCAGCACTCCGCCCCGCCCCCGTGGGCAGCCTTGCGTTTGCCTTCTAGTCTGTGAGTCGAGCTTTCTCTTTTGATGTGTGTGTGGGTTTCCAGTCGTTTCCCCGCCACCTGCTGAGACGTTATCTCTCCACAGAATTGTCTTTGTACCTCCATCAAAAGTCAGTTGGCCACGCCAGCGTGAGTGCGCTTTGGGCTCTGTCTTCTCTTCCGTTGGCCCAGGTACCTTTCCTGAGCTTTTGATTAAGAGGTTTTACTAACTCCGAAGTTCAGTTTATCAGCCATGCTCGTTTGCGTGTCTGATAATGTTTTATTGAACGACAGACTGTGGGTTTTGACTTTCTGAGTTCTGCATGTTTCTGCACGTTCCTGTAAGTGCTCACATCTCTGGGATGTGACTGGGGAATAGTGAGGTCTCTTTGGCTCTGCTTTGGGCTCGCTCAGGCAGGGCTAGGGCAGCCCTGACCTGGAGTCAGGTTTTCCCGCTAGTCAGGCAAGGCTCTTGTGCGTCTTGACCCCGCGCCCGTGAGTTGGGCATCTCTGGTCTGGACGCTGAGAGCCACGCTTCGTGCCTGTGGCGCTCCGGCTCAGGGTGGGCTCTCCTGGCCTGGGTGGTGTCTGACCTTGCCGCTCCTCCGTGCCCCGAGGGCCCTTCTGCAGGGCCTGGGCCCTGCCTTCCTGCTGCTCACCTCTCTGTCTGGTGAGCTTGGCGGCCGGGGTTCCAGCCCTCCGCTGCCCCCGCTCCCCTGGGCCGAAGCGCTTCGCTTCTCCTGCAGGCTGGCTGACTGGGTCTGCCCTCACTGCCGTCTGCCTGGGCTCCTGCGGTGGCCCCTCAGCTCAGGAGTCCGCAGGCTGCCTCCCGGGGGCTCGAGAGTTAGATCTCCAGCTTCGGGTCACTCCACAGCAGCCTCCCCACTCCTGGGAGCCCCTGCACGGAACCCGGGCAGGTGGGAGGCAGACACCGGCCCAGCCAGGCCCATCTGTCCTGTTGGGTCCCGCTCCAGGCGCTTCCGGAAGCCCCGCCTCTGTTCCTTCCATAAGCCCAGGTTGTGCCCTGTCACGCTCCCACCCTGGTGGAGGTGGGAGCATGTTCCCACCTGAGCTCCGGGCTCTGGCGGCCCCTCCTGCTCCTGCCCCACGTGCCGGGTGGGCCGCGTGCTCAGGGCCTCCTGCCTTTGCCCCACAGAACTGCGGTGCAACCCCGGCCAGTTCGCCTGCCGCAGCGGTGCCATCCAGTGCATCCCCCTGCCTTGGCGTTGTGATGGCCTGGTGACCTGCGAGGACGGGAGCGACGAGGCCACCTGTCCGGGTGAGTGCGCGTGTGTGAGGCGGGCTGCAGGCCGGGCTCTACCTGAGCCTCCTGTGCGGGAGTTAAAGTGAATCAGTGGGAGAGCCTAGCCATGTTCGGCCTGGCGGCTTTTGAGCTTAGACTGAAGGCCTCCTGGAGTGACCACAGGAGATTATTTCATTGTCCTGCTGAAAGCCTGCTAGAAGTACAACTAAAGATGTAAAACCACAGGGACCAAGAAAACAGGGAAAGATGACCCAGGGCTTGGTCGTGCCCACAGTGTCTTTGGAAGATGAAACGCAGACGGCGTTCCCGACAGCCTGCCCGCCAGGGGCTGGGAGAGGGCTGCGACCCCCATGCCCACAGCCCTGCCAGCGGCTCCTGCTGTTGTTGAGCCTGGGGTGTGTTTCCGTGGCGCTGGGAAGGTGTGGGGGATGCGGGTGCAGGGGCTCAGACCAGGGGGCGTGGCAGGCCTGCAGGGGGCGGTGGTCCTGGCAACACTTTTCTGCACCTCCCTCTCCAGTGGGCGGCAGGCCGCCCTGCCACTCTCTGCTGCAGCCCCGGAGGGTGGTTGACGGCTGGAGGTGGTGTGCGTTTTGTAGGCTCCCTCCAGCCTTGTCAGCTGTTAGAAAGCACAGGCGCCCTGTTGTAAACCCCTTTTTGCTGGAAATAGCTGCCTGGTCCCTGTTCTCCTGAGTGACCCATCTCTGATGCAGATGGGGCTGTAAACAGCATGTCAGAGTTTTAATGGAGAAGAAGTTACAGCCTTATTAAGAAGCATTAGAAAAGACTTGAATAAAGAGGGCATTCTTGGCAAGGAAGGCTCGGTGTGGTGAAGCTACCTGTTGGTCCGTTAGTCTGTGGGTTCAGTGCATCCCTGAAGGGTTTTTGGGAAAATGGAATGAGTCATTTGAGACATCTGGAAGGATCAGGTCCCGAGGTGGGGACTTGGAGAAGAGTCAGAGCACGAGGCTTCCTTCACGGCTGGCTCAGGGAAACCAGGCCGGCTGTGAGCTGGAAGAGCTGCCTGAAACAGAGTGGAGAGACTCGGTATGTGGCAGGAGGCGCCCTTGACCCTGCAGCTGGGGCGCTGGGGTCCCCGACGCCCCTGTCCAGAGATCAGCCGCAGGCCACTTGGAGAGAAGCTCCTGGAAGACAGGAGGGGAGCAGACCTGTGTGACCTCGGTGTAGGGAACGGTCATTTTCAAGTCATAGAAAAGGTAAACTTCGAGAAAAAGCAGGGTGTCCCTGGTGGCTCAGGGGTAAAGAATCTGCCTGCGATGCAGGAGACACGGGTTCAATCACTGATTTGGGAAGATCCCACGTCCCTCAGAGCAGCTTCGCCCATGCGCCACAACTACTGAGCCTGGGTTCCACCATGAGAGAGGCTGCCCCAGGGAGACGCCCATGCACCGCAGCCAGAGGGAGGGCCAGGCGGCCACACAGGCCCAGCACAGCTGAAAATAAATGGGATGGGATAAATAAATAAATAAATAAATAAATAAATAAATAAATAAATGGGATCAGTTTTACCAGATTAAAGTTAAGTCTCCCTTTTATCAAAAAGTGCTGATAAAGAATGTGAACAGACACGCCTCCAAGGGAGATGGTGTAGCCTAGGAAGGATTGTGGTCTAGCAAACGTAGAGAAGGCCTGCGAGGGGACGAGGGCTGGTCAGGCATGTCACAGAGCAGCGAACACGGATGGTACAGAGACAGGTAGAGAGACGCTCTGCGCCCGTGTGGTCAGGCGACAGCGAGCCCCGCTCGGCAGCTGCTCAGGTTGGTGGACGTCAGGATGCTGACCGCCTGGAGCCGGAGAGCCTGTGGGCGGCCTGGCAGTCTGGGTGCTGCTGAGAGGAGGCTCCAGGGCAGCCGCCACGGCAGACAGCTTCCTGAGCTGCCCTCAGGTTTCTCGGGAGGCAGAGAAAGTGTCTGGCGTTCCCGTCTCGTCAGGAGATTTCCGCAGTTTCTTGTGATCCACACAAAGGCTTTAGTGTAGTCAGTGAAGCAGAAGTAGATGGCTTTTGGAATTCCTTTGCTTTTTCTATGATCCAGTGAATGTTGGCAATTTGATCTCTGGTTCTTCTGGCTTTTCTGAATCCAGTTTATACATCTGGAAGTTCTAGGTTCATGTACTACTGGAGCTTCGCTTAAGAGAATTTTCAGCATAAACTTGCTAGCATGAGAGATGAGTGCAATTGTATGGTAGTTTGAACATTCTTTGACATTCCCTTTCCTTGGGATTGGAATGAAAAATGACTTTTTCCAGTCCTGTGGCCACTGCTGAGTTTTCCAAATTTGGTGGCGTATTGAGTGCGGCACTTTAACAACATCATCTTTTAAGATTTTAAATAGCTCAACTGGAATTCCATCATCTCTGCTAGCTTTGTCTGTAGTGATGCTTCCTCAGGCCCACTTGACTTCACATTCCAGGATGTCTGGCTCTGGGTGAGTGATCACACCGTCATGGTTATCCGGGGCATAAAGACTTATTTGGTGCAGTTGTTCTATGTAGTCTTGCTACCCCTTGTACCTGTCATCATCTTCAGTTAGGTCCTTACTGTCTCTGTCCTTTATTGTGCCCATCATTGCATGAAATGTTCCCTTTACAGATCCAGGTTTTTTTTGAAGCAATCTATGGTCTTTCCCATTCTGTTCTTTTCCTTTGCTTCTTTGCATTGTTGAAGAAGGCTTTCAGATTCATCCCTTCTTGCTATTCTCTGAAAACTCTGCATTCAGTTGGGTGTATCTTTCCTTTTCTCCTCCGCCTTTTGCTTCTCTTCTTTTCTCAGCTACTTGTAAAACCTCAGACAACCACTTTGCCTTCTTGCATTTCTTTTTCTTACGTCCGATTTTGGTCATTGTCTCCTGTACAATGTTAGAAATCTCCATCCATAGTTTTTCAGATAGCCTGTTTAGCAGATCTAATCCTTTGAATCTATTTGTCACCTGCACTGTATCGTCATAAGTGATTTGGTTTAGGTCATACGTGAATGGTCTAGTGGTTTTCCCTACTTCAGTTTAAGACTGAATTTTGTAGTAAGGACTTCATGATCTGAGCCACAGTCAGCTCCAGGTCTTGTTTTTGCTGACTCTATAGAGTTTCTCCATCTTTGGCTGCAAATAATATAATCAGTCTGACTTCTGTGTTGACCATCTGGTGATGTCCATGTGTAGAGTCTTCTCTTATGTTGTTGGAAGAGGGTGTTTGCTGTGACCAGTGCGTTCTCTTGGCAAAATTCTGTTAGCCTTTTCCCTGCTTCATTCTGTACTCCAAGGCCAAAGTTGCCTGTTACTCCAGGTATCTCTTGACTTCCTACGTTTGCATTCCAGTCTCCTGTGATGAGGACATCTTTTTTGGTGTTAGTTCTAGAAGGTCTTGTAGGTCTTCAGAGAACCATCAACTTCAGCGTCTTGGGCAGTAGTGGCTGGAGCGTAGACTTGGATTGCTGTGATGTGAGTGGCTGAGGGTGTGCCATGTTTTGATTACCCAGGCGCTTATGTGTGGGCCTTTGGGTTCTCGTTAGTTTGCTGTTATAAATATGTCACAGTGAGTAACCTTGTGCATGCGTGGGCTTGGGGGAGACTTTTCTGTTTGTGGGTTGGAGAGGTATCTAATGTGAATTCTTACAGGTCAGATTGTTGGGTCGGGTATGTAGCTTTGCAGATTCCTCACTCTGCCACTGTGGGCCTAAGGGTTTAGCTTTCGAGGTTCAAATAAGTCAACAGTGAGTTCCTGCGGCAGTAAGAGACACTTGAGGCTGACAGACAGTAACCGGGACCGGATGCTGGAACGACGAGGGTGACCAGGTGCCTTTCGGCGTGCGGTCACCTTTTCCGCGTCATCGCCTTCCTCCCGTCTTTAGACCTCTGTCGTCCTCTCTGCCGCTCTGTTTGTCTCTGTGACTCTGCCTTCTTTAAAGTTTCGCTGCTGGCCGCTCTCGCCTTCGGAGATGGCCCACGTTCTGTGGAGTGCTCCTCTCTAAATAGCACTTTGTCTCTGGAAGCTGAGCTTCTTGAAGTCCTGCGTGCAGGTGGGTCTCAGCTTCAGGACCGTGACCTAACGTCCTGCCTGGGTTACACATCTCAGCAGCTTCCTGCTGTTAACAGTTGCTGGGTGGGACGCGCCCGATTCAGGAATCACTCTGTAATGTCAGTAGGAGCTTCACCTTCACTCAGTTGAGTAGTTTTTTAACTAGTTTGGCTGGTAAACTGTCTTTGTGGTTGTGTCTGTTAACCTTCATAAGACTCACTGCAGAGAAGACAAGCCCATATCATCCCGGAAGGGGCTGCCAGGAAAAAAATGCAGCTCTGACCAGTTATAAGCAGACCAGACATGGATCATAGGTCCCCAGTGCTCCCCTGTGCTCACGGCTCCGTACCTCCTCGTCCTCCCTCAGTGCTCCCCTGTGCTCATGGCTCCATACCTCTCCCTCCTCCCTCAGTGCTCCCCATGATCTCACAGCTCTGTCCCTCCCCCTCCTCCTGCAGTGCTCCCCATGAGCTCACGGCTCTGTACCTCCCCTCCTCCCTCAGTGCTCCCTGTGTGCTCAGGCTCCGTACCTCCCTCTCCTCCCTCAGTGCTCCTGTGCCGTCACAGGAAGGTACAGCGCCTTCTGTGGACTCAGACTTGAGACGTTCATGGGCCGGGATCGTGGAAGGAAGCCGCCTTTGGACATGGAACTAGCTGTGCATTTACAGTTTTTCTCTCTGTGCTGCACACATTGTCCACGTCATGCGGGTGTCCCCAAGGGAGTGAGACAGAGGTGGTGGCCCTGGGCTCCCCCAGACCGTGAGACCCCCCCGACCCGAGCACAGTGCCTGGCCCCCCTGAGGGCAGAGAGAATCAGTTGAAGGAACATGGGCAGTGTAACAGAAGGCCCGTTGGTAACCGTGTGCCTGTGGGCTCTCCAGCCTTAGAAAGCCTGCACTGGCTAACGGAGGCATTGGATTTTGGACCGCGGTTCTTGACCTGTTTGGTGTGAGACAAGGCAGGGTGCCCGCAGCCCACACAGGCGCGTCTGGACACCAAGTGGGCTCACATTCTGTCTTTTATCCACAAGTCCTCTCCACTTCCCACAGCCGAGTGCCCTGTGGGCTCCGCCACCTCCCTGGGTGGCTGTCTCGAGAGGAGCGCCCTCTCGGAGCCGTCAGGGCCGTGCTCGGGCTGGATGCCAGGCTTGGAGCAGCCCTGGCCCCAGCTCATGAGTGAGACTGAGGTCCCCGCACAGGGCTCAGGGCTCAGGGCCCAGGGCCCCCGGCTCCCGGGACACTCAGGCCGTGTGTGCTGGGTGGGGGGCGCTGAGCGGGGAGCCCGGCAGGCAGACGCAGGCGTGCGGATGTGCAGAGGAACGGTGCAGATGCTCCACGCACTGGGTTGCCTGCGCCGCCCTCCGCAGGCTGCAGATGGCTTCCCCACAGGCTGCCTCCTGGCCACCTGGCGCCCGGCACCCCCAGCAGGGCTGGGCCTCCCCCTCCCCTGTGCCCCAGATTCCTTCTCAGAGCAGTCTGACCGGTCCTGACCGAGTGCCCAGGGCTCTGCGTGGTGGAACCGAGTGGAAGCACAAGTCTTGCTCGTTGGAGTGGCCAGGAGGGGGTGTGCCGTGCAGCCACGGGGGGCGAGCCTCCCCACTCCTGAGCCGGCCCCGGTCATGTCCCAGGTGTGCCCACACTGTGCCCTGCGTGCCCCTGAGCCCCGCAGGGACCTGCCAGCCGCCCTGGGCCCCGGCTCTGCAAGCTCGCCCTGCGTCAGAGCCGCTGGCTGCAGCCTCCCCCGGAAGGAGAGCTGTGGTGCCCAGGTGTGTGCCTGGGGCCCCCGACATGGAGGGAGCCCCCTCCCCAGGTGGGAGAGAGAGCACTGGAGCCTCTCTCAGTCCTGGGGCCACAGTTGATGGGTGGGGGTGCTCGGCAAGATGATCCCTCTGTTTCTGAGATGGGCTGTGGGAACTCCGAGGAAGCTCCGCCCAGCCGTTGGTGCAGGCGGCACAGAGCTCCGGGGCCTCTGGTGCAGACACGGCCACTCCACCAGCCGGGGGCCGAGGGGAGCCCCACCTCTGTCGCTGCTAGCAGCACACAGCTCCAGGGCCTCAGGGTGCAGACATGCCGCTCCACCAGCCAGGAGCCAAGGGGAGCCCCACAGCTGTCGCATTAGAGAGCCCCTCACGGGGCCTGCACGGCCGGCAGAAATGACCTTCCCGTATGTAAAATGATCAAAGCTGTCATAGCGTTAAGCTCACACCGCAAAGCTTTAACTCGTGTTTGACACGATCCTAATACTTTTAAGGATCTGTATACAAAAGGGAGGCTGGAAGGGCAGCCACCTCTAGAATAGTAACAGTCGGTCTGTTTTCCCCTTTTCAGACTTCTGTGATTCTGAAGTATTTTATATTGGATGTGTGTTATTTTATACTGAGAAAAAGTAAAGGTGATTAAGTAGAAACAACATCGGGGAATGCCTTGGGGGTCCAGTGGTCAGGACTCCCACGCTTTGCATTACAAACTCTGCTGCTGCTTGGAGAATTAGGGTCTAGCTGCCACAATCGGACGGGTTTACGGCACCTCCCACCACCCCCGTGTCCTGCCCCCTGGACTCACCCCTGCACAAGCCCACAGTGTGTGTGTGTGTATCTGTGTGTGCAGGTGTCTGCAGCGTGGTGTGTCTGCAGGCCGCGGTGGCTGCTGTGCTGACCTTGCAGCCATGTCCTCTGCGGGGCCCGCGGGTGGGGCGCAGAGCCATGGGGACGTGGCCTCCAGCGAGCCTGCTGCTGCCCCAGGTGAATCTCAGTCCCCTGGGCCTCCTCGCTCGAGCCTGCGAGTCACCCTTGGACCACACGCACAGAGCCGGTGTCTGCCTCCCCCTGCGCCTTGTGTCCACGCTTCGGCCGTGCCGCGGGCCTGTTGCGCGGGTGCCCGGGGCCTGGCCTTGAGGGTGAGGGAGGGGCAGGCGGGCAGCGTGGGGTCCCTGCCTGGGCTCCGCAGGGAGCCCCTGGGCCGGAGCTGTGGGGGTTCAGCAGGAAGGCTAACGGCGCCGGGCCTGCAAGGGCCCGTTGGGAAGCACAGCGGGAAGGCCCCATTTTGTGAAGAATGAAGACTCCTGGGCGCACTCAGCGAGACGCCTGTGTGACTCGTGAGGCGTGAACCGCATGTTTGAAGGGTTCTGAGGAAGCCTGAACAGACGGGCTCGCTGAGCGGCGCGGCCGTCTGCCTCCCGGCGGTTCTGTCTGACGCCTTGCCCTCCGACATGTTTGCAGCCAGTGCTCTCTGTTTTCAGAAGTGAGTGGGCAGGCACATCCCCACCATGGGAAGGAGGCTGCGGACCCCAGGCCAGGCCGGGCGCGCGGCGGCGACCCCTCGCACCTGCACGCCATGAGCGTGGCACAGCCCGTGCGGTTCGGCAGTAAGTTGCAGGCCTGCCCTGGCGCTGACCCGGGGCGCACCCCACGGGCACCCCCAAACCCCTTCAGGCCTCCTCCGGCGGCTGGGGCGGCAGGGTGACCTGCCCAGGGCCTCCCGGCCAGGTGGGAAAGCCAAGGCCACCGGGCCCTGGAGCTTTTCCCCACGCGGTGCTTGCCACTTGGGGCCCAGGTGGACCGCCTTTTGGTCCATGGAGGAGGCCGCCCTGCCTCTGCTTAAAAAATATTGTTAGTAACTAGTTACTTAGTGACCTTCCTACAGCCTCAGCTCAGAAGAGTGCAGGAAGACTGAAGGGCGCCGCCTGAGCGGCTGGGAGCAGATGGGCGTGGGCCCGGGTGGGGCTCTCTGCCGCCTGCTGGGGGGCCCGCCATCCTGTCTGCCACTTTACCTAGTGGGCACAGCAGCCCATCCTGACCGCCCCAGCCCCCCAGCAGCAAGCCCGCACCTCCAGCCTTAGTGTCCCCACAGCCTCAGTGTCCCCCTCACTGTCCCCACAGCCTGTGTCCCCTCACACTCCCCCCTCAGTGTCCCCATCAGTGTCCCCCCTCACTGTCCCCCCCTCTGTCCTCCCTCACTGTCCCCCTCACTGT
>CM035282.1:575983-623388 GCA_020226075.1 Hydropotes inermis
CCCCCCTCACTGTCCCCCCTCTCTGTCTCCCTCAGTGTCCCCCTCTCTGTCCCCCCTCAGTGCCCCCCAGGCCCCCGAGCTGCGTGGCCGCCGCTGTGTGTTGGTATGGAGGGTCCTGACTGGGGCCGCCTGCCCGTCCTGCATGTTTCCTAGGGAAGTGTCCTGCGGGGTGGCACCATTATGAGGGCACGGCCAGCTGCTACCGTGTCTACCTGAGCGGCGAGAGCTACTGGGACGCAGCGCAGACCTGCCAGCGCGTGAACGGCTCCCTGGCCACCTTCTCCACCGACCAGGAGCTGCGCTTCGTGCTGGCCCAGGAGTGGGAGCAGCCAGAGCGGAGCTTCGCCTGGCAGGACCAGCACAAGTGAGCTGGGCGGGCCCGGGCTGCAGGGCATGTGGGGCGCACGGAGGGCACCAGGGTGGGGGCTCGGGGCGGCGGCTCTCAGAGGGCAGGGATGGCGCCTGCGGTGGCACCTTGGGCCAGCCCCTTGCGCTGGCCCGCTCGATGCTTCTGCTGCAGCTGCAGGGGGTCTGGGCCCAAGTCGGGACGGGCTGCTCCGTGTGTGACTCCGTGGGCCTGGCTCGCGGGCCGTGCTGGTGGGTGGGGTCCTTCTGAAAACCTGGGTTGGCCAGGCCTGTGCCCAGTGCCCGCCGTGTGCCTGCTCGTCCCTTCACGAAACACCATGGGGACCCGGGGGTGACCAGGACGTGTGCTGGCTCTGAGCCTGGCCCTACGCCTGCGGGCTCTGCAGTGTCGGGGAGAATGTGTGGACACCAGTCAACAACCAGCCTCTCCCCAGCCCGGCTCGGGGCTTTGTTCTGGGGCCGGTGGGAGCTGAGGACCCATCCACGCTGCCGGGGTGAGCCCCGGGGCACCCTCCCACGGGGCGTGGACCGCAGTGTGGCCAGAGCCCATGAGGGCAGGGGCTGGCACAGTGCCTGGTGGGGGTCCAGGTGTCTGCCTGGTGATCTCAGAAGCCCATAGCTCGCGGGGTGGTGGTGAGTGCTTACAGAAGGGGGAGGGCAGGCCGTGCCCTCAGGTGGGTGCACGCAAGTGGGGCTGCAGGGGCCGCGGGCATCCCCAGGGCCGGGTGGGGCGCCCCTGAGTGTCAGCCAGGCGGGGCCTGGTGGCACGCTGCCCTGGGGCCGGGGGTCCATAGGGCCCGCAACGCAGGCCCTAGGGTGGTGTTGCTTAGATGGGATCTGTCTGGTAAGATTCGCTGATAAGAGCAGTCTTGGCAGGAGTCACCCAAGATGAAAACTTCCTCTGACAGGTGAATTTGTATAGAACTTTAATACATTTTATTAAAACTAAGTATCGACCTTTGAAAAGGCCATTCATGCTTTTGAGGCTCACATTGTAAAGGTCAGCGAAAGTATTAAAGGCACACACTCAGGGCGGGCGCCTCCTGCAATCTGCCTTCCTGCAGGCTGTGGGTCGGCTACCAATACGTCGTCACTGGCCGGAACCGCTCCTTAGAAGGACACTGGGAGGTGGCGTCCAAAGGTGAGGCTCCTTGGCCTTTGCGCAGACGCACTGAGCTTGGCTGCCCGAGCTCTCCTGGCAGGCAGCCCGGAGTGTGGGTGCCGTGGCTGACACAGCAGAGCCTGCGGGGCCCCGCCCCTCCCAACTGCTGGGGTGAGCCCCTCACCCGCAGAGTGCCGGCGTGTCCCCCGGGGAGGAAGGGGCATCCTCACCCATCCCATGGGCGCTGCCAACCCCCGAAGTGTGTCCCTGCCCCACCCCCGGCCCTTGCAGAGCTGCGCACAAAGGAATGGAGGCGGGCGGTCCCCGTGATGCCGTCTGTCCGTCCGTCCGCCCCGCAGGCTCCTCGGAGGTGCTGCTGCCCCCAGACCCCGTCTTGGCGGCGGCCACGGCGGAGGGTGACAGCGTGTTCTGTGCGCAGCTGCAGTGCTTCCACTTCCCCACGCTGCGCCACCACGACCTGCACAGCTGGCGCGCGGAGAGCTGCCAGGACAAGTCCTCCTTCCTGTGCAAGAGGAGTGAGCGGGGCCCGCCCCCGGGGGTCTCAGTCCACCCACCCCGCCCCCGGGAGTCTCTCAGTACACCCGCCCCGCCCCCGGGGGTCTCGGTACACCTGCCCCCGGGGGGCCGCAGGGACCCCTCAGCACTCCTGACTCTCTGGAGGCCTCTGACCTGGAGGCGCCTGGGGCCTGGGCGGTGGTGTCCCCTGTGACCCCTCGCTCCTTCCCGGGGTAGATGGAGGCCCCGCTGCGCCTCCTGTGTCCAGAGCCCCGACTCCCTCCTCACCTCGCCTGCTCTCCGCAGCCCCAGCGCCCCCGGCCTGTAGTGCCAGGGTTCTCCCAGGCGGCTGATGCGCAAGTCCCCTGTGCCTGTCGCAGGTCAGACGTGTGTGGACATCAAGGACAACGTGGTGGACGAAGGCTTCTACTTCACCCCCAAAGGGGACGACCCGTGCCTAAGCTGCACCTGCCACGGCGGGGAGCCTGAGATGTGCGTGGCCGCCCTGTGCGAGCGGCCGCAAGGGTGCCAGCAGTACCGCAAGGACCCCAAGGAGTGCTGCAAGTTCATGTGCCTGGACCCAGGTGAGGCCCGCGCCCGGGCCGGGCTCCTCTGTGCCCGGAGCCGGCTTCCACCTCGGCCTCCCCTGGAGCACTTCTGTGTCTGCGTGTGGTGCTGGGAGCAGCTTAAGAAAAAGATGAGGCGCTGTCCACAGTCCTGACACAGAGCTCCCCGCTTGGTGGTGCCCCCGGGTGGATGTCAGGGGTGGGTGGTTGTGTGGTGACCTGTCCTTCCGCCTCCTTACATTTACCCTGAGGTGTATTTCTCGTAGAGTAGGCACACCATCTGTATGCTACGAGCGTAAGATGCTGATGAAAGAAAAGGCATGAGTATACCTTGTTCATGGATCAGAAGACAGTTATCAGTAGGAGGTGAATTCTCCCTCAGATTACCTATGGATTCTGCACAGTCTCAACCGGAATTCCAGCAGAGATTTTGTAGATGTTGACAAGCTGATTCTAAAATTTATGTAGAATGGCAAAGGAAGTAGAATAGCCAAACCACTTTTTGAAAAGAAGAAAGTTAGAGGGTTCACAGTACCTGGTTTAAAACTTACTCTGTGGTCGTAGGAATCGAAACGGTGATTTCAGCAGCTGACATGTAGATCGGTGGAACAGAAGAGAGTCTAGAAATAGTCCACATGTACGAGTCAACTGATACTTAACAGAAGTACAAAAGCAATTCAGTGAAGAAAGGCTGGACTTGGAACAAATGGTCCTGGAACAGTTGGAAATCCCTAAGCCAGACAAAAATCAACAAATGAACCTTATACTACACTCCCTGCTGTGTTTAGAATTAATGCCAAAATTTTCACATACCCGTCTAAACCTTCATAAAACTTCCAGAAGCACGCGCACGTTCTTTTAATTTTTAGATATTGACCGAGGTTTAGTTGGTTTGCCATGTTTTAGTTTGAGGTGTCCAGCAGAGTGGATGAGTTACACATACAGCCACTTTTTTTATGGTTCTTTTCCCCTGTAGGTTATTATAGAGTGCTGTCCAGTAGGTTCTTACTATCTGCTTTATAATAATACGTAGTGATGTCTATATGTCAGTCCCAGTCTCACAGTTGATGCCTCCCCAGCATACGTTCTTTTAAAATTGTCTTTTGAAAGAAAAAACAAGAAAAAATCTTTGTGACCTTGGGATTCACAGCATTTTTAGATTAAAAGAAAACATTAATAGATCACACTTCATCAAAATCAGAAACTTCTGTTCGTGGAAGACCCTTGAGGAAATGAAGAGATAAAGCACCAACAGAGAAAGACAGATGAGACCCCAAAGCTCTTTTGTGCAGAGTATGGAAAGACTCAACTGAAAAATATGCAAGTAGGCCACCCAGAGGAAGATCAGGCTGCCTCCTGCCTCAAGAGGGTGGGCCGGGAGCTGAGGGGCGCGTCTGTCCACTGGCCTGTCCCAGAGCCACCTCAGAGACTGGGCCCCGATGCCCACCGCCTGTGCCCTGACAACAGTGGGCAGCCCCCCCCCCGCCACCCCTGGGCAGGGCTCAAGCGCCGCAGGGCCTGGGCAGCCTCTG
Source organism: Hydropotes inermis (assembly GCA_020226075.1). Taxonomy (NCBI): domain Eukaryota; kingdom Metazoa; phylum Chordata; class Mammalia; order Artiodactyla; family Cervidae; genus Hydropotes; species Hydropotes inermis. Next base: position 580,066 of record CM035282.1, read on the forward strand.
TCCCCGAGGACACTGCTCTCCTCTGCATCTGCTTGCTGGCGCCTCCTGCCGCCGAGCGCCGGGGACAGCCATCAGGGACCTTGACTGTGTCCTGGGGTCTCCCTCTGGCTGGGTAGGAATTCGTTATTGCAGAGAGCGCGCCCCATGCTGGGACCTCTGAGCTGACCACAGGTCGGCAGATGCCCCGGCCGCCCCCACCAACGGGCGGGATGTGGAGGGGCTCTGCCCTTTCACACACTGCTCCCCAGCGTCTCAGCAAGACACGCAGCTGCAGGGGGGACCGTGTGAGCCTGGCCGTGAAGCGTGTCCTTAGGCTGTGGTTGGGTGCCTGCCCGTGCGGCAGAGGCAGGGGGTCGAGAGGGTCCTGGAGGCTCCACACTCAGGCCACCCCTGCCGTGGGAAGCCCCCTGGTCTCCACACTGGGTCCAGGGGCAGGCGTTCCGATGCTGCAACGTGATGCCCGTGACCGCTGCATGGGCGAGAGCCAGGGTTTGCCGGCCCTGCCCTCTGCCCCCGCCACACCCAGCAGGCCTGGTATGCATCGGGCAAGGTGGCCAGGCCCTGGGCTGGTGCCACCAGAGTGCTGAACCACGTCCCCGCCACTTCCACCAGAGGTGTCACCAGACGCTGCCACGGTCCCCCGGGTGCAGAGGCACCGGCCCATAGCAGAGCAGCAGCACCTCCCAGGGTGGAGGACTTCAGGATGCCCGGCTGGCGGGGTGGGTCAGCGCCCACCGGAGCCTCTGCCCTGAGGCGTCTGGTGCAGGTATAGGGCCGGCTCCAGCCCCAGGGAGCTGCTGGGGCCCTGGGCCCTCCCCGCAGAGCAGGACCTGCCAGACTTGGTCTGGTCAGACCATGACCCAGGGGAGAAATGAGGGCAGGGGCCCCGAGGGGAGGACGTCCTTTCTGGCTGGCCACCTCTCCCTCCTGGGGGACCCCCAGTGCGCAGTGGAGCCCCTGCGGAAGCCCTGGCTCCCCACCCCCAGAGAGGGCCAGCAGGTGGGTGGGCACGGGGAAGTTAGGAATCAGAAGAGCCACTGGCAGGACAATGGGAGGTGGGGGCTGGGAACCGGGACTCTGGGGTCCTGGGGGCACACCCAGACCCTCTGATCACCTGGGGGCTCCCGGTGAGCCCAGCCTCTGTGAGCACTGTGGTGCGGGGCGGGCAGAGCTCTGTGGCCAGGCTTCAACTTGGACGACTGACCTCAGCTCCCCGCCCAGGACGCTGCTCCCCGCTGGGCCCTGCGGCCAGCAAGGTCCTGCTGAGCCCGGTGATAACGGACAGGTGGGGCGGAGCTGAGGCTAGGCTGCAGTCCCGTGGCACTGGGGGGTCAGGGGCGCAGGACCCCTGAGCGCTGCCCTCCCGCCTGCAGACGGCGGCAGCCTGCTGGACTCCATGGCCAGCGGGATGCGCCTCATCGTCAGCTGCGTATCGTCCTTCCTCATCCTCTCGCTGCTGCTCTTCATGGTCCACCGGCTGCGCCAAAGGCGCCGAGAGCGCATCGAGTCCCTGATCGGGGCGAACCGTGAGTGTCCCGCCCGGCCAGCCGTGGCCCCTGTCGGAGGAGGGAGATGGCGCTGCCCGCCCCCGCCCTCGGCATCTGTGTGGTGGGAGGGACGCCAGCCCCCTGGGCCGTGTGGGCATCTATTGGGCCGCCTGCCCTGGAGACCCGGGTGCGCGTGGCTGGTGGCCACTTCGGGGCGTGGCCCACCCTTGGCGCAAGTGGTTGCCCGTCCTCCCGTGCTGCGTAGCTTCCGAGATCCCTTCTCGTCAGGTGAGCGAGCGGCCAGGCTGCGGGTCCGGGACACACACACCCAGGGCCTCGGGTGTGAAGGACTCGCCTCACGTGGGCAGCGAGGCTCTTCGTGACCCTCCTGGGGTTGGAGCTGCGGGGTGGGTGTCAGGCTGGGGTCGTCGGAGCCAGGCTGTCGCGGACTGTGGCGCGGGGGCAGGTGGCAGCCGGCAAGGGCATGTGGCCGCCAGGGTGCGCGGCTCCGCACCTGGGGGGTCCGGCCCAAGTGACGGCCCCACACTCTCCCCGCCCAGTGCACCACTTCAACCTCGGCCGCAGGATCCCCGGCTTTGATTATGGCCCTGATGGCTTCGGCACGGGTCTCACACCCCTGCACCTTTCCGACGACGGGGAAGGTGGGACTTTCCACTTCCACGATCCCCCTCCGCCCTACACCGCGTACAAGTACCCAGACATCGACCAGCCCGATGATCCGCCGCCACCCTACGAGGCCTCCATCAACCCGGACAGCGTGTCCTACGACCCCGCAGGTGATCCTCGGGGCATAGGAGCCCGCAGCATAGGCCCCATTCTTCCCGTTAAGGCGCCCCTGCTGCCGGGTTGGGCGGGCTCACCCTGTTCCTGCCTCCCTCCCGGGACCCCTCAGCTGGGCCCTGTGGGGAGGGGGTCCTGGGCTGGGTGCACGTGTGGCGAGCTGATGCCACGCCCTGCGGCAGGCCCTCCTGTCCGCGGGAGGAGAGCCGATGAGTGAGTCTGGTCTGTCTGACGCTGTGGAAGACCAGTCGTCGGGTGGCACAGAGGGACACCGGGTGCCCGTCCACAGCCTGGTCTGGACGCACGCAGGAGTCCCTACCGAGTCCCCATGTGTCACACACATGTATGTGGTCACAGACACGACGTAGCAGGCGGGCTTTGCAAGGCCGGCGCTGCCACGACCTGGTCTGTTAGCTCAGCGTTCCCTCGGGTGTGGCCACCATAGGCAGGAAACTCCTGGACCTGACTTCTGCCCTGGGGAGAGGTTGTTGCTGCCTGCTGGCTGGGATGGGGAAGAGCGAGGGGTGCCCCTGGGACAGCGGGTCCCTGACACCTCCGAGGGCGGGACAGCAGGAGTGGGTGTGCACGGGGCTTCAGCCTTGGTCCCCCGGCCCCAGCGTCCAGCGCGAGTATGGGAGTCGGGGCTGCCCTGCCCCCTTCAGGCAGGCTGTTCTGGGGACCCCTGCCCAGGCCGTTGCCCTCTCCCGCCCCCGTGTTCCAGCCTGCGCCTTGTGCCTGTGAGTGAGGACCCCCTTTGTTCTGCTGTCAAAGCGTGTTTCTTCCCCCATGCATACCCACCAGGGTCTGCTCTCAGCGGGACCCAAGCTTGCCCATGAAGCCCTCACACGGGGCTGGGAGCCGCCCCACCCCTCTGACGCCCATCTCCTCCCTCCCGCAGACGACGACGCCTTTGAGCCGGCGGAAGCCACCCCTCCAGCTGCTGGGGACGGCAGCGGGGAGGGCACGGTGCCCCTGTGCCCGGAGCGCACCCCCGGGGCCCCTCTGGCCGATCTGGAAGACTCAGCCGACAGCAGCAGCGCCCTCCTGGTGCCGCCTGAGCCCTGCCCGGGTGGGGGTGCCCCTGCCCCAGAAGCACTGCCAGGGGGCGGCCGGCATAGCCGAGGTTCCCTCAACACTGTGGTGTAGAGGATGGCCCACGGCCCCGACGGGCGGGGCACCTGTCCGCCCTGAGAAAGACACTGGTGTCCATGGGCAGCGTGAGGGCCAGAGGCAGCCTGGGCCCAGGCCTGGCCCGCACACACATGCGGCCCCCAGGGAGCACCCAGCGCATCCCACCCGCATCCCGGGGCTCCCTGAGGGTCAGACACGTGCAACTTCCGGTTCCTGTCTCTCAACCACGAGGGCTGGCAGAGTTCACAGAGGGGGCGCCGCGGGCTGCCGTGGGGAGGGTTACCCCGGCTCTGCTGGGCTTGACTGTTGCCCCGATGTGGGCACGCCTGATCTGAGGACTCGACGGCCTGGGCGGGCACCTTGGAGGCTGCTCTGGGGGCGCCCCCAGCTCCCGTTCTCACACGGTGGGCCTGGCCTGGGGCCCTTCTGCCGAGGCCCTGAGGTGGGGCTGCCGGCTCTGTGCTGTGTTCCCCACTGGGCTCCGTGAGGCCAGGTGCCCGCCCTGAGGCTCCCCCAGCACCAGGCATGGTGCCCCCGCAGACCTGGAGCCAGGCGGAGGCCTCCCGCCTGCCCTGGTGTCCCACCCTGGGCCTCGCTGCGGCAGGAGCCTGGGTGCCCCACTCCCGCTGGCCCTGCCCCCACCCCATCCTGTGTGTGCCATAAAGGGTCGTGTCCCTGGGGGAGGGGCTGAAACTCGCATCCTGGGCTGTCACCTGGAAGCCCGATTCCTGCCCACCACCGCCATCACCGGAACCCGGTGGCCGCATGCCACCTTCCTGTCCCCAGCAGCAGGGTGCTGGGTGCCCTGCCCCATGGGGCGTTTGACTGAGGGTCCCTGTTGCCTGCTTCTGGGCAGTGGTCTTATCTCCTAACATGGGGCTTTTAGCATTTCTGAGGTTTGGAGATTAAGCGGGTTTTGTGCGATTTTTAGCACATCCATATCTTTTCTACGTTGAGTGTCTGGATCTTTCCTTTTCTGTGTGCATGTGTGTCTGTGTCCATGTGTTTGCAGCCAGCGGCCAGCCGTGGGGACTCGCCCGTGGCCCCTCGCAGCCTCTGCGGGCCAGCAGCAAGGAGGGGGTGACAGAGGGTGGTGCCGGGCCATGCTGGTGCAGTCTCTGTGCGGACTGTTTTCTTCCTGGGTAGCAGGAGATGCTCATGTCACCCACAGAGCTGGGCTTGGCCCACAGGAGCCGGTGCCGGGGGCCATGTGCCACACAGGCCTGCACCCCCCACGGAGGGCTCAAGCTGCTGAAGAGGGAGCAGAAGGTGCGTCCTGCCACCGCTGTGTGCTGGACACAGCGGTCACCACAGGCCTAGCTGGTACGGGTGAGGGTCGTGAGCACTCTTGCTTTGGGGTGGGCACCCTGAGGGGCCTGGCCCAGGCCTGACCCGTGCGCACAGGATGTGTGGGGACCGAAGGGTGCCGGGCCAGTCAGGCGGGGGCGCCGCGGTCGGCCGAGTCCTGGCCAGCCCTGCTTGAGAGTCCTGTGTGCCTGGGGGTGCTCCTGGCTGCCTGTTGTGGGTGGGTGTCCACACTCCACTGTCTCAAGGCCTGTCCATGTTTTCCTTTCACTAAGGGTTTCTAGTTTGGGTTTATTTTTGGTTGGGTTGGCACTAATTCTTAAGATGCTGTGAGAACCATTTCATCCAAATGCCAAATAAACCTGTGTTCTGGAAGAAGTGTGGACAGTCCTTGGTGCGACCCCAGCTGGGGTGGGAGGCCCCGGCCGCCTCCTGAAACCGGGACAGGCATGGGGCTCAGAGACCCCCGTCCTGTTCTCTGACCGTGTTCTTTAGTGACAAGCCAGTTGCTGGTGTGCAGACCAGCGGGCGCCCAGCGGACTCAGCCCAGGCAGTCCTGCTGCCATCCTGACGCAGCCTCCGGCAGTGCGCTGGGTCAGAAGAGATCCTGGGAATTGGGGAGGCGGCCGGAACGCCGGCGAGCGGCAGGCGGGCCCGTCAGCACCGCGGACAGCGCCGGGGGGCGTTGCGGGGCGCCAGCCGAGCCTCCGGGGGTCCGCTGGGCGCCAAGGCCTCCGAAGCTGCCGCGGAAGCGGGGCCCGAGCGCGGAGGGGTGGGGGGCAGCGGCCTCGTAGACCCTTTGGTCTGGCGGCCGTGGTCTCGGGACGTCCTTTCCAGCTAGCCCCCTGAAAGTCACCAGCGCTGGGACCCAAGGTGCCCCCCTCATCGAGCGTCGTCCTTGCTGGTGGCCTTGTGTCACTTCTGGTCCCCAGCCTCCGTGGCCTGGACTGTAAGGGGGCATGACAATAGCGCCCCCACGCAGGGCCCGTGGGCGCTAGTGCAGACCGGCGGCGGTGGCCGCGGGCAGCCGGCCCCGCCCTGCTGCCTCCGCGGCCGGAGGAGCCGCCCCTGAGGTCCTCCCCAGGCCTGGAGCCCCGAGACCTCAGCCACGCCCCTGGCCCGCCCTCCCGATAAATGCACCGCCCTTGCTCTCTACCCGCGGGCCGGCCTTGGCGCTCGCCTTCCTTGCGGTGCGGCTGGCGGTATGCGCTCTGACTCTGAACCTGCTCATCTCTGATCCTCACCCCGCGGGATGCTTCCTCTCCTCCTCGTGACGCCCTGCCCCTGGCGAGGGGCGTCGTTTGAGAAGGAAGGTGGAGTCGGGGAAGAGGAGACCAGGGTCTGCCTGGCATCCACTGTCCCAAGACGTGGCTCCCACCCTTCAACGGCGCGGGGACGGTGCTCAGGCCGGGATGGGTCCGCAGGTGCCTGGTGCTACGACTCCCGGGCCCTAAGGTGTGCCGAGGACACCAAGCTTCTTGTAGCCGGTGGCCCTGTCAGCTTGCCGCGTGGCCAGCCCAAGCGGGGGCAGTGGTGGAGGCCCCTGGGGTGGGAGATCCTCCCCGCCCCCTTCCTGGAGGGCAGCTGCCCGAGGGGAGGGGCTGCCCCTGAGACAGTGCTGTATGCGCTCTGGCCAAGCCAGGTTGGCAGGGAGGGCAGTGTTGACCTGTCCGGTGGGGCCTAGCTGTGTGTGGGGTGGCCACTTCCTCTGAGCCCCCCTAGAGACCCAAACCTGTTCCTCCAGGCCCCATCCATTGGAAGGAGACAGCCCCAGCCAGTGGGGCCCAGCCCAATCCCCATCAACATCCACCTTCACCGGGTCCAGTGGGACCCCGCTCTCTGGCCCTTCCTCTTCCAAGGCTATGACTCTGCACCGCCAGGCCTGTGGACCACCCTGCAGAATGATGGTCATACGGGTCAGCACCCAGGTCAGGATCCCCACACCCACAGGAGCACAATCCCCCCGCACAAGGATCCGGACCCCCGCACAGGAGACGAGACGCCATCCAGGAACCAAAGACCCCCCACAAGGGTCAGGAAGCCCCCCAAACGGACGAAGACCCTCTACATTTGAGATGGGATGCCCCCACAGGAACCAAAGTCTCCATAAGTGGCACAGAAATCACACAGTGGTCAAGTCCCCAGCAGAGGTCAGGGACCCCACCCAGGGTAGCAGTCAGCCATTGTCCCCCGAGGCGCAGAAGTGAGGCTGTACCCAGAGTTCGGCATGCCTGGGTCGCCGCGGAGTCACCCCAAGCCAGCAGTCACAGAGCCGAGGTGGGTCAGGACCCAGACTCCTCCCCCCACGTAGGGAGGGGGCTTCCCCTGCCATCCATGGAGCGCCACACGGCTGGCCAGCAGAGGCCCTGGACACCCATGTGTCCAGTTCCACAGAGGCCGAGCCAGGGAGCAGGCCGGCCGGACGGGGACCTTTGCTCTCACCTCCTGCCCTCGTGGTGAGGGTGCCCCTCCCAGTGGATGCAGACCCGCACAGCCCCCTGGAGATGCAGGGCACCGGGGCCCCCACCTGCCTACGGCACCCTGCAGCTGGGCTTCCCTGGGAGGCCCTGGGTGAGCAGGCTCCAAGCACAGCCTGCACGGACCGCGCTGCCCCATGGAGGTGGGGGGGGAGGCCAGAGTGCCCCACGGAGGCCGGGCTGGGGGAGCCGGGTGGGGGCGCCTGGGGACCTCCCAGGGTCTGTCTCCTCAGATGCACGCGGTTCACCTGAACACCCAGGGACACCCTGAGGGCCTGGGGGTTGGGGGGCTGGCCATGCTGTTGGCCGTGAGGCGGGCCGGTGTGCCTCCTGGCAGGGAGGCAGTGCTGGGCCGGCTGTGTGATGGCCTGCTTCCAAGCAAGGGGTCTTGGCTGGGCCATCAGGGCCTCTGGGATGAACGGGGTCTGGGGGCAGGTGGCCCGTGAGAAGCTGTGGAATTGCAGGGTCAGCGGGAATGGCTCTGCCCTCAGCAAGGCCCCATTGTCCTCTCTTCCCACTTGGTCTCCCCTACACCTCTCTGAGTGTCCCTGTGTTGAGAGCCACCCCCGCAGGAGCAGGACTCTGACAAGGCCAACCTCTGGGCGGTCTGGGTCCTGAAGACCATGTCTGTGGCAGTGGGGGATGGGGCAGCTGGCTCGGAAAGCCGCCAACTCGCCACCACCCCCGACCCGGGGCCTCCGTGAACCACCTTCCCGCTGGTCTCGCTGCTACCCAGCGCCTCTGGCCTCTCATGCATCTACGGCTAGGGCGGGGCTGCTGACCACAGCGGACTGCACGCCCATGGTGCGCTGGACAGTCTTGGAGGATGCGGTCCCCCTCCCCCAGCCCTCCCCTGGACACAGCAGCCTCTCGGCAGAGGCAGGGTCTTCACTTCCCCCAGCGCCTGTCTGTGGGGCAGCCCCCACCCCAGTTGGCGGGTGCACGGCTCTGCTGGCCTGTGGCTCTGGCAGGGCCTCTGGGATGCAGGTAGGACCCCGTTCCCACGGTATAGGAGGCACACAATGACCTTGGCCTCCTGTGGCTGGGGGCAGGGATGGCCTGGGTGCACCCCCGATCTCCCCAGCCTCACCCAGAAGCCCAGACTGTCCCAGTCCCTCTCAGGGGGAGAATGCGCCCACCCTGCCATCCTACACTATGTGTCTGAGTCCCCCGGTGAGATGGAAGGAGAAAGCAAGGCCGCCTGCCAGTCAGTGCCGGCAAGCACATGATTTATTCTACAAAGGAGTGGGCTGCCCAGCCCAGACACCATGTGGTTTGGTGATGCCTCTGGCTGCCACTTTGCTGAGGCCGGGAGATGAGATGCTGCCGGTTCCTGGCTCTGTGCCGGAGGCCTCGCTGGGCAGGCGGACCCTGGGGACACAGACAGTGAGTGACGGGCCTTCTGTACCAAGTGAGACCCGACCCAGGCAGCACCTGGGTAAACCGTGCCGTGGAGTCTGCTGTGGGTGGACACTGCCGTCACATGACGGCCGCGGTGAGGGTCCGTGAGTGGCCTTGCTGTGAAAGCGAAGCTGGCAGTCCTGGAGGCGCTGACCAGATGCACCGCGTCCAGGAGCAGGTGGGGCTGGTCGGGGGAGTGACGCTGGCCAGGGTCAGGCTGCGGTCCAGGGCCGGCAGTAGAATGCGCTGAGCATCGGAGCGACCCTGTCCTGGGTGAGCCGGTGTCCCGTGACTGTCCCTGCAGCCCACGTGTCCCTGGTGCCTGGTGGGTCAGGCTCGCCACCCCAGCACCTGACAGCCGGTCTCCTCCCTGAGACCCTTCAAGGAAACACACGTATAACCCCTCCCCCAGGCGTGGGGACGGGAGGTGGGGGGCGGGCTCTCGCTCCCCGAGGTCTGCGGAGGCGGACAGACCTCCGACCCGGCCCTTCCCCAGCGCTGCCTGGACCAGCCGCGCTCCCCAGACCCTTCTCGCTTCGCTCCGAGCCACGCCCCACGAGCCCCAGTTCATTTCGGAGTAGCAAAGCGGGGTGAACAGCGGCGCCGCCCCCGGCCCTCGCCCCAGGCTTAATCCCCGCCGCCCTGCGGGGCCCCGGGCGGCACCGGGGTCTTCTTGAGGTTCTTCCTGGCCGGGGCCCTGTTCGCGCCGCCGTCAGCCGGGCCGTCTGAGGCGTCGTCGGTGGGCCTGGCGCCCGCGGCCAGGGCGTTCACAGTGCCCAGTGCCCGCAGCAGGGCCGGGCCTCGGGGGACGCGGGGCTCGCGGCGGGCGGCGGGTGGAGGCGGCAGCAGCGCGCGCAGGGCGTCCAGCTCGGCCCGCAGCTCCGCGCGCAGTGCCTCCAGCCCCGCGCCCAGCTCCGCGCGCATGGCCGCCAGGCCCTCCTGCAGCCGCCGCTCGCTCACCTCCAGGACGCCCGCCGGGTAGGTGGCCCCGCCGCGCGGCTCTCCGCACACGGAGCACACGGAGCCGCGGCTGCGCTCCTCCGCCTGCTCCTCGGTCTCCGCCGCCCCCGCCGCGGCCCCCGCGCGCTCCACCAGCCGTAGCAGTCGGGGCGCGTCGGCCCGCGCCGCCGCCTCAGCCCGGAGCTGGCCCCGTAAGCGAGCCAGGCGGCCCGGGCCGCGGGCTTCGTCGGGGACCGGCCCATTGGGCTGCGGCGCGGGGTCCCGCCGGCGGCCCACCGCGCGCCGCAGCGCCTCGCTGGCGCCGTAAGCGCTGCGCGCCTGGACCCACGGGCGCCGGGGCTCTGCCGCCATCCTCTTGGCCGCCGCCTCCACCGCCGCTTCCAGAGCCCGGCCGGGCCCGAGCCCCAGCCTGCAGCCTAGCGACCAGTGGGGCCCGGGCGACGCTCCGTGGAGAGGGCCCCGGGGGGACGGCTGTGGGAACGACCGAAGCCTCGCGGGATCTGGCCTGGGGCTCGGGGAACCCCGGCAGGCCTGAGACCCAAAGAGCCAAGGGAACGGCGCCGCGGGTATAAGCGTGCAGGGCTTGCCCGAGAGACCACGTTGTCAGTGGGTCCCACAGGGGGCTTGGATAGGCTTCAGACAGAGGCGATGGAGACGTGGAGGCACCCAAACCCAAACGGGGAACCGAGCTCATCCTCTGCTCAAAGCCACTGTCCCGGCCCACTCAGGGCGGGAAAACAAGGGCGGTCCGGGCCCAGCCCCGCCCACTGGCCGAAGCCCCTCCTCCCACACCAGGTCCAGGCTCTGTCTGGAGCCCCCTCACTCCAGGGCACTGCCGCCCCAGCCTTCGAGCTCTGCAGGGTCCCTAGTGCGCTCTTCTGGGCCCCGGCTTCCGGAGGCTGCCAGAGGCCCCGCCATCTCTCCCTGTCTGTGTGCTGGTCCCGTCCTCCTCCTCCCAGTGACCCCTCTCCACCCCCTAGACCTTTGTGTTGCCTGCCTGGGGGGAACCCCTGGGCCCCCTCTCCTGGCTGCCCCCACGCATCCCTTTGGGGCAGGGCAACCTTCCGGGACCAGCTCCCCACACCTGGTAACTTGGGCCCCTCCGCTACAGCACCCTGGCAGCCAGTGAAATGGCTCTGTTCTCTGTCCGCCTGCATCCACAGCAGGGTCCCCAGCGCGGCCCCATGGTGCTGAGCGGGCTGGATGTCGCCGGATGGGGTCCTTGGCTGAATGCATCTGGGGCTGAGGGTCCCAGGTGGGGCCACCCCCACCAACCATGCACCTCTTTCTTGGCCTGGCGTTCAAGGCCCTCACGGATCCCTGCTGGCTCTCCCGCCCCTCACCTCCTCACCACTGCACCCCATTTATTCTCACCCTGCTGCCATGGCACCTGCCCTGCCCACCCCAGGGCCACAGACAGGGCGCTGTGGGCCCCTCTGGAGGGCAGGATCCCCCCACCCACACAGGGCATGTTGTGCTTACAGCGCCAAGGGACTAGTTAGGGCTGTGGGTGCCCTGGGACTGCCCTGGCAAATTGTGGGTGGGGAGGGCCTGGTGAGGATCCAGGCTGGACTAGGAAGGGAGATGGCAAGACAGCTGATGGGGCCTGTGTCCCCAGGACCCCCCGGGAGATTCTCTGTAGCTCTGTGCTCGTGTGTATATGTGCGCGCGCACATATGCGTGTGATTGGGGGTGCAGTCGACCCTGTCCGTGGGCAGCCGTGGCCCCAGGTCACTGTGAAGGCCCCCTCTCGTTTGCTCATTGACTCATTCAGTCCTCAGAGCCTGTCACCCTGGAAGGCGCAGAGGAAGAGGAGAATCTGGCCTCGGTCAACCCCCCGGCCCCTCACTCCTGCTGAGTCACTGGGCCCCGGGGGACCCCCAGCACCTGGCCCTGCTGTTCCCTGGAGCCTCGTTAACCATACCCCCCCACCCTCCCCTCCGTAATTAAAATATGGCTCACACAGGAGCCCTGGATTGCGTCCCCAGGCCCGCCGAGCCCAGCTATGTGACCCAGGCCTCTGCCCTCTCTGAATCTCGCCTGTGGCACCCAAGAGGGCCTCAGATTCCCAGGAGGGGGCCGCAGGGAGGCCCTGAGGGTGGGAGCAGACGTGAGGAAGACTCCAGGATTGCTGACTGGCAGGAGGGAGTGTGAGAGCTGCGAGGGGCAAGGGTGGGCGGCCTGGACCCCGGGCAGACAGAGGCCAACAGATTGGGTGTGACAGGGGAAAAGACAGATAGACAGGAGAGGCCCTGAGGGCCCCGTGAGTCCTGGTGGGACAAATAGGTGTCAGCCAGGGTGAGCAGGCCGGGCCGTCAGTACAGCTCTGATCCTCAGAGGCCGCGTTCAGAGTCAGGAAGCCGGTTGTGGAGACCCCAGCCGGGGCAGGGCCAGGGCGAAGGCAAGGCCTGGGGTGAGGGGTGGGCCGGGGCGGCCAGCCAAGGCTGTGACCACGGCTGTCGTCCCTGCGGTGGAGGGACCTCTGGGTGGGGGGTTGCCACACCCAGGCCTGCTCTCCAGTTCCTCCCGGGAGCTCCTGGCAGGGATCCTGCCGGGGAGGGAGGGCTCCCTGCACGGAGGTGCTGACAGGCGCAGCTTGTACCCCACTGCACCCCCAGACGAGTGCCAGGGCCAGGCCAGCCCTGTCTGTGGGCAGCCACCAGCTGGGGCGTCCCCAGCCCGGCTCCGCACCCTTACACTGGCCCTCCCACTGGGCCCGGCGGGAGAGTAGCTGCCCATTAGCTCAGGGAGGAAGGGGGGCCCTGGGCTTCTCCATGCAGAGAAGGGGGGCCGTCACGCCTTGGGGCTTCCCTGTGGTCACCCCTGAGCTGTTTTCAGAGCGGCCACCCAGCCTGGAGGTTTTCTTTCCTGGGGTCTGAGGGCGGTGAGAAGCCAGGGGGTATCGCTTGCTGATGGGGTTCTGGTGGCCGGGGGGCGGGGGGAACCTCGGGGCTGTAACCTCAAGGTCCTCAGAGCAGTATCTGAAGTGCAGGTGCCCAGGTCCCACCTCTAGGAGGCAGAGCGGGGATGGCTGAACACCCACCAGGCTCGGGCCTGTCATCTTCTCAGCAGAGCCGTGTAGCTGGTGAGGCAGGCAGTCCTGAAGCCAGCGGGGACCTGGCACAGGGGCCTGAGGGGGACAGGACCTCTGAGCAGGGCACCCACGGGGTGGGGGTGGTCTCGGAGCTGCTCTTGGAGGGCGCGGTGTGGGCCGGGCTCTAGGTGGGGGTGGCGCTCTCGGTCTGAGCCTCTGGAGGGTGAGCAAGGGAGGCTGGCTGGGCGGGGTCTGGACCATGGGCCCCCGGGCAGAGAAGGCGAGGCTGTGGTGCCCCGCAGTGCCCAGCATGCAGGTTGCGTGGCTGGGCCTCGGTGGGCTCAGCTGCAGGGCTGGCTCGACCCACCGCACACAGTGGGCCGCTTCGTCCTGCCTCACGGGCCGTGGGTGGTCCCTGAGGCCTGGCCTGTCTCTCCCACCCCCCACCCACGTTGGAGCCCAGGACGCCTGAGGCCCAAGGGGCACTCCCTCCAAGACCAGCACCTCCTTGAAAGACAGGGTCAGAGGGGGAGTGACTCGCCCAGGGTCCCAGGGCAGGAACGGGGCTTCCTGTGGGGGCTGGACCCGGGCGCACTGCGCCTCGGAATGCCCCCTGCCCACTAGGCCCTGGGACTGGGCCCTGGCCTCCTGGAGGCCCTGGCCGCCCCTGCGTTCCCTGGGAGCCGCCCCGGGTCAGGTGGCTCTGCAGGGAGCAACTCTCCACCCAGCGTTGACCTTGGCTGGCCTCAGTACCTGACGATGGCCTTGCTGCCTGGCCCTGGCGTCCGCGGCCTTCACTGTCTGGCCTGGCGTGGCTCTGACCTCGCCCCGTGGCCAGGGGTCACCATCTGTCCCCATCGGATCGCTCCGCACCGACAGGCTGGCCGTGCCCTTCCGCTCACGCCCTGTGGGCTGCCCCAGACCCTGGCGCCTTGGTGCCGCACGGGTGCCCTTCTCCAGGCCTCGGCTTCCGCCCCGACCCCTCGAGTGTGGCTGTCACACCGCCCTGCTGCCCACACCCTCCAATCCAGGGGCCCCCCGCCCCCCGCACAAAGCCCAGGCTCCGGCCGGTCCGCCCCGGCCGGTGTGTGTGCGGCTCTGAGCCTCAGGCCACGGCCGCCCTCCAGGAAGCTGTGAAGAGCGGCCTCCTCCTGTTCTGTCTGAGGAGCAAAGCCCGCTCGCGCCGCGGGTTTTCGCTCCTCTTTGCCTTTCCTTTCACAGACAGCGCCTCTCCGGCAGCTTCTGGTCACCACCCGCGCCGAGCCTCCTCCGGGGAGCCGATTCCGGCCCAGGCCACCGCCGCCGGCACTGTCTGCCCCGAGGTGGCGTCACACCACACAGGGTGACAGCCCGACCCTCTTCAGGCGCCCTCAGGCTCTTCCATCCCGCGGTTGAAGAGCGCGGGTCTGAGTGTACGGCCCTGGCGGCGCGGCCCTCCGCCCAGGCCGGCCCAGGGCGCTCGCGCCCTCCTGGGGCGGACCCACGCCCACAGTACCCAGCCCTCGCGGGGAGGCTCCCACCAGAGCCCGGCGTGTCTGAGCCCCGGAACTCCCGGCCCCTCAGCGCGCGGGGTTTCTACGCGGATGGAGACGCGGCCGTCTGCAGACCCCTGCCCACCCCACCGTCAGAAGCTTGGCCGGCCCACCCTCCAGCTCCCGGGGGTCCCGGGAAGGGTGCCCTGCCGCCTCTCCACCCCGCTCAGAGGCCGTCCAGCCCGAGCTCTCCACTCAGCCACCAGGTGCGCACACAGACACACAGCGCACACGCCCCGCGCGCGCGCGCACACACACACACGCAGCCTCGGGGGGCGTGGGGCGGGGGCGGGGCGGGGCGGGGGGCGGGACCGGAGGGCAGGGCTTCTGGCCCCATAACTACACTTCCCAGAAGACTGTGCTGCACGCACGTCAGAGCGGCTCCGGCCCTGACGGCCCTGCGCGGCGCAAAGGCTCCTGGGAGTTATGCGCGTCCGTTCCGCGCATGCGCCCGTGCCGCGGCGCTCCGCAGGCTCTCCTTTGTGGCAGCTGTGGTCTTCCCGTGGGAGGCGGGTCGGTTCGGCAGCGCGAGCTCCTGGCCCTTCGTCGGTCCGCCGGTCCGCCCCTCACCTTTGTGCCGCCCTCGCGACCCTCAGCTCGGGCGGCTAAGCCCAAGGCCTGGTCGACCCGCCCGGACCCGGGAGGCGTAACTGACAGGCTGGCGGGGCGCGCCTTGGGGCGGGAGCGCAGCCCGACACGCCCGGCGCCTGCGGAGCCCGCCTGACCCCGACCAGGGGCGCGGAGCCGACCCCGCGGGGCTGCGCGAGCGTCCCCAGCCCCGGGAGCCCGGCCTGCCCCGCCCCCAGCCGCGGCGGCCGTCGAGGGAGGGCGCCATGGACGCCCCGGAGACGCGGGGGACAGGTACGGTTGGCTTGTCGGCCGCGGGCCTGGGTTTGCACGGGGAGGGCGGGGGGGGGGGGTCCCTGGAAGCGCCCCAGAGTCAGGCCGCCCCCTCCTCCCGGTGGGCACGGGGACGGGAAGGGCGCCGCGTTTCCTCTGTAAGTGGCGTGTCCGAGAGGCCGAGTAGCGGAATTAGCCCAGGTTCTCTGGTTGTGCCGAAGCTGGGGCTCACGTCTGACTCCCCCGATTCTCCCTGGAGAATCTCCCTGGGTGCCTGGTGGCTGTGGACAGAACAGCCCCGTAGACTCGTTTGTCTTTCCCAGACCCTGCTCGTCTCCTCAAAGACATTCCAGAAGATGTATTGCCTCAGGGTCTCTCGGAAGCCAGGTCGGAGGTGAGTGTCATTTTTTTTGAACATCTCGTTCTATATGAGGAGGGTTGGCTTCCTCCTTCCATCACCCAGGCCAAACAGTCATCCAGGGACCCCCGATCTGGGTGCCTGTGCTGCGGCCCTCAGGAAGCTCTGGGTATGCGTGGTGGGGGGGCAGGTCCGGTGACGCCCGGGTGCGCCCTCCAGGTGAGTGTCGCTTCCAGCCTGGTACAGCCCAGCGGTCGGCCGTCGCTCAGGACTGCTGTGTGCCCAGCACTGTGCCGGGAACTCTCGGTGGTGGTTTCAGTGCCACCCACACCTAGTAGGTGACCGCTCCCATGAGATCACTTGGCTCATCTGCACACGCAGGCCCATGGGATGTTTGCTGTGGTTGATCCTTGTTCGGGGGCGTTTTCTGGGAGTAAGTTCGGTAAGAGGGCGTGGAACAGCTGATGGGAGGGCTGGGTTGCAGCGCTGGGGCTCACAGTGACCGTAGAGCGAGCGTCCAGATATGCTTTGTCTCTGTACCTGGTTCCTGACACAAGGCCTTCGTGGAAAATCGTGGAATTATGGAGGCTTTCAGGGCTCTGAAGGGAATTGGCCTTGGGGCCGCTTCTGCAGCTGAGTGAAGCACAAATCACTCCTTTTACAGACTTTGGGTTTTTGCTCATCTTGTTGCTCCACCACCTACCCCTGTCTATCCTTCCCAGTGTTCAGAAAGGTGCAGTTGATAGAGACAGTATGGGTGAAAATCTTGGAGAGTTGAGAGTCCTTTGTCATTTTTAGGATTTGGTAATTCTGTTAACCTGTCACTTCAAAGGTAGAAATGACTGTAAAACGTGTATGGTGAGACGGGCCCAGCTTCTGTAATGTTAGAATGTTCTGTAAAACACTCAGGAGACATGATGAGCACATGTGATAGACACATGGTCCTTGGTGGGTCATAGATCCAAAATTCTGTCAAGGGCATTTGGAAGTGTATTTCATATAGCTTTGTATCAGTATTTAACTTCATGGGTTTGATGATGGCACTGTGATTGTGTAGAGAACATCTGTGGGAAGTACAGGCTGAAGAATGTAGACTGAGATGTTCTGATGTTTGCAGCTGACCTTGAAATGGAGGAAAAAGCGGGGTGTGTGTTGAGAGCGCCACCTCGGAGGCACTCCCCTTCTTGTGCACAGGCGTTAATCCTGCAGCACCAGCTTCCCAGGGCTTTGGATGGCTGGTCCTCTGTGTGAAGTGCTCTCCTCCCACAACAGTCTCGTACTGTGTGGCCCAGGTGCTTCCTGGCCGGGACATCCTCGTGGTCTGTTCTGACTCCTTTGCAAGTTGCATTACCAAGTCTGCCTTTGATTCCACACCCTTTTGCTCCCTGCCCTGCAAAATGAAGTCACACTGGACGTGGGCTTCTCTCGGTAGGTTGGGAGTGCCCCTAGAAAGTCCTCAACGTGGCTCAGATGCTGCTTTTGCCTGTTGACACCCCCACACTGAAGCCATGTAGCTACTGAGAGCTCTGTTACAGCATCACGTTCTGAGATCTCGTTTCTGCCCCTTCCCACCTTCTCTCTGCTTTCACCATCTTGCTTCATCCCTAAGTGCCTCGGCTGTGGACACAGTCTCAGCGTGTCCTCACTCCCACCTTCTTGTCTCCCTGAAGTCTAGTGGGGTTTTTGTATCAGGCCTGTTGTTGCTGTTCAGTCGCTAAGACGTATCCAACTCTGCAACCCCATGGACTGCAGCATGCTGGCCTCCTGTACCTCACTGTCTCCTGGAGTTTGCTTAGATTTATGTCCATTCAGTCAGTGATGCCATCCAACCATCTCATCTCCTGTTGTCCCCTTCTCCTCCTGCCCTCAATCTTTCCCAGCCTCAGGGTCTTTTCCAGCGAGTCAGTTCTTCACATCAGGTGGCCAAAGTAGTGGAGCTTCAGCTTTAGCATCAGTCCTTCCAACGAATATTCAGGGTTGATTTCCTTTAGGATTGACTGGTTTGATCTTGCTGTCCAAGGGATTCTCAAGAGTCTTCTCCAACACCACAGTTCAAAAGCATCAGTTCTTTTGTGCTCAGCCTTCTTCATGTTCAATTCTCACATGCATACACGACTGCTAGAAAAACCATGACTTTGACTATGAGGACCTTTGTCAGTAATGTCTCTGCTTTTTAATACACTGTCTAGGTTGGTTATAGCTTTTCATCCAAGAAGCAACTGTCTTTTAATTTCATGGCTTCAGTCACTGTCTGCAGTGATTTTGGAACCCAGGAAAATAGAATGTGTCACTATTTCCATTTTTTACCCATCTATTTGCCATGAAGTGATGGGGCTGGATGCCGTGTTCTTAGTTTTTTGAATCTTGAGTTTTAAACCAGCTTTTTCACTCTCCTCTTTGAACTTCATCAAGAGGCTCTCTAGTTCCTCTTTGTTTTCTGCCAATAGAGTATTATCATCTGCGTATCTGAGATTGTTGATATTTCTCCCGGCAATCTGGATACCAGTTTGATATTCATCTAGCCCAGCATTTTGCACGATGTGCTCTGCATGTAAGTTAAATAAGCAGGGTGAAAATATATACCCTTGATGCTCTCCTTTCCCAATTTTGAACCAGTCCGTTGCTCCATGTAAAGTTCTGTTACTTCTTGACCTACATACAGGTTTCTCAGGAGACAGGTGTGGTGGTTTGGTATTTTCATCTCTTTTAAGATTTTTCCATAGTTTGTTGTGATCCACACAGTCAAAGGCGTAGTCAGTGAAGCAGGAGTAGATGTTTTTTGAAATTCTCTTGCTTTTTCTGTGATCCAGTGAAATTGGCAATTTGATCTCTGATTCCTCTGACTTTTCTTTCTTTTTTTTTTTTTTTCTTTCCTCTGCTTTTTCTAAACTCAGCTTGTACATCTGGAGGTTCTCTGTTCACATACTGTTGAAACCTAGCTGAAGGATTTTGAGCATTACCTTGCTAGCTGTGAAATGAGTGCAATTGTGTGGTAGTTTGAACATTCTTGGACATTGCCTTTCTTTAGGATTAGAATGAAAATTGACCTTTTCCAGTCCTGTGGCCAAGGCTGAGTTTTCCAAATTTGCTGGCATATTGAGTGTAGCAGTTCAGTAGCAGCATCTTTTAGGATCTGAAATAGCTCAGCTGGAATTCCACCACCTCCTCCAGTTTGTTTGTAGTGATGCTTCCTAAGGCTCACTTGACTTCACACTCCAGGATATTTGGCTCTAGGTAAGTGACCACACCACACGTGGATAACCGGGTCATTAAGAGCTTTTTTGTACAGTTCTGTGCATTATTGCCACCTTTTCTTAATATCTTTGGCTTTGTTATGTCCTTACTGTTTCTGTCCTTTATTGTGCCTGTTTTTGCGTGAAATCAGTTCAGTTTGTCTCCAGCTCTTTGCAACCCCATGGACTGCAGCATGCCCGGCCTCCCTGTCCATCACCAATTCCCGGAGTTTACTCAGACTCTGTTGAGTCGGTGATGCCATCCAGCCATCTCACCCTCTATTGTCCCTTTCTCCTCCCATCTTAAATCTTCCCCAGCATCAGGGTCTTTTCCAAGGAGTCAGTTCTTCACATCAGGTGGCCAGAGTATTGGAGTTTCAGCTTCAGCATCAGTCCTTCCAATGAATATTCAGGACTGATTTCCTTTAGGATGGACTGGTTGGAACATTGCATGAAACGTTCCCTTGGTATCTTTAATATTCTTGAAGAGATCTCTAGTTTTTCCAAAGTATTGGAGCTTCAGTATCAGTCCTTATAATGAATATTCAGGGTTGATTTCCTTTAGGAGTGACTGGTTGGATCTCCTTGCAGTCCACGGAACTCTCGAGTCTTCTCCAACACCGCAATCGAAAGCACCGATTCTTTGCTGCTCAGCCTTCTTTATGGTCAGGCTTACTGAGGTATGACCACACACAGGAAGAGTTTTCCAGTTTCATACATGTAGGATTTGGTGAGTTTGGGCACGTGCATATAGTTGTGTAAGCACCACAGTCAGGACAGAACTTTTCCATCACCCAGAAAGTCCCTTCATGCCCCTTTATAGTCCATCTTCTCCACCTGTCCCCTTGGCAACCAAAATAATTTTGCCTTTTGGAGAATTTCACATGGAATTATATATGTGATTTTGTTTTTGACTTATCTCACTTAGCATGATGCTTTTGCATCCATGTCCTGATTTGAGTCAGCAACTTGTCCCTTTTGACTGCTGAATGAGACTGCACTCCGTTTTAGGTTGCTGGGCTGCCTTAACAAAATGCCACAGGTTCGGTGGCTCAGGCAGCAGATGTGTGTTGTCCCCTAGTTCTGGAGGCTCAAAGTCTGAGGTCAGGGTGTTGATAGGTTTCTTCTGAGCGGCTGTCCTTGGTTTGTAGAGGGCGCTTCTCTGTGTCCTCACATGTCCTTCCCTCTGTACGTATCTGTGTCCAAGTTTCATTTTCTTATCAAGACAGTAGTCTTATGTCAGGGCCCATTCTAATGACCTTGTTTACCTTAATTACCTCTTTAAAGACCCCATCTTCAAGTCAAGTCACATTCTAACATGTTGGAACTTAGGGCTTCAACAAACTAATGTGGAGGGGACATGGTTCTGCACATAACACCATTGTATATGTACCCCACTATTTGTTTATCTGCTCACCAGCTGATGAACGTTTAGGTGTTGATTCCAGGTTTAGGCTATTACCAATAAGCCTACTATAAATATTGGCATACACATTACAGGTGTGTTTCTTCTCGCATAAATACTCAAGAGTAGGATGGCTGAGTCATATAGTAAATATATGTTTAATTATTCATGTTTGCAAAGAACCTTCTTTTGGCTTCATTGATTTTTCTCTGTCGCTTTTCTTTTCTCTTTTCACTGATTTCTGATTCTTATTTCTTTCACTTTGGTTTCTTCAAGTTGAAACTTAAGTATTGATTTGATACCTGTTTTCACGTAGCATTCACTGCTACATTTCACTGCTATAAAGTTCATTCTAAGTCCTCTTTAGGTATATGCTGAAAATTTTGGTATGTTTTATTTTCCTTTTTCAGTTCAAAGAAGTTTCTACAATTTTTTGGTGATTTCTCCTTCAGCTTCATTTAGGAGTCTGTTAATTCTAAATAGGTGGAGGATTTTCCAGGTGTCTGCTATTGTTTCTAATTATGCTATAATCAGAGAAGGAACTGTGTATGATTTGAAATCGTTCAAATTTACTGAGACTTACTTTATTACCCAGCATGTGGTTTATCTTGGTAAATGTTCTGTGTGCACTTGAAAAGAATGTGTATCCTGCTTTTGTGTGCTGGAGTGTTTTGTAAATACCAAGTCAACATTGAATCATGGTGTCATTCGGGTGTTCTGTGTTCTGATGTTTTCTGCTTGTGTATCGCGTCAGTTACTGGGAGAGAGTGTCGTCAGGATCGTCTAGTGTAATTGTGGGTTTCTCTGTTTCTGTTTTCACTTCGTTCTTTAAACGTACTTTTGGGTGCTGGGTGCTGTTGCTGCGCGGGCTTGTCTCTGGCTGTGAAGGGTGAGGGTCGCTCTCGAGTTGTGCTGCCTGGGCTTTGTGTTGTGGAGCACGGGCCCTAGCGGGGAAGGCAGTGGCAGCCCACTCCAGTGGCCTTGCCTGCAGAATCACCGGGACGGGGGAGCCTGGCGGGCCGCCGTCTGCGAGGGCGCACAGAGTCGGACACGACCGAGGGCTTAGCAGCGGCAGCGGGGCCCTAGGTGCGCGGGCTCTCGTGGCTGTGGCCCACGAGCTCAGCTGCTCCGCGGCACGTGGGGTCTTCCTAGCTCAGGGACCGGACCGGTGTCTCCTGCAGCAGAGTCATTAGCACGGAGCCACCAGGCAGCCTGTTCTCAGCCCTGTCACGTCTTGGTTTGTGCGCTTTGACGCTCTGCTGACAGGTTCATCTTTGTTTGCAGTTCTTGTGAGCTCGTTCATGAATTGATCCTATAGTAATGATCACTACATAATCATGTAATTATGATTTATCTCTGGGATCCCTGGCTCTGAAATCTTTGTCTGATGTTGATATAGCTACCTCGGTTTTCTTTTGATTCACGTTGGCAGAGTGTATCTTTCTGTCTTTTTTCACTTTTAATCTGTCTTAGTCTTTGTATTTAAATTGGATTGTGTAGCTGGTGTGTGGTTGGGTTTTGCTCTTTAACTTCATTTTGACAGTCTCCCAGTTTTACTTGGGGTATTTATTCACATTTCATATGATTATTGGTATGGTTGAATTTGTAGCCACCCTTGTGCTGTTTCTTTTCTCCATCTTGTATCTTTGATTCTGTTTCACCCTTAACACCTTCTTTTGAGGTAACACCTTCTTTTGAGGTAAATAAATACTGTTTTATGAAACGCTTAAATCTTCTGATTTTATTAGCTTTTCCTTTTAGTTACTTGGCTGGATTCTGGACAGAGTGAATTTTTTAAAGCTTTTATTGCAGTATAGTTACTTTACAAAGTGAATCAGCCTTGTGTATACACATAGCCTCTCTGTTTTGGATTTCCTTCCGTTTAGGTCGCCTCAGAGCGCTGAGTGGAGTCCCTGTGCTGTAGAGCAGACTCTCCTTCGTTAGGTTTTATCTGTAGCGCTGTGTGCATGTCAGCCCCAATCTCCCGCTTTGTCCCTCCCTTTTCCCCTTTGGTGTCCATGTTTGTTCTTGGACAGAGTGAATTTTACTTTCTTGAGTGTTGGGTTTAATTCCTTACATGTTCTGGGATGCGGTGAAATTACTTAGTATGTAGTTGGATCTCTCTGAGGCTTTTAGGTTTCAGTGTGACCCCAGAGAAGCCTTTAATCTCCGGCTAATCTTGCCCAGAACGCTGGGGTTCCGGAGCAGAGTCACACGGAGAGTCATTGGGGCTTTCAGGACGCTTGGAGCTGGGGTGCCCGAGGAGGGCACCGCAGACCAGGGGCCAGGGTTGGCGGAGGGTGGGAGCAGATTAAGCCAGGGACGCGGCCCAGGGAGAGTAGGAGGCCTGGCAGGAAGAAGTGGGGGGCAAGCAGGAAGGACACGGAGGGGTCCAGGGTCCACCCTCAGGGCTCAGCACAGTGCCTGTCTGGGGCTGGAGCCGTTTGTGTCTACAGCACAGCCTTCCAGCCACACTCAGGACGGCTTCCGGGGTCTCCGCTGCTGAGCTCCTCTGTCACCCAGGAACACAGGTGGACTCCGCCGTCCTGGGTGAGAGAGAGAGAACATGTGTCCTTCCAGGAGTCCGTGACTTTCAAGGACGTGGCCGTGGACTTTACCCAGGAGGAGTGGGGCCAACTGGACTCCCCCCAGAGGGCCCTGTACCGGGATGTGATGCTGGAAAACTACCAGAACCTTCTCTCCCTGGGTAAGATGGTGCCCAAGGTGAGGAGGCCAGGTCCCGTCTCCCCTAGGGGCTGGGCCTGGCAGGACATGGGCTCCTGTCTCTGCCCACGGCCCTTGTGGTGCCATAGGCATCTTTGCCTGCAGGTGGGGCCTGGAGGGGAGGCAGGGAGATGGATAGGCCCCGGGAGCCCAGCCTGCCATGGAGGGGGCATCAGTCCCTGTGGGGTCCTCAGACCCACAGGTCAGTGTGGGTTCCCCATCTGAGCCCCCTTCCTCAGGGCTGGCACACAGGACGCCCAGAGCCCTGTCACTTCCTCCCCACGCAGGGCCTCCGGTCTGCAAGCCAGACGTCATCTCCCACCTGGAGCGCGGCGAGGAGCCATGGCAGGCTGCCGGAGACGGGCCTGCGGGGCCGGGCCCAGGTGAGCGGGGTGTGGAGGCAGAGCCCTCCCCCTGCCCCTGTGGTCCGCTGTGGCTCCCTCTGCGCCTGCTCGGCCCTCCTGCTGCCCTTCCCCGAGCACACATTAAGCGCCAACTGTGTGCTAGGACGCGCGCTGGGGGCACAGCGAACAGAACAGACACAGCTGGTTGCCTTGAGCCGGAGGGAGACGGGAGCATCTGCATGTGGAATGTTCACACGTGGCGCTGTCAGTGCGGGCTCCTCCACCCGCCGCCCTCCTCCTTACAGAGTGGCCTGGCTTTTGCGAGGCTCCGGCCTGCCTGCCGTGTCCTCCACCTGGCGCCCTGCCTCCTCACGCCCCACCCACTCCCCCGCCGCCCACCTCCGTGCCCCCTGCCTGCCCTGCTGCCCCGCCCACCGCCCCGCCCCTGCACCAGCGCTAACTTGCTCACCTACGCTCTGGGCGTGTCCCCGCCCTGAGCCCTGGAGCCTCCCCTCCGCCTGCTCTCAGAGGGTGGTCTCTCCCTTCCTTCCAGAACTGGGATGGGAACCCTGGCCTGCAGCGGAGGAGACGCTTGTTTACAAGGAAGAGCCGCCCTGGGAGCCCATCGCAGACGGGCTGGCGACGTCCAATGTGCACAACCCTGGCTTCAGCAATGAGTGTCCCTGGGGGTGCCTGGCGACTGCTCTGACCCGAGGTGAAGCCTCCTACGCAGGTGTTGGGTCCGCCGAGGAGCGCCGGCAGGGCCGCTATGAGTCCAAGGAGGCACTTGGACTGCAGAGCGCCCTGCCGGCCCAGCCCAACGTTCCTGCGGAAGGAGCCTCTCCAGAAAGTCAGCCTGGGAGGGTGCGGTCCACCGAGGCTGGGAGCCGGCGCCGGAGCCAGGGTGCGGGGAGCGGCCCGTTCGCCTGCGGCGAGTGCGGCAAGGCCTTCCAGCGGAGCGCTGCGCTGGCGCTGCATCGGCGCTGGCACGCGCGGGAGAAGGCCTACAAGTGCAGCGAGTGCGGCAAGGCCTTCAGCTGGAGCACCAACCTGCTGGAGCACCGGCGCGTGCACACCGGCGAGAAGCCCTTCCTGTGCGGCCAGTGCGGCAAGGCCTTCAGCTGCCCCTCGTCCCTCAACGTGCACCGGCGCGCGCACACCGGCGAGCGGCCCTACAAGTGCGGCCAGTGTGCCAAGGCCTTCAGCTGCAGCTCGCTGCTGGCCATGCATCTGCGCGTGCACACGGGGGAGCGGCCCTACCGCTGCGGCGAGTGCGGCAAGGCCTTCAACCAGCGCACGCACCTCACGCGCCACCGCCGCGTGCACACGGGCGAGAAGCCCTACCGCTGCGGCGCCTGCGGCCGGGCCTTCGCCTGCCACTCATCGCTGACGGCGCACGAGAAGCTGCACGGCGGGGACAAGCCCTTCCGCTGCAGCGACTGCCAGAAGGCCTTCAGCAGCCGCTCGCGCCTGACACTGCACCGGCGCGCGCACACCGGCGAGAAGCCCTTCCCGTGCGGCCAGTGCGCCAAGGCCTTCAGCTGCCACGCGTACCTGGCGGTGCACCAGCGCGTGCACAGCGGCGAGAAGCCCTTCCGCTGCGACGCGTGCGGCAAGGCCTTCAGCTCCCACTCCTACCTGAGCGTGCACCAGCGCGTGCACACGGGCGAGAAGCCCTTCGACTGCAGCCGCTGCTGGAAGGCCTTCAGCTGCCACTCGGCGCTCATCGTGCACCGGCGCGTGCACACCGGCGAGAAGCCCTACAAGTGCGGCCAGTGCGGCCGGGCCTTCAGCCAGAACCACTGTCTGATTAAGCATCAGAAGACCCACTCGGCGGAGAAGCCCTTCAAGTGTCACGAGTGCGGCGAGGTGTTCGGCTGGAGCGGGCCTCTGGCGGAGCACCGCAGGCTCCATGGCGGGGAGAAGCCCTTCACTGTCCAGTTGGACCAGCGCTTGCTGAGCACCTACTACGTGCCCGGCGGTCTGCTGGGCCCAGGGGCCTCGGGCGGGAGCAACGTGGGCCGGGTCGATGCCCTGAATGTGGCTGAGTTCCTGGGTGTGGCCCCACCCTCGGCCAGCAGGACTTTCCCGCTTGGGAGCAACCCCGGAAATTAACTCCTGTGTGTGTATAACACACCCTCCTGCCACCTGAAACACACCCAGAGGTTGTGGGCTGCTGGAGAGGGAGCCTGTAGGAGAGTGCTGAGGCCGCCTGAGGGTGTCCTGTCCTCTCCCCTGACATTTGGAAGGCGGGGAGGGAACGCTCTCCTCAGGTGAAGGGGGGCCCTGTCCTCGCCTCCTTGGTTTCCACCCCGAGTTTCTTCTGTAAACTCTTTGATGTTTAATATGATAATTAAAGGGGAGAGAAAACAGGAGAATCACAAACAGTATTACTCTTTACTTTTTTTAACAGTATCACTTCTAAGTGACCTCTGCTCCGGGAGGGGAGAATAGGCTCAGGTGGGCATTCGGGCAGAAGCAGCTTCCCCGGACTCTCCGCAGCCATGTGTAAGTGGCCGTGCAGCCCGGCATCCTGCCTGGCCGCCCTGCCCATGGCGGAAGCAGGCTTCGTACCCCGGGTTGGCAAGGCCGCCTGCAGGGCTGCCCCAGACCCCACGGTGCTCAGCCTCCGAGAGGTGATATGCCTGGTGGTCCCGCAGAGGGAGAAGGATGGTGTCCCTCTGGGGCTTGGTTGTGACTTGGTCATCCCACTCACATTTTAGAGCAGAGACCAGCTGCCTGCCCACATCTGTACGGAGCGCTGGAGTCTGACACAGTTTATTAAAGTATGTTTGGAGGCTGAACAACCACATTTCAGAAAACGGAGTTAAGGGAAGAGACAGCCATGACTCACTGACGCGCGTTTCGCGCTTTGGTCTGTCGCCTTCGGCCTTGTGACGGTGCGTCTTCACGCTTCTGCGTGAGTGCTGAGCGCCGTCTGTCGTTCGGTCCCCGGCGTCCTCGCCGCATGGCCAGCCTGGTTCTGGGTAGGGCGGGCTGTTCTGTTAGCTGCTTTTCCGTTGGATGCGAAGTTATTTCCAAGCTGTCACTATTATAAACCATCCTTCATACACCATCTTTTTACATTCTTCTTTAACATTGTCGTATGGTAGATTACTAGAAGTGACAGTTTTGAGATAAAGGAAATGAACTGTGTACTACATCATTCCAGTATGGTTTTGGTTGTGTGAGAACAAAGTGACACTGTTTCAGTGTGAGGAGAGCTGGCCACAGCGGTCGGGCACCACCCAGTCCTGGAGGCTCGGGCTGGTCCCGCCGGCCTGGCTTCTGGGCCCTTCAGCGTCCCTGGAGCTGGCTGCAAGCCCCTCCCTGCAGGAAACAGGGAAGCTCTGACAACTTCATTGGCAAAAAACAAATAGAATTTAGCTTTGATTGTTACCATACTTATTTCTCTTAGTTTAAAAGAAACGTACATACAAATTACCCCTGCCCACCGCCCCCCCCAACACATACACACACTGCTGCTGCCTGCCCGGCGGGCTGCGAGCGCCATCAGCACCTTACCACTTTGAGCGACACGTTTTGATAATATTCAGTTGCTCAGTGATGTCTGACTTTGCAACCCCATGGACTGCAGCACACCAGGTTTCCCTGTCCTTCACCATCTCCCAGAGCTTGCTCACACTCATGTCCATTGAGTTGGTGACACCATCCAACCATCTCATCCTCTGTCATCCCCTTCTCCTCCCACCCTCAGTCTTTGCCATCATCAGGGTCTTTTCCAATGAGTCAGTTCTTTGCATCATGTGGCCAAAGTATTGGAGCTTCAGCATCAGTCCTTCCAATGAATATTCAGTATTGACTTCTTTTGGGATTGATTGGTGGTCTAGCAGTCCAAGGGACTCAAGAGTCTTTTCCAATACCATAGTTTGAAAACCTCAATTCTTTGGCATTCAGCCTTAAGGTCCAACTCTCACATCCATACATGACTACTGGAAAAACCCGTAACTTTGACTATATGGACCTTTGCCAGCAAAGTAACATCTTTGTTTCTTAATATACTGTTGATGTTTGTCAGCTTTTCTTCCAAGAAGCAAGTGTCTTAATTTCATGGCTGCTGTCACCATCTGCAGTGATTTTGGAGCCCAAGAGAATAAAGTCTGTCACTTTTTCAATTTTTCCTCCATCTATTTGCCTTGAAGTGATGGGACCATCACTTCATCATGTGATGAAGTGATCCCATCACATGATGGGATCTTAGTTTTTTTAATGTTGTTTTGAGCCAGTATTTTCACTCTCCTTGTTCACCTTCATCAAGAGGCTCTTTAGTTCTTCTTCACTTTCTGCCATAAGGGTGGTGTCGTCTGCACATCTGAGATGACTGATATTTCTCCCGGCAATCTTGATTCCAACTTGTGTTCATCAAGCCTGGCATTTCG
Organism: Hydropotes inermis; assembly: GCA_020226075.1. Taxonomy (NCBI): domain Eukaryota; kingdom Metazoa; phylum Chordata; class Mammalia; order Artiodactyla; family Cervidae; genus Hydropotes; species Hydropotes inermis. The sequence goes on from CM035282.1 coordinate 607,498, forward strand.
CATGATGTACTCTGCCTAGAAGTTAAAGAAGCAAGGTGACAATATACAGCCTTGACATACTCCTTTCCCAATTTGGAACCAGTCTGTTGTTTCGTGTCTGGTTCTAACTGTTGTTTCTTGACCTGCATACAGGTGTCTCAGGAGGCATGTAAGGTGGTCTGGTATTCCCAGCTCTTTAAAAATTTTGAAATGGAACATGTTATTATTACTGTTCTTTCTTCAAGAAAACCATTGGAAATACCCTTTGGCCCCCCTTCCATCGATATCTCAATGCTCTTTTATTTACATACAAACTTTGTGTTCTCATCATACACATAATACGTGTATATTGAAGAAATTGGGGAAATCAGATGTACAAGAATTAAAACAATCCTCAGTTCACAGTCATGGCCTGGAGATGCGTTTACTCCTGTTTTTTCTCTGCATGTATACACTTTTTTAAGTGTAAAAGGCTTCATTATAAGCAAAATTATTTAAGTCAATAAATTTTTAAGAAATTATACATGTTCTGACTCATTCTACTGCCAATCACCTTACCTTCCCCAGTGTTTGAGTCATAATCTTCAAAATAGCCCTTCCAGAAAGAATTTCAGCTCAGTCCACAGTTGTAAGAGTCAGTCCATGATTCTTTTAGTTGGACTTCTTTGATCTCCAATGGAATATGGACACACTTCAAAAATCCCCCACCTGTAATCATTGGGATCCAGTGTCCTCAAGCAGTTTACTGTCAGACCGTACTTAGGGTCAGCTGAGAAGGCTCTGCCTGGTTCTAGATTTCAGACACCCTCTAACATGTTTTAGGGCTTCTCTGGTGGCTCAGTGATAAAGAATCTGCCCACCAATGCAGGAGACAAGGGTTTGATCCCTGGGTCAGGAAGATCGCGTGCTAAAGGCAATGGCTATCCACTCCAGTATCCTTGCCTGGGAAATCCCACGGACAGAGGAGCCTGGGGGGCTACAGTCCGTGGGGTCATGAAGAGTCTGACATGGCTTAGCGACAAACGTACATTAAGTGCAAACCATGGTCACTCCTGAGCTGCCACAGCCGAGAACCGCTAGTAAATGCTAATACGTGAGGTCAAAAGCAGTTTGGGGACGCCCCTGGGGGTCCAGGGTTGACACTGCCGAGTTCCACTGCCAGGGGCACGGCCCCTGGTCAGGGAACTAAGATCCCGCAGGTCACGAGTGCAGCCAAAAGAAAAGTCTGTTAGGGTTCATAGTTTATTAGCAACTCCGTTTGCTATTTTCTCCCTGTAGATCTAACACAGCCTCTGAATAAATGGAACCACGTGGTTACTCTGTGAGGTGACCACAGCCATGTCAGTCCACAGAAAAAGCTGCATCAGGATACAGTTCAGTGTTCTCCCTCTCCTGGCCCTGCCACGCAGCCCATGGGCTCTCAGCTCCCCAGTCAGGGGTCGAGCCCTTGCCCTCTGCATGGAAAGCTGAGTCTTAACCCCTGGCTCACCAGGGAGGTTCCCGCATGCTTTTTTCTCAAAACTGCATCCATGCTCTGCGTGTTATCGTTATCCTTTTCCACTTAACATTTTATGATGAGCATTTTCCACGTTACAAGAGATTTTTCAAAGACTGTTGGTGGCCTCGTCAGTTCTCTGTCTTGCAGCTGGACCATGCCTTTCCTCTCCCTTACTGTCGGCCAGCACGGTTACCTGAACCATCGGTACTTCTGGGACGTGAACAGACGAAAGGCCGTGAAGGTTCAAAGCTGTTTCTGGTTGAACCCACAGCGCTCCTGCTCACACTCACACCGGCCCCAAGAGTGTCCCTCTGCACCGTCACCAACACTGGCGTCATCACTCAGGTTTTGTTTGTTTGGGGTTTTTTTGGACATTCCGCGCGGCTTGAAGAATCTTAGTTCCTGTGCTAGAGATTGAACCTGGGCCGCGGCAGTGGACGCGTCAAGTCCTGACTGCTGGACCGCCGGGAAAACCCCAGCCCCTCACTTCATATTTGCATTTTGTTACGTTAAGAATGCCACTTGTGGGACCTCCCTGGTGGTCCAGTGGCCAGGAATCCACCTTTCGGTGCAGGGCACGTGGGTTCGCTCCCCAGTCTGGGAACTAAGAGCCCACACGCTGCAGAGAAATTAGTTGCCCAAGAACCACAGCTGCTGAGCCCGTGAACTCTGGCGCCTACGCACCACCACTGGAGATAAAAAAGACCCAAGGCAGCCAAATAAATAGTTAGAAATAGAATGGTTATTTGTTCCTGCTTTTTGACAGTTTAGTTTTCTCTTTTGTCCACTATTCCATTTTTAGATGTACACAAATACGTGCAATATATAAACATGTAATACACACACACACACACACATATATATATGGTGTCCAGTGGTGAAGAATCACCTTGCAATGCAGGGGACGCCGGTTCAATCCCTGGTCCACGAGGATTCCACACGCCGCGGGGAAGCAGCCCGGGTGCCACTTCTGAAGCCGCGCACCCTGGAGCCCGCGCTCCGCAGCAAGGGAAGCCATTGCAACGAGAAGCCGTGCTCCACAACGGGAGGGCAGCCCCCACTCACTGCAGCTAGAGCAAGACCTCACACGGTGACGAAGACGCAGAGCAGTCAAGAAAATGTTTTTATTAAAATTAAAAATAATATGAAAGCAAGATACCTTTAAAATATATGCACCTATATACAATATATACACATACATATCAATATATACACATATATATGTATATGCAACACACACGCGCAATATATACACACATCCTGCCCTAGCATGAACATTTTCTTTGTTGCTGCATTTTCAGTGTACACAGGTTTTTGATTACTGTGCAGTCGGGTCTATTCAATTTTTCTTTCCTTTATCGTTTTCCTTGGCTCAAAGAGGCCCTTGCTTACATCCTCTTTTGGTTGTATTTTATATTCACTCTTAAATCCACCCATCTGGGATATAAGTGTCTGAGGTTCCACACCTTTCTTGAACTTCATCCCTCACGCTTCCACAGACCTGCCTGTCTTCTCCATTACTGCTGCTCTGTAATTCATAGACAGCAGGACTGGGGTCACATTTTTAGGAGGTTTAAAAAAATTTTTTTTTAATTTTTATAAGTGAGCCAGGCAGGAGTCATTTTCTCAGAACTTGGCCTCTTCATGCCCCTGCAGATCTCCTTGGGGTTTTGATTATAACTGGCCAGTTTGGAAAGAATTAACATAACTCTATGTGAGATTTGGTCTTCACATCAAAGCACATGGAAGATGACTGTTCATTCAACCATCAGAAAAGGCTTATAGGGCTTCCCTGGTGGTCCAGTGATGAAGAATGCACCTGCAGATGTGGGGGGCGCAGGCTCGGTCCCTGGCCCGGGGAGACCCCACTTAGCGCAGGACAGCGGAGTCCGTGAGCGGCAGGCCCTGCAGCCTGCGCGCCTCCAGTCTGCTGTCGCATCTCTAGCCACGGCAGGGAGAGGCCCGCCGAGCACAGGAACCAAGACCCAGCGCGGCCAAAAGTAAATGTCAATGAAAATGCAAAAGGAGAACGAGTTTAGCGTTGCCTTCAGATGTGTTCATGTATGAATTGTTGAGTTCAGTTTGATTTTCCGGGGTTTGTAAATCAGCCACGTGATAAGATACAGAGGGGAACTCTTGCCTGCGGTTATCCTTTTGTCTATTTCACACTGAGCAGATTTGCTGGGTCATTCCAGAAAGTCTCTAATGGTTTATTGGTTTATCCTGTTTTTTTCTAGGTAAAGTCATTACTTGGAAATAAAAAGTTTGCCTCTCCTTTTTGTATAGGTAGCCTTTTATTTCATTTCTTCTTAAAACCCACACTGGCCAGCACTTCAGGGCAACACCGAGCTGGGAGCAGTGGTCACCTGTGGCAGATTCTGTTTGGGGCGGGTGACTCGGTATGTGTCCTCCTCAACTCTTTGGCTTCCAAAATGGGTGCAGCTGTGGTAGCCACGTGGCCCGGTTCTGACGACCAAGTCTGCTAGAGGTTTGGGGAAAGTCTTGGCTTTCTTAATAGGAGACACTGCTCCTTTCTCTCCCCGGAACTCAGATGCAATGCTTGGAGGTATAGCAGCCATTTTGCAACCGAGAGACAACTGAGGACAAAAGCCACACGCAGTGAAATGACAAATGAAAGAATCTTGGGCCTTGGATGGAATTTGAGCAGCTGTTTTCACCACCGACATTCAACTTCCTGAGTTCTTATTATGAGCTTTTAGCTGTTTTTCTCACATCGGTCCTTCCCCGCAGCTGTATTCCTCACCAGCACAGCATCTGGGTGGGTCTGTAACCAAAGCAGGTTTGGTCTTGCCCCGTGCACAGCAAACCAAAACCCTGAGACGCCCAGTCTTGTAGCCAAGAACGGAGAGCTAGTCTCAGACGTGCGTCCCCCCAGCTCAGCTCAGAGGAGACACAGCTACTCCAAGGCCCTAGAAAACAACGCGGACAAATACCTCAGAGTCTGCCTCCTGGAGCACATTCTGAAAGGCGCTTGAGGGGCTTCCCAGACGGTCCAGTGGTCAGGACTCCACGCTTCCAGCACAGGGGCAGGGGCCAATCCCTGGTCAAGGAACTAAGGCCCTGCATGCCATGAGGCCTGACCAAAAAGAATTCCTTTTCTCAATTAACAAAGAAACAAAAAGAGAAACGATTCTGTCCAGTGATGGCAGGGGGCATGGATTCGGCCTATCACCCCCAGGTTCGGCCTCTCCCCGCCCCATCCTCTCTGTTTCTCAGTGCTGAGGTTGACGCCTGATGGCAGCTCTGTTTACTTCCTCTCACGGGGGCGTAGACCCAACAGGGGCTGAGAGCGGCAGGCTTAGCACTCGCCTGATTTCACTCTTGCCTGGTTTCAAGTTAACATTTTGGTCCCAATAAACATACCACCCACAGGCCGGCTGTTAAGGTCATAGGCCCCAAACCGCAGACAGAGTGAACCTCAGGGGACACGGCAAACGCCAGACATATGGTTACATTTGAAAATTTTTTCTCTTTTTTTAAAATTAATTTTTATTGACGTTTAGTTCGGCTCTTATATGTAGGGATTTTGTCTAGTGTACGTCATGTGGGGTCAGCATCTTACATTTTACATGTTGGAGTGTCTGTATCATTACCTGCCTGGCTGGAACACTTAGGTATTAAATACGGAATGGACGGAACTTGCCCAGTAGTCCAGCAGCTAAGACTCCTGTTCGCCATGCAGGGGGCCTGGGTTCCAGCCCTGGCCAGGGAACCAGCTCCGGCATGCCCAAAGAAGACAGGAGACCTCGCATGCCAGAACTAAGACCCCAGCACAGCTAAATAAATAATAAAATGGCTTTTTTTTTCTAATATGGGAAGGAGACAGACTGGGGAAATAAGAACGTTTTTTCACAATAACCTGATCAAGTAGGACCTTGACAGGGGTACACACACCAGGATTATTTAATTTTATCAGAGGACAGGAGGAGAGAACCAAATTTTAACTTCGTCAAGGAAAAAGGGGACAGGCGATCCATCTAATCTTATATGTTACATCTGAGGAGGTTAGGGATGGTGGAAAAATGACACGTGGTGTCCACCTCTTTGTGACCCCAAGGACTGTAGCCCGCCAGGCTCCTCTGTCCATGGGATTCTCCAGGCAAGAATACTGGAGTGGGTTGCCGTGCCATCATCCAGGGGATCTTCCCAACCCAGGGATCAAACCCAGGTCTCCCACGTTGAAGGTGGATTCCTTACTGTCTGAGCCACCAGGGAAGCCCAAGAATCCTGGAGAGGGTAGCCTCTCCCTTCTCCAGGGGAACTCCCTGACCCAGGAATTGAACCGGGGTCTCCCGCATTGCAGGTGGATTCTTTACCAGCTGAGCCACCAGGGAAGCCTAAACAAGTGAAAAGGCAAACACAAATCAAACAACTCTCACAAATTTAACTTTATTCCTGCTTTTCTCTCTAGTTTGCACAGCTTACAAGACCAGAGACGAGAACACCAATCAGATTGTTGCTATTAAGCAAGGCAGCCAGAGCAGCGGTGAAGGTGGGGGCCCTCCACTCCTGGGCATCCTCCAACATCGGCCCCAGCCTTCCCCAGACCCACCTCCCAGATACTCCAGCAGGGCCTTTGCCTAGACCTCCAGCTGCACACTGACCGACACCCAGCGGCCAGCGAAGGTTTACACGCTCAAAAGAAGACCGGCAGTGGGCCAGCAGGGCCCCAGGCGTGTCCTCCAGCCGAGACGAGCGGCTGCAGGCCCGTGCCTGCTGCTTAGGGCCTCACAAGCCGTGGTCCATCAGAGAAGGGGATGGCAAGCAGCTTCAGCATTCTTGCCTTGAGAACCCCACAAAGAGAATGAAAAGGCAAAAGGATATGACCCTGAAAGATGAGCCCCCATTCTCCTGGGCAGAGTGGAGAAAAAACTCCAGAAAGAATGAAGAGGTTGAGCCAAAGCAGAAACGACACCCAGCTGTGGTTGCATCTGGTGGTGAAAGTAGTTTGACACGGTAAAGAACAGTGTTGCATAGGAACGTGGAATGCTAGGTCAGCGAAGCAAGGTAAACTGGACGTGGTCAAGCAGGAGATGGCAAGAGTGAACATCGACCTTTTAGGCATCAATGAAGTAAAGTGTTTGGGAACGGGTGAACTGAATTCAGATGACCATTGTATCTACTACTGTGGGCAAGAATCTCTTAGAAGAAATGGAATAGCCCTCATAGTTAACAAAAAATCTGAAATGCAGTACTTGGGTGCAATCTTAAACATGACAGGATGATCTCAGTTCATTTCTGAGATAAACCATTCAACATCACAGTAATCCAGGCCTATGCCTCAACCACCATTACCGAAGAACATGAAGCTGAACAATTCTATGAAGACATACAAGACCTCCTAGAACTAACACCAAAAACAAACAAACAAAAAGATGTCCTTTTCTTCACAGGACTGGAATGCAAAAGTAGGAAGTCAAAACATACCTGGGTTAACAGGTGAGTTTGACCTTGGAGCACAAAATGAAGCGGGGCAAAGACTAAAGACAAAGGAGCTTTGCCAAGAGATCGCACTGGTCACAGCAACACAAGAGATGGCTCTGCACATGGGTGTCACCAAATCGTCAGTACTAAAATCAGACTGATTATATCCTTTGCGGCCTAAGATGGAGAAGCTCTATAGAGTCAGCAAAAACAAAACCAGGAGCTGACTGTGGCTCAGATCATGAACTCCTTACTGCCAAATTCAGACTTAAATTGAAGAAAGTAGCGAAAACCACTAGACCATTCAAGTATGACCTAAATCAGACCCCTCATGATTATACAGTGGGAGTGACAAATAGATTCAAGGGACTAGATCTGATAGACAGAGTGTCTGAAGAACTATGGGGGGAGGTTCGTAACATTGTACAGGAGGCGGTGACCAAAACCATGCCCAAGAAAAAGAAATGCAAGAAGGCAAAGTGGCGTCTGAGGAGGCATCACAAATAGCGGAGAAAAGAAGAGAGGCAAAAGGCAAAGGAGAAAAAAAAAAAAGAGGCAAAGGAGAAGCGGGAGGAAATACTCATCTGAATGCAGAGTTCCAAAGAATAGCAAGGAGAGATAGGAAAGCCTTCTTAAGCGAGCAATGCAAAGAAACAGAGGGAAGCAAAAGAAGGGAAAGACGAGATCTCTTTAAGAAAACTGGAGATGCCAAGGGGACGTTTCATGCAACGATAGGAACAAAAAGCACAAAAATGGCAAGGACCTAACAGAAGCAGAAGAGATTAAGAAGAGGTGGCAAGAATACACAGAAGAACTGTACAGAAAAGCCTTAATGACCCAGATGGTCACAGTGGTGTGGTCACTCACCCAGAGCCAGACATCCTGGAGTGTGAAGTCAGGTGGGCCTTAGGAAGCATCACTACGAACAAAGCTAGTGGAGGTGATGGAATTCCAGCTGAGCTGTTTCAAATCCTGAAAGATGATGCTGTGAAAGTGCTGCACTCAATATGCCAGCAAATTTGGAGAACTCAGCAGTGGCCACAGGACTGGAAAAGGTCAGTTTTCATTCCAGTCCCAAAGAAGGGCAATGCCAAAGAATGTTCAAATTACCATACAATTGTAATCACTTCCCATGCTAGCAAGATTATGCTGAAAATCCTTCAAGCCAGGCTTTGGTAGTAAATGAACCAAGAACTTTCAGATGGATAAATTGGATTTAGAAAAGGCAGAGAAACCAGAGATCAAATTGCCAACATCCGCTGGATCACAGAAAAAGCAAGAGAGTTCCAGAAAAACATCTACTTCTGCTTCATTGACATAGCTAAAGCCTTTGACTGTGTGCATCACAACAAACTTTGGAATACTCTTAAAGAGATGGGAATACCAGACCACCGACCTTCCTCCTGGGAAATCTGTATGCGGGACAAGAAGCAAGGTTGGAATTGGACATGGAACAACAGACTGATTCAAAATTGGGAAAACAGTATGACAAGGCTGTATACCATGACCCTGTTAATTTAACTTATATGCAGAGTACATCATGCGAAAAGTATGTGGGTGAAGCCCAAGGTGGAATTAAAATTGCCAGGAAAAACATCGATAACCCCAGATGACAGAGGTTGATGATGCGTCTTGCAGATGATAACACTCTATTGGAAGAAAGCCAAGAGGAACTAGAGAGGCTCTTGATGAAGGTGAAAGAGGAGAGTGAAAAACTGGCTTAAAACTCAACAGTCAAAAAATGAAGATCATAAAAAAAAAAAAAAAAAAAAAAAAAAAAAAAAAAAGATGGTAACTTGTGCCCCCAACACATTGTAAAAAATAGGGGGGAAAAGTGGGAACAATGACTGATTTTATTTTCATGGGCTCCAAAATCAACGTGGACGGTGACTGCAGCCATGAAATTAACAAAGCTTGCTCCGTGGAAGAAAAGCTATGAGAAACCTGACAGAATGTGAAAAAGCAGAAACATCAACTTGTCAACAAAGGTCTGTTTAGTCAAAGCTATGGCTTTTCCATTAGTCATGTATGGATGTGAGAGCTGGATCATTGAGAAGGCTCTGTGTCAAAGAACTGATGCTTTTAACTGTGGTATTGGAGAAGATTCTTGAGAGTCCCATGGACTGCAAGGAGATCAAACCAGTCCATTTTAAAGGAAATCACTCTTGAGTATTCATTGGAAGGACTGATGCTGAAGCTGAAACTCCAATACTTTGGCCACCTGGTGCAAAGAACTGAATTATTGGAAAAGACCCTGATGCTAGGAAAGATTGAAGGCAGGAGGAGAAGAGGGTGACCAGTCAGAATGGCCATCGTTAAAGAGGGAGAAGAAGAGATGATTGGATGGCATCACTGAGTCAATAGACACGAGTTTGGGAAAACTCAGGGAGATGGTGAAGGACAGGGAAGCCTGGTGTGCCGCAGTCCATGGGGTCACAAAGAGTCAGACACGACTTAACGACGGAGCAACCCGAGGAAATCTACAGATGTAGTTTGATCCCTATCAAATTTCCCATAAAAATTTCATGGAACAAGAATAACCAAAACTTTATATGAAACCATCGAAGACCAAGGATTGCCTAAGCAAGCCTCAGGGGGAAAAAAACGAAGCAGGAGTCATAAGCCTCCAAAACCTCACATAATAGTCCAAAACTAATCAAAATGGTGTGGTGCTGGTATAAAAACAGACATACACATCGACAGAACAGAGAGTCCAAAAATAAACCCATACATCTATGATCAATTAATTTTCAACAAAGGAGGCCAGAATATAAAATGGGAAAATGACTGTCTGTTCAGCAAGTGATGCTGGGAAAATTGGCAGCTGCATGGAAATCAAACACACCCTTACACCAAGAACAAAAATGAACTCAGATAACTTAAAGACTTAACTGTAAGATATGACGCTATTAAACTCCTAGAAGAGAGCACAGGCAAAACATTCTCGGACATGAATCACACCAATGTTTTCTTAGGTCGGGGTCTCCTAAGGCAACAGAGATAATAACAAAAGTAAAAATAAATAAATGGGACCTAATCAAACACACAAGCTTTTGCACAGCAAAGGAAATCATAAACAAGATGAAAAGACAACATACGGACTGGGAAAACATATTTGCAAATGATGTGACTGAGAAGGGCTTACCCTCCAAAATACATAAACAACTCATACAACTCGGCAACAACGACCAGACAACCTAATCAGAAAATGGGCAGAAGACCTAAACAGACATTTCTTCAAAGAAGAGCTACAGATGGCCAACAGGCAGATGAACTATCAGAGAAATGCAAAATCAAAACTACAATGAAGCATCACCTCCCACCAGTCAGAATGGCCGTTGTTAAATAGTCTACAAATAACAAATGCTGTGGAGGGTGTAGAGAAAAGGGAACCCTCCTACACGGTTGGCGGGAAATACATTGGCGCAGCCACCACGGAAAAGAGTATGGAGGTTTCTCAAAAAAAAAAAAAAAAAAACAGAGTTGCCATACGATCTAGCAATCCCATTCCCGGCATATACCCAGACAAAACCATAACTCAAAAATACACATGCAGCCCAGGGTACACTGCAGCGCCGCTTACAACAGCGAAGACACGGGAACAACCGCAGCGCTCGCCAGCAGAGGGATGTGTAAAGAGGATGCGGCACAGACATACGACGGAACATCCTGAGCCCTGTGAAACTGAGAGTTGCTCGGTCGTGTCCAGCTCTTTGTGACACCCATGGACTGTAGCGTCCATGGGATTCTCCAGGCCAGAATACTGGAGTGGGTAGCCTTTCCCTTCTCCAGGGGGTCTTCCCAAAACCAGGTCTCCTGCATTGCAGGTGGATTCTCTACCAGCTGAGCAACAAGGAAAGCCCATGAAGAAGAACGAAATGACAGGAGTTCTCCAGCTGTCCAGTGGTTAGGACTTGACGGTGCCACGGCATGGGGCACAGGTTTGACCCTTGGTTGGGGAACCAAGCCCCTGCATGCTGTGTGGCACAGCCAAAGGAAAAAAAAGAAAGAAAGAATGGTATGTGCAGCAACATATGTGCAACTAGAGATTATCATACTAAGTGAAGTGACTCAGAAAGAAAAAAACAAATGTCTGGGCTTCCCTGATGGTGCAGTGGTGAGAATCTGCCTGCCAGTGCAGGAGACACAGGTTCGATCCCTGGTCCAGGACGATCCCCTGTGCATGGAGCAACTCAGCCTGTCTGCTGCAACTCCTGAGCCCACGAGCCACAGCCACTGAAGCCCAGGCGCCTGGAGCCTGTGCCCCACAACAAGAGAAGTCACAGCAACGGGCAGTCACGCAGCGACGAAGACCCCGAGCAGCCAAAAGTAAACAGCCGTTAATCAAGAGAAAAGAAAGACAAATAGCATATGATACCATTTACATGGGAAATCTAAAATATGACATAAAGGAACCAATCTCCCTAAAGGGCTTTGGCCACAACTGGGAAGTTGGGAATCCACGTGCAGTGGAACACGGTCACCCCCGGGTCGTGTCCTGGTGGGAACGGCCACCCTGGCGAGGGCGTCCCTGCCCCCGGAGCAGCTCTGTTCTGTGTGTGCAAGACCCACGTGTGTAACAAGGGCTGACAATATGTGTTGCCAGGATTCCTCCCAATCCTGGGGCGGGGCAGGACTTGCTAAATCCCCAGGAAGCGCTGCCCAGCAGTCCTCATGCAGCTTAACTTTTCTTTTCTGGCTGTGCCGGGTCTCGGGCTCTCTCTGCTTGAGAGAGGGGCTACTCTCCATTGGCTGTGCCTGGGCTCCTTGGGGCAGTTGGCTTCTCTTGCCATGGAGCGTGGGTTTTAGAGTGCGCAGGCTCGGTGGCTGTGGCGGCCAGCCTTAGCTGTCCTGAAGCTTGTGGAATCTTCCCACCCGTGTCCCCTGCACTGGCAGGCGCATTCTTTACCGCTGGACCACCACGGAAGTCCACCTTGCATGGCTTAACTCTTGTATCTGGATCTCCCCACTTGAAAGCAGACAACACTTGGGATTCAACACTCATGTTATGCAAAAAAAAAAAAAAGACCTCCTTCAGATCCAATACAGTAGCAAGTAGAGTGCCCAACTCAGGGATTGTTCATTCTTGCTGTTTCAGTCGCTAAGTCATGTCTGACTCTCTGCAACCCCATGGATGGCAGCCCACCAGGCTCCTCTGTCCAGGGGATTTCCCAGGCAAGAATACTGGAGTGGTTGCCGTGTCCTCCTCCAGGGGATCGTCCCGACCCAGGGATCGAACCTGTGTCTCTTTCACCGAGGCAGATTCTTCACCGCTGAGCCACTAGGGAAGCCCATATTCACCGAAAAGCGTCTTCCAAACCCAAATCCCCCCAAACCAAACCATCTCTTTGCTACAAAACAAAACTAAGCAAGCAAGATCTCAGCACCCGCTGAGAAAGTCAGGGGGCGGTCCTGGAGCAAAGGGGCCAGGCCGGTGCCCAGACTCAGCCACGGCCTCTCAGTACCGGCCTCAAACGAGCCTCAGCGGAAGGTCCATCCGGACTCACCTCTCCGCTGGCTGCTGCTAGTTCCCTGGAAGCTGAGCTGCCGAGTTTTGCCGCAGCAAGGAGAAGCAGCCACAGAGCTGCCTCCCTGAAGACCGGGGCCAGGGTGCCCACGGAACGAAGGAGCAGCACGACCTTGGCATGGGGCACGTGGGGCAGGCTGCGGGGGACGGGCAGGCGCAGCTGGAGCGTGGGGTACAGGGTCCCAGCGGGCCTAACCAGCTCAGCTCAAACTAGACGCAGCTGACTCCAGACGCCTAGAAAACAACTCAGGCAGACTCCTTATTCAGGCTCCATGCGACCTGGAGGACTCACCCGTCTTAAGCCCACGTGGCTCTGCGTTGGCCGGTGGAACGAACTTGGCTGATTACCCATGGGCTCAGGTCTCCATCCTGACTTAAGGGTGACAGAGCTGGTATTTCAGTATCAGGTGAAATGCCGACCACTGGCCAAGACTGACTTTTGCCCTGTTGATAAAATATCTTTGGGCTTCCCTGGTGGCTTGTCGGTAAGGAATCCACCTGCCAATGCAGGAGGTGCCAATGTAGGGATCACAGGTTCGATCCCTGATCCAGGAAGATCCCACACGCCATGGAAGTACTGAGCCTGTGTTTCTTGGCGAGAGATGCCACTGCAGGGACGAGGCAGCTAGAGCAAAGCCTGGGAGGCAACCCGCCACTGTCACAAAGAAAGACGTTTCTAAAAACTCACGAGAACCTACAACTGTCTGAATAAAATTTAAAAGATGAATAGGTCAATAAACTACCTCTATGAGCCCAGTTTGCTAAGTCTCTGGAAAATCGCTGCTGGATGCTGAACAGGGCAAACCCCTCTGCAGCCCCAGAGATGGCTGCAGGCTTGTTTCCTGGTGGAGATGCAGCTGGACTGTGAATAGGTTTTCAGTCACCCCATCGTCTTTGTGTTTCTGGGGTAAACCCCGTTCGGCAGCGGTGCGCTAACATTCGGGGTGTGTGAACTGGGGGTGCCGCCAGCCGGGCTGCCCCGCGGTGAGCTCCAGACGTCACTCTGGTGTTGCCAGGAAACAACCACTGAGATGGGGCCTTGGTCCTGCTCCAGAGTGGTAAGGGGCCTGAGCTCAGCTCCGCCTGCAGGGCCGGTCTGCTCACTCAAAAACAGAACGAGAAATGAGGAATGAAGTGGGGTGGGGGCCAGGACAGGACTCATGAGGACCCCTAATATATGCACTGGATTTCTAGGTGATGAGTCCCATTCTGAATTATTAAAATTACTTTAATGAATTAATAATTCATTACAATGAATTATTAAAATAACATGTAAAGACATGTTACTTCTGTAATCGGCACAAAAAGCAATTTCCACCTTGAATGATAAAGTGCAGGGGCCACAGGTTTTCCCATGGCGCTGCTTGGGAGTGATGGACAGTGGGGGCGGGGAGGGCAGCAACCAGGCCACCTCCATGCGCTCCTTGACGGTTTGGTGGCGGGAGCCACAGGCAGAGCCGGAAGGTGACATGCAGCCAGCGGGCCCGTCCTGGGGAGTGGAGGGCCCCTCCCTGAGCCTGAGATGAGTCATGGCATCTGGGTGCTAGTCAGGGTCGGAGCAAGGTGACGAGAAGCCTGAGCTCAGACTGGGAGTGGGGAGCTGGGGCCAGGGTGCTGGTGTCGAGAAGTGGGCAACGGGCGTGGAAAGTGGCCTGCCCTCAGCGGCTGCTTCGGGGCGGGATACCGATTACAAAACAGCTGGCAGGGCCCAAGGGCTCTTCCGCCCTGAGCACTCCTGGCAGTGGGCGGCAGGGGTGGGCCAGTCAACCTCTGTTTATGAAGACATGCCTCCAGCCAGATTTGGGCCCTGGGCTGCAGCTGGCCGATTCCTCCTGTGGACCATAGAGTAGGAAAAGTATGGCGGGTGAATAGGATGGGGGCCGGGCCCATGGCTCTCGGCAGACACGGAGGCTTTAGGTGACTGGGAAGGACTGGGGAACACCTACGACCTGCTTCCCTCGGCCCAAAGCACGAAAGCCTGCCACCAAGGAAAGCCCCCAGGTCAGAACGTCCCTGGCTGCCCCCACCTGGTGTGGGCACATTGCGACCTGGGCTACCCCAGTGCTCAGACCTTGGAAGGAAAAAGGTCACCTGACTCTTCCAGGGTCTGGCTCCCTCTCCTCTGAGATTGCCCTATCAAGCCTATTAAGACAGGCGCTCTGATTGGAATAAAATAAAGCTTTGCTCCTTAGTTCTGGCCTAAGACCCTGCAGAGTTGCCTGAGCCATGCAAATTGTTACTGTGGCCCCAAATTCACTCAAACAGGGACTTGAAGGCAGAGATCCATTACACCAGATGTGAAGAGGTGGGGTGATGATCCCCCTTCTTTCTCTAGTGAACAGTCCAATGTGGCCTAGTTTTCAGCCAAGAAAGGATGAATGGCACCTTGCTGTGAACCGCTGTGACCTGAGCCAGTGTCAGGTAAGGCCCTGTCCCATCAGCCGTCCTGGCTCTAGCAGGCAGTGACCCACTGGCCAGGATTCTGTTGTTACAATCGCACTATTACATTCCACAGAGGCCTGCAGCGGCCAGCCTCCACTCACATTCACATTTGTTTCATACAGTAATTATAAAATACAAAAAGCTGAAACATCACTTTGCCGACTAAGTTCTGTATAGTCAAAGCTATGGTTTTCCTAGTAGTCATGTACGGCTCTGAGAGGTGGGCCACAAAGAAGGCTGAGCACTGAAGAATTGATGCTTTTGAACTGTGGCGTTGGAGAAGACTCTTGAGAGTCCCTTGGACTGCAAGGAGATCAAACCAGTCCATCCTAAAGAACATTAAATCTGAACATTCATTGGAAGGACTAATGCTGAAGCTGAAGATCCAATATTTTGACCATCTGATGCAAAGAGCCAGCTCATTGGAAAAAACCCTGAAGCTGGGAAAGATTGAGGGCAGGAGGAGAAGGGGATGAAAAAGGATGAGATGGTTGGATAGCATCATCGACTGGATGGACATGATGTTTGAGCAAGCTCTGGGAATTGGTGATGGACAGGGAGGCCTGGCGTGCTGCAGTCCATGGGTTCCCAAAGAGTCAAACACGACTGAGTGACTCAACAGGAACAGGTAACATCAATTTTACAGTTTTTTTTTTGTTGTTGTTGTTTTTCTTCTATTTTTCTTACGTGGCTCGAAGGATCTTAGTTCCCCCACCGGGGATCAGGATGGAACCTGCCTCCCCTGCATTGCCAGGCGGATTCTTAACCATTGGACCACTGGGGAAGTCCCTGTGGATTTTTTTAAGCTAAAAAAATTCGGCATTTGGTTGCAAGGGGCAGCCCAACCCCTGCCTATGCCGGCGGTACCTGGAGGGCAGAGTGGTTGGACGTCCGGAGAACGCATCGGGGAGCGGCGGGCTGCTGCCTCCGCCTCTGAGGGTGGACACCGTGCGTGCCCACGAGGTCTCGGTGGAGGCAACCACTCCCGCCCCCCCCCCCT
>CM035282.1:623788-639418 GCA_020226075.1 Hydropotes inermis
CGCCCCGGGTGCTGCCGAGGGCCCCCCCGCTAGATGGCGCCACCGCCTCGCGGGCGCGCGTTCCGGCGCCGGCCCACCGCTCCGCGGGCAGCAGGGCGCCTCCTCGGAGAGTCCCTTACCCGGTCCCGGCCCCCAGCACCCCGCCCCCGGGAAGGCGCGTCAGACGAGGACACGCCTCCTCCGGGAGGCGCGCGAGGGACACGCAAGCACCCACAGCGAGCGCCCGGCACGAACGCGCGGGCAGGGGCGCAGCGAGCGCCGGGGGCCGGAGCCGGTCTAGCTCGGCTGAGGGCAGAACATGAGCGGTGGTCTCCTGGGGAGACAGGGAGGGCTGGAGAGCGGGAGAAGGAAGGGTTTTAGGGCAGAGAAGCTGCTCTGGACCGTGTTACAGCGGTGGACACGGGTCATCGCGCGTGTGCCCATAGCGCGAACGTCAGTGACCCAGATGGGAACCACGGGCTCCGCCGGACGCTGGCCTGTCACTGCAGGCCCACAGATTCTAACAAGGAAGGTTTTGATAGGAGAGGAGGTATATGGGAACTCTCTGTCCCTTCTGCTTAATTTTGCTGTGAACCTAAAACTGCTCTAAAAAAATAAAAACTGTTTTTTTTAGAAAAGTAATTCAAGGTGAGGCGGAAACAAACTCTGAAAAACGGGTCAAGGGAATATAAAGTGGGTTCTGGCTTAATGAAAACTGTAGGGTGAAGGCCAAGCTTTGTCTTTCTGTTAAACCAGCTTCTACCAAGTAGCTTTGACTTTGCAACACATGCAACAGGACTCTGGGGTTTAACCCCCAGTGGGGGCCACTCTGTGGCCCATTGCACCCCCAAAGTCATTACCCAACCACAGTCATGTGTGTCCAAGGCTCCCAGACCACCAGCTGCCTCAGGTTAAGTATTCAGCCCAATGTCACAGCTCACCCGGTGAGGCGCTGACCTCATGACTTTTTTTCTTTTTTTTGGTGTGGTAAAAGACACATAGCATTAACTTTACCATCTTAACCCTTTTTAAGTGCTTAGCTCAGTAATAAGTACACTGACACTGTTATGTAGCCGTCACCACCAGCCATCCTGATAACCCTTTGCATCTTGTAAAACTGAAACTCCGTCCCCACTAAACACTAACTGCCCACCCCCCAACCCAGCCCCTGGCCCCCCACTTTCTGTCTCTCTGCGAATCTGTTGTAAATACCTCACATAAGCGGAAGTATATAGTATGTGTTCTTTTGTGATGAGCTGATTTCATTTTCATTTAGCGTAATGTCTTCAGAGTTCACCCTTGTTGTATTATGTGTCAGAATTTCTTCCCTTTCTAAGGCTGAGTAATATCCCACTGCATGAATGGACCTCCCTTTGCTATCCATTCATCTGTCGACAGACACTTGGGTCGTTTCCCATCTTCGCTAATGTGAAACTAACCTCTTGACTAACCCAGGTGACTCAGCCCTGTAGCTGGACTCTGATGATGCCCTCACTCACCACGACTGTCCCCATGAGGACCCAGGGTACCGGCCCCACTGGACCCATCGATGGCTCCTCCACCCAGACTCCCTTTTGTGCACCCACGTGCCCTCCTGCTTGTCCTCTGAGGGGGCCCCAACCTCTGCAGACACCCTCGCCTATCTCTGGACTCTGGCTGTCTGCTCTCAGACCTCTGCTCTCCTAACGCCACCCCCCAGCTTCACTGCCCTCTTGGGAGGGCCCTGCATACCGTGAGCCTCCCCAAAGGAACTGACTGCTGGGTGTGTCGAGGGCACCCCTGGCCTTGTCATAGCCTCCCTGCAGCCTTAAGGAAACCTTGGCCTCCACATGGCTCTTACCATCTGTGGCCACCTCAAACCATCTTCCCAGCAGCTACTGACTCGATCAATTTAAGCTCAAAACAGACACACAGACAAACAGACAAAATGGTCAGACCCTGAAATCAAAAGAAGCAGACACTGGAAACCGAGTCCTCAAAAAAGATCAAATTCTTCCTGTGCTCCCAGCAGACGAGGCCCTGGTGCACAGGCCCCGGGGGCTCCCTGGGGCTAGGGTTAGCTCTCAGGCAGTACCCGGAGGAGTGACCAGGACCCAAAGACAAGGGTCGGGGCTGCAGGACCGCATGGAGAGATGTACCAGACAGTCAGTGGATGGTTTTACTCCCGCTATGGCGGCAGGAGCAACACTGGCTTACAAGAGATGTTGACCAGGAAAGGTAGCAGCTGGCGTTTCCTAGAGCCAGGTGATGGAGGGAGTTGTGAGAACGGATGAGGGAGTCTGGCACGTGCCAGGACAACTTGGCCTTTCAGGGTCGGGCTCTGGGCTCACAGTGGGGTGCGACCTCCAGCACAGATGAATTCAGTAGCATCGTCCCGTGTCCACCTCCTGGTGTGTAGTGGACTGAGCGCGGTGGGTCCTCCTGGGAGCCTGCAGGGTGTGTGTGTGTGTGTGTGCGTGCATGCACGCGTGTTGCAGAGTCTGTGTCTCTCCCAGGTTTTCTCTGAGCTGGGCGCTGTGTTGTGCCGCACGTCTGTGCCGTCTCCGTGTCCCGCACCTGGTGGTACCGTGTGCGCTGCTGAGCCTTCTCTGTTCCAGGTGAGTTTTGCCGAGAGAGCGTGCTTCCTCCTACACGCGTGTGTGCGTCTCGCCCCGTGTTTCCCCCGGTTCTCCTGGTGTGCGTGTGCAGTGTGACAGGGCTTCAGCCTCCGCGTTTCCGTGTTCGTGTTGGCAGGGCTGTCTGTTTCCGTCCCGGGGCGGGGGTGGGGACTGGTGGCATCTCTCGGCCTCTCTGCTGGTCTGGCTGTAGGCGCAGGTATGTTTCCGTGTGTGTGTCCATGCGCACGCGTGTGCACGCGTGTGTGCATTCAGCTCGGCCTCTGTGTGGCGTGTGCTCCGGCTCAGGCCTTCTCCAGTCCCACATTCCTCCCGCTCCTTTGTGCTTGTGCTACAAAAAATATTTGCATTTTCCACGACTCATAATTTTTCCTCCTCAATCGCTACCAGATGTGAGTCCTGTGGTCCCCGTCCCCATGGCAACGGAGGTTCCAGCAGCCGCGGTTCCCTTTTGTGGCGCCTGCCCTGGGAGCTGGCGCTGCTGCAGGGCCACGGTGGGGGAGTGGGTGTCGGGCCGGGCTGGGGTTTGGCAGCTCCCTCACCAGGCTGCTACCTAGACCGTCCGGGGGTGCTTCCCGGGCTGGGTGCCCCAGGGTGCCAGTGGCAGGGTTGCTGCGGGAAGTGCCACAGGGGCCCCCGCTCTGTGGGGCGCCGACACAGAGGGGCTCCTGAAGTTCAGGGTCTCCGATGCTCAGAGGCTCCGGGGCAGGGGCGGAGGGGCCCGGGGGAGGCCTGCAGGACGCGAGATACGGGGCCCGAGCCCTCCAGTCACCCTGACCGTGCTGATCCAGGCCGGGGAGTGGTTTGCCTGCTGGAGCAGGGGTTGGGGGGTCGGGGAGCAACAGGGTAGGCACGGCGAGTGGGGGTGCCCAGCCACTGCCACCTGACCCACCGCCTGCCCTCCACGCCCTCCTTGGTCCGTGCCCTGCCCTCGCTGGGCCTCTGCCCCTCCTGGCCGACGTTAAGGCTGTGTTCTCCACCCGGCAGCCAGCATAGCCTGGTGCCAGAAGGAAGGGATGAGGCTGTGGTCAGGCGCAGGGCCATGGCTGGGAGGGTGCCCAGCTGGCTCTAGGGAAGCCGCGTGCCCAGGGAGCAGGAGCCCGCCTTCCACGTGTGGCCCGACCAGGCCAGAGGCGGGGACCACAGCCACGGGAGCCACGCCAGATGTCCACCCGTGCCATGAGGCGTCTCCGCTCAGCTGGCTTGGCCCCTGCATGGGTCACCGATGTGGACCTCCAGGTGGCATCCGGCCAGAGGACCGGAGACTCACCAGGTGAGACCCCTGAGCTGCCAGCACTGGTCACACTCCAGTCGTTCCAGGGTCCACAAGGAGGGCGTGG
Organism: Hydropotes inermis; assembly: GCA_020226075.1. NCBI lineage: Eukaryota > Metazoa > Chordata > Mammalia > Artiodactyla > Cervidae > Hydropotes > Hydropotes inermis. The sequence continues at coordinate 627,723 of CM035282.1, forward strand.
GGAGGTGATGGGAGCATCTTGATGGAAATCTCCTGATGGAAATCTCCTGATGGAAAGAGCTGGCAGCAGGATTGGGGGGGGGGGTGAGGAAGAGGCCCACCAGGCAGAGGCAGGTGATGGAGGAGTCCAGGTGGGCGGGGACAGCGCACACCATAGAGAGGTGAGGTTATGAAGCTCGGGAAGGTCACTTGCGAGGCCCTCCTGAGGGCCACAAGCCCTGAAGACACAGAATAAGAGATGCAGAAAGAAGGCTGGCCAGAGAGGGGCCAGCCGGGGCTCGGGGCCAGGCATGCTCCCCCCTCCCCCAGCTCCCGCAGCCAGCAGGGTGGGCGGCTGAGAGTTTCCGGCTGAGGACAGGGAGCCCATTGAGACGGACAGCAGGGCTCTGTGCACGGCCAGACGGTCTTGTTTGTGCCAGACGTGGCCCGGCTAGAGGCCGTGCCCCTGGCCTGCTGCCCCTGGCCCCAGCCTCTGACCCGCCCCAGGCACACCAAAGAGCTTGGGGCCCCGAGTGTCACAGCGGTGGCCGGTGGGGAAGGCGCAGGGCAGGGGTCGCCACGCACGGGCTCCTTCCTCGTAACCACCCTATCTGTTCCTGCCCGCCCCGGCATCACCAGCTGCCAGTGGAGGGGGGGTGGGCTGAGTGGATGCCCAACACATTGGATAAAAAGCTGAAGGCTGGGCAGACGGACAGGACCCACTTCCCACGTGGTCTTGGGGGACCACATCTGGGCTCCCAGATGCCACTTGGGTCAAGGGGTGCCAGGTTTCTTGGGGTGACGCCCTTGTCAGAGGCCCAGCAGAGAGGAAACGGGCAGACCATGGTGGTGGTGGGGGAGGCACTTTATTCAGAAAGCTTTGGCCAAGCCCCTGCCGAGAGGAGCCCATCCTGGGGCCCCCCCAGGGGTGGGGGTGGTGGGGGCAGCCCTGCCGGGGGCCTATAAATACATCTCCTCAGGCCACTGGAGTTGCCCCTCAGATTCCCAGGCATGTGGGGTGCTGGGAGGCCATCAAAACCAGCTTGACAGCAGAGGGGGCTGGGGAGGACTGCTTAGGGGACAGCCAAGCCCCCTGAGGAGCAGAGACCAGCCCTCCTCCCCAGGCTCCTGAGGCCCTGGGGCTCGGCCAGTGGAAGGAGCCTCTGGCCAGGGTCGCCGGGAGGGAGCCTCCAGCCAGAGGCACCAGGCCCTGACCGGAGAGGCATCCCGGGTGGAAGTGCTTCTGGCCCCAGCCAGTGAGAAGGTGGCCCAGACGAGGCACTCTGGGCCAGTGGGAGGTGTTCTCTAGACAGAGCCCTCCTGCCCCTGGCCTTGGAGAGCCCAGTGGGCAGACGGGAGCCCTCCCCAGGGAGGCTGTGGGAAAGGAGGGGTCAGCGAAGCGCCTGTCAGGCCTCAGCCACCGGGATGGGGCTTCCTGCCGCAGCATGCAAGGTCCGTCCAGGAGGGCCTCGGGGCCCGAACCAGCGAGACGCAGCGTCCCGCCCGGCAGCTCCCGTGGCAGAGGAGGGCGCGCAGGGCGCGGGGCGCCAAGCAGTGCTGCTAAGCGGGGAAGTTGCAGGCCCGCAGGCCGCCCTTACTACAGCGTGGGTGCGCCCGCCCGGCCCGGCTCGCCCGCCAGCTCCCGGCTCTTCTTGCGGGGCGGCTTCTGAATGGGGGTTTTCTTTCGAGGGGTGTCGGATCCGGGCGTGCCGGCTGCCGCCTTTTCGGGCCCCGGGGCCTCGGGCGCAGGGGGCGAACGGGCCGGCGAGGAGGGAGGCACGGAGCGCTTGGCCTTCTGCGGAGGCGCCGGCTTCTCTCGGGGGCCCTGCATGCCTGGGGGCCCCTCGGCGCGGCCCAGACTGCGAGTCTTGTCGCGCAGCTCGGCGGCCAGCATGGAGGCGGCCTCCGGAGCGCTGCGCGGGGGCCCGCCAGAGTCCATGGGCTCTGGGAGGCCCGGGCCGCGGCCCCGAGCCCGAGCCCGAGGCGGGGAGGATGCCGCGAGGGCCGGCCCCTCCTCCGCCAGCCCGGGGGGCCGCGCCGACGTGTCGCTGGGCGTCCGTTTCCTCTTGCTGGGGCTGGGAGCGACCCCGGGGCCCGCGGGTGGAGGCGAGGGCGCACGGGCGGCTGCGGCGGCCCCGGCACCGTGCTTGCCATGGATCCAGGACACCTTGGGTTTGGTGGCGGGGTCGGGTGGTGGCGGCTTCCGGCGCTCGGGCGATGGCGAAAGTGACAGACCTCGGGCCTCGTCTTGGACCCGGGCCGGCCGGGCCTCGCGCCGGGCCACGCGCGCATACAGCGCCCCTCCGGGCCCGTCACCGCTGCATGCGGACCGCTCGCTGTCGGAGGACGCGGGGAGGGGCGCCGCCTCCTCCGCGGGCGTGGTCACTGGCGCCGCGGCGGGGACCTCCGAATCCCGGCTCTCCGCGGCCGCCTCTGACCAGGGAAGAGCGGGACGGTCACCGCCCGCGGGAAAAGCTCGGCCCTCCAGCCTACAGGCACAAGCCCCCGCCGGCGCCCCCTCCTGGCCTCTTCCCGCCGCCACTGGCGCTCAGGCGTCCTGGCATCCAAACAGGCCTGGCCGGCTCCGCGCGCTGACCGCTGACTTGGAGCCCCCAGGCAGGACGAGGGGCTCCTTCCTGGGCCGCAGCCCTACCTCGGCCCCACCCCTCCCCCACCGCCACCATCGCCATATCTGACTCGATTCCTTATCCTTCTTTAAGAGCAAGGCCTTCCAAGGCTCAGGGTCATTCACGGGGACAGTAGCAGGAGAGGGGCCAGAAGGCCAGCGAGTGAGGTTGCTTCCTGACGTTTGTGAGCCAAGGCTTCCGGAGAAAGTGCCTCCAGACCTCAAAGACTCCCTTTCCTGTCTCCTCTTGCCAGCCCCTCCCCCAGCCCAGAAACTTCTCTCTGCCTGGTCTCCCCAGATGTGAACCTGGCTGTGGCTACCTCCCCAGACCCCCAGCCCAGTCTGGTGCTGGGCAGCACAGAAGCCTGACCTGCAGCCTCAGCTGTGTGCCCACCCCGCCAGCTGACAGCATCACCAGCCCTTCCTCCCCGTCCCTCTGAGCACAGGGGTCTTTTCAGCGAGAATCCTTCACTGGGTCAGAGCGAGAGGGGTCCTCACCCCAAGCAGAGGCCAACTCACCCTCGTGGGGTACACAGTACACGGGGCCTTCATCCGTGGTATCGAAGGAGGAGAAGGAGGCCCGGGAGGACCATGATGGTGAGGGCTGCTCGAGCCCCGAGGGCGGCTCCAGGAAGCTGCAGTTGAGTGTGTTGTCCAGGTCGTGATGGGCCACTGCGGAGGACGGGGCACAGCTGCCAGGGGCCCTGCCTTGCCCAGCCAGGGCCCTCACCAGCCCTCCTGCCACAGTGAGGTAGGGACCCAACGAGCTGTACCCCAAGACTCTCTCCCAGCAGCCAGGGAGCTGACCGAGGTCAGGCCGAAATTGTGAAAACGGGGCGCACCTAGCTGGGAGACGGCACCAGGCCCCCCGGGTCATGCTTCACACCCTGCCCCGAGCACCGGAGAGCAAACGCGCAGTGGGGAGGCCACCTTTTGGTTCAGCCCACCTCGGCAGGCTGCCACCCGCCCCCCGGCACGGCCTCGACAGATGTAGACCCTGCCAGCAGGGAATCACAGAGCCTGCCAGCCTGTCCCCCTCGCACAAACAGGAGGCGGGCTCCAGCCCCTACACCCGTGTCCACAGACCCCACCAAGCTGAGTGGGCCCATCGTGGCTTTTCTCAGCAGTCTCCACCTTTACCGCCCAGGAGACTTCATCGCCTCGTCCCCTTCATCTTTGGAAACAAGTGGGAAAGACACAGAGCGTGCACCCCGGTGTGAACCAGTGCAGAGAGGAGAGAAAACGGCACTCCCTGCAGCCCGCGGCTGACCCGTCCCGACATCGCGGTGGGGCCCAGGGGTCAGCCTGCCCCCTTTCCAGGGAAGACCCTGGGCACTGCCAGAAATCTGGGCCGGGGGCAGGGGCTTCTTGCGGCAGGGCATTCCCACGCACAGGTCCCGCGTCCACCTGCGGCTCCGCACCAGGACAGACGGTGCGTTCACTCCTGCAGACTTCGGGGTGACGGGACGTCCGGGCCACCCCCCCGGCCTTCCTCCCGGGCTCCCCTGTATTCGCGAGCCCTCTTTCCTCGCCCTGGGCGCACCCCTCCTCAACCCTCCCATGGACAATCAAGGCCCCGCCGTCCCTATACTGACACGGTCACGGCCACTTCCCAGCAGCCGCCTGCGTCCGAGGTGTTCCCCGGTCATCCTTACCTACGACCTTGGGCAGCTTCTGCCTGCGGAGCGGGATCCGGGGAAGCTTCATGCTGATACGACTGAAGCGTCCGCACAGGCGCTGCGGCGCCTTCTTCCTGCCCAGCGACAGCTCCCTGCGGGGTCGGGGCCTGAGCGAAGGGGACTGGGCCTTGCCTTGGCCGGAGGGGCGGGGCGAGTCAGCCGGCGCCCACCCACGGACGGCCGGGCGGTGCCTACAGTGGACGCGGCCCATCGGGGCGGGGCCTGAGCAAAGGGGCGGGGCGGGGCCACCGGGGCGGGGCGGGGCCTGAGCTAACAGGGGCCGGGGCCTACAGTGTACTGGGCCCCTCGGGGCGGGGCCTGAACTAACGGGGGCGGTGCCACCGGGGGGCGGGGCGGGGCCGGGAAGGGCGCACCTAGCCACAGACCCCGCGCGACGCGGCGCCGGGCTAGGGCCGGGCGGCGAAGCCTCACCCGCGCGCTGGGTCCTTGCCGCGGCAGGCGCAGCAGCAGCCGAGCAGCGAGAGGAGCAGGCCGAGGAGCAGGGCGAGCAGCGCCCCCGCGCCCATCACGCCCTTACGCTGGTTGGTCTCTGTGGGGAGCGCCCGATCAGAGCGGAAGCCGCGACCCCCGCGCCCCGCCCGGCGGCCCCTACCCACTCACCCAGGCGGCAGGCACCGGTGACCGGGTCGCACGAGTCCTCGCGGCAGCTGCAGGCCTGGGCGCAGTCCACGCCGTGGAGCCCGGGCGGGCACGTTAGGTTACAGCTGCCGGGAGCGCGAGGTCAGGGAGGCGGGCGGGGTCTGGGGGCGCCGCCGAGCTGCCCTCCGAGACGCCTCCCGCGCTCGACCCCGCGGCTGGCCGGCCCCGCGTTCCCAGGCTCCACTCTCTAGAGACTGCGGCCACCCCGACCTCCAGCACGTCCTGGGCGATCAGTTTTGGAAACGAATGGGTGCGCTCCAGGTGCGCCGGGGAGCCTGGGGGACCGGCCAAGATCACTGGCCGCGGTGCCCACTTCGGGGCTGACTCTTGATGTGCAGGGAATAGGCTGCGGACCAGACCCGTGGGTCTACGTGGAGGTCCCTGCGCGCTTCATATCATCAGCTCAGGGGAGCCCACTGACCACAGGCTGACCTGGCCGCCAGATCCGGCTCGAACGCCAGCTCCACGCCAGGGCAGGAAACTGCCCCCCAAGAGCCCCTGGTCGCTCCCTAGCGGGCTGAGGGCCAAGCCTGGGTCCCGCCTGGTCACCAATACAGCAGCCTCTGGGGTCTGGCTGGAGCCCTGTGCCGGATACTGACTCAGACCTCTCGCCCCCAAGCACTCACTGGGGCCCATGGACGCCCGGGCTGCAGAGGCATCGTCCGGACTGGAAGTCGCAGTGCCCGCTCCCGCAGTCGGCGCACACGAACGCGCAGTCCTCGCCGTACGTGCCATTGCTGCACCTGGTCTCACACCTCGGAACGCGGGGAGGGGGCGTCAGTGGAAACAGGGCCAACGGCCCCGAAGCCCACCGAGTCCAGTGCGGAGGGCAGCCGGGGGAGGGCGGCGGGGCGCTGCGTGTCTGGGGCGCCCGCGCGTCGCTCACCGGTCGCCGATCCAGCCCGCGTTGCAGCGCGTGCACTTGCCGGTCACGTGGTTGCAGGCGTGCCCGTCGCGACACGGCGGGCACCGGCGGCCGCAGCCCTCGCCGTAGAAGCCGGCGGCGCATGGCTGGTCGCACTTGGTGCCGTTCCAGCCGGGCTCGCACGTCAGGCAGCGGCCCTCGGCCACGGTGCACGGCTGCTGACCCTTGCACTGGCCGCATCTGGGGAAGGGGCGGGAGGCTAGGCGGGGTCCGGGCCCCTCACCCCGGCCCCCTCGGCGGCCTGTCCCTCCCTCCCCCCCCTGGGCGGGGCCCGCGCTTACCGGCGGCGGCAGCCCAGGCCGTAGAAGCCGGCGGGGCACGGCTCCCGGCAGTACTTGCCCCTGTAGCCGGGCTCGCACGCGCACGTGCCGTCCACCGGGTGGCAGCGGCCGCGGAGGCACTGGCAGTAGCGCTCGCAGCGCGCGCCGAACGTGCGCTCCCGGCACTGGCAGCGGCCGCTCTGCTGCTCGCACGGCGACGTGCTGCAGGCGCACTGGTTGTTGCAGCTGCGGCCCCACCAGCCCGCGTGGCACAGGCACGCGCCCGTCTGCGGGTCGCAGCGCGACGTGGCGCTGCAGTAGCACGCGCTGGCGCACTGCGGGCCCCACCAGCCGGGCTCGCAGCGACACGCGCCGCTCCGCGGGTGGCACGCGCCGTGCTGGCACTGGCACGCATGCTCGCAGCGTGCGCCCCAGCGCCGCGCGTGACAAGTACACTGGCCCGTCACGTCCTCACACTGCCCGTGCGGGTGGCAGACGCACAGCTCCTTGCAGTCGGGACCCCAGAACTGACGCGGGCACTCTGCAGGGGGAGTGGAGACGGGGGGAGGGGGCTGCCCAGGCGCTGGCGGGAGAGCCTGCTAGCTTCCCACGCGGCGCGGCGCCCCGCCCACTCGCAGCCCCGCCCCCGGGGCCCTGCCCCCACCGCCCCGCGCCCGCTGGGATCCGCGCTCACTGGTGTCGCAGTTGGCCCCGAAGTAGCCGTGGCGGCAGCGGCATTCGCCGGGTCGCACGCACACCTCGTTCTCCGAGCACGTGGAGTTGCCTTCGCACACAGCTGCGGACGAGACGGGCCGAGGTGTCCCCAGGCCAGCCGCCGCACTTGGCTCCGGCTCTCCGTGCCCACCCCCACCCCGGGCGCGATCCCGGGTGACCCACTCACCGATCCCACACTCGTCCCCCTGCTGCCTCCAGCCGGCGCAGCACGTGAGCTCCTGGGAGCTGCAGGCAGAGAGACTGGCGCCTGAGTCTAAGCCCCTCGCGCTGGGAACCGCCCCCCGCCCCCCAGCAATCCCCACCCTGCCCTCGGGAGGTGGCTATCGGAGGCGCTGCGGTAGGTTCGGGGGACTCGAGTAAGTCACAAGTTTCAGCCATCCAGAGCGAACCCTGGGAGGTGGCAGAGCACAGACCACTTCCAAGAAATTCAGTTCCCTCTACCTGGGGGTCTTGCCTCTCGTGATCTGTGCCCTCTTCCCCCATCCACTAGGCCTGAGAAGAGACCCCAGGCGTCGGAGGAGGGGCAGTGGTGAGGTGGGGGTGGAGCAAAGGTCTCTGAGCCTCCAGGACCAGCTCCAGTGAGGCAGGCTAGGGCACCCCAGGATGTGGCAGAGTCTGGCCCGATGGGTGTCAAGGGTTCAGACCCAGACAGTGCCAGGACTGGCTGGGCCGGGCAGCACATCAGAATGCCCTGTTGGGGCTAAAACAGGCAGCCTCTGAGCGAGGTGGCCTCAGCAAGGGGTTTGCTCGGGGACGGGCAGGAGATGCCCAGGGAGTCTGTCCAGGTGAGGAGAGGGCTGCAGAGCGCCAGGGCGAGATCCGGGCTCGAGGAAGGCCACGCCGAGCATCCTCTCTGTGCAGTTTCGTGAAACCTCAGTTTTATTTGGCTTTTCCAAGGTACAGTAGGAGGTAAAAACTTCCTAGGTGCCCATGCTGGGGTGATGCAGCCTCCCGAGCCCTGGGCTGATGGGGTGGGCAGACTTGGGCCCTGCCCAAGTGAAGCCATGGCCCCTGGCGAGGGTCATGCGTGTTGAGGTGGGGTGTGCCCACGCTGCGGGCAAAGGAGGATGGCCTCCATGCAACCTCAGAGCACAGGAAGGAGGGTGGGAACCCAGTCCTGCCACGTGTTGGTGGAGGCCCTGCTGGGCCTGGTGGGCAGGGTGTCAGGGAAGGAAAGGCTGAGCCCCCCTTAGCAGGCCCCTCAGAAGATGCCCTCCACGGCCTCAGCTTGAGATGATCACTAAACCCCGGTCACCCCCTGCCTCTTCTGCCAGCCTGAGCCCAGGACTCTGGATGGAGAGCCTCTGGAGCCGGTCCTTCTGCAGGCGACCCCACCAGAATGGCCTGCTGGGACGGCCTGGGAATACTGCCTGCCTTCTGTCCCAGATGGCCTGGCTGCCTGGTTCTGGCAGCTTGGGAGCCTCGCCTTAGGGCCACAGGAAGGTGCATTGGATTTCTGGGTCTGCCACTTGCTGTGTGACCTTGGGCACAGAACTTAATCTGACCGCCAGCCGCTATATCTGTACAGTGGGTCCCCATAGGTTTGGCAGGATTAAGAGAGTTAGATGTGTCCAGCTTTTGGCAGTAAAAAAAAAAAAAAAAGTCATCCCCCCCAAAAAAAAGTCACCCAGGAAATTTCCTGGTAACTCAGCCAGTAAAGAATTTGCCTGCCATGCAGGAGACCCCGGCTCAATTCCTGAGTCGGGAAGATCCCCTGAAGGAGGGCATAGCAACCCACTCTAGTATTCTTGCTCGGAGAATCCCATGGACAGAGGAGCCTGCAGGGCTGCAGTCCAGGGGCTCGCAAAGAGTCGGAGACACGACTGAGTGGCTGAGCACAGCTCAAGAACTCACCCAAGGCTGCTGCGTGTGCTTCAGCCCCTGCCGAACAGGCCCCAGGAAGCTCCCCCAGCACGGCTGGCACCCAGGGCCCCAACAGAGCTAAAAACCCCACCCGCTGGCGGGGCAGAGCCCACGTAGAGGATGAGCCTGTGGGACCCCTCCTCCTGAGACGGGCGGCAGGAAAGGCTGGGATGGGCTGGCAGCCCGGTCGCCCCAGATCTAATGAAAGTGAGAAGAGGTCGAGAAAGAGGGCCGGGGACGGGGCAGCTCCGACACTCAGGCAGGACCCTGCGTGTCAGTCCAGGCCCCACAGCAAGCAGGTGGTGCCCCCCACGGAGCACGGTCACTGCAGCTGCAGCTGTGCTGGTTTAGACCCTGATCTTGAACCCGCCCAAGCGCACTGCCCACTCACTGTGCCAGTGTCTGCCCTCTCCTCTGCCCCCACACCCCCCGGGAGTCCACGGCAGCTGGGCTCTCCTCCCGCCCCCCATGGGTACCCCCCCACTGCACCTCCTCCCTCACGAGGCTCCCCCAGTCCCAGCGAGACAATGGCAGTGCCTTGGGGGCCTCCTCCCCGCGAGCCCCCACCCCGAGTGGATTCTGTCTCAGGGTAAGGCCTGTCTTTCCAGGCTGAGAGGCTGGGACTCTGCGCCCTCCCAGATGATGCAGAGAGAAACACCCGGCTTGACCTTCCCAAGTGGACCCAGGATGGACAGGCCACATGTCCCCTGCCCCCCCACCCCGGCCACCTCATCCTGCCTGCTTCTCTCACCCTCTGCCCTCCTGCCCCGGGGTTTCTGGGGCCTCAGTCTTCTCAGGAGTGGGCAGAGCTTGGGTGGTCTCTCCTCCACCACCCCCGTCCCAGCCACCTAGGCCCCTTCGGCGCTCCCAACAGGCCCTCAGCACGCAGGGCCTGCCCCCGACATTGCCAGGCTCTGGCTGGGTTCCTCTCCCCGGCCTCTCTCACTCATCGCCTCCAGTTGGGTCTCCACGCTGAATACCTCCTCCCTAGCCCTTACCAGATGTCAGATGACTTGTGGAAAGTCTCCCCCTACACACACACACACACACACACAGGACAGCCGTACCCTGGCACCACCAGGCCCGCACAGAACACACACACACACACACACACACGCACACATACACACACGCACACACACACGCACACACACACACACACACGCACACACACACACACACAGGACAGCCGTGCCCTGGCACTGCCAGGCCCGCACACACACACACACACACAGGACAGCCGTGCCCTGGCACTGCCAGGCCCGCACAGAAAGCCCCTGGGGTTTCACTGAGCGCTGCTACCCATGGTCCTCCTGCCTCCAGGCAGAGGGAACAGCTGGGGGAGCTCCGAAAGGCCGAGCCTCGGGAAGGTCATGGAAGAGATGGTCCAGACTCTGGGGAGGGAGGCGGGCCGCCAGGGGCAGTGGCTCCTGTGAACCACCTCCATGCAGAGCCAGGATCGTGCCCCCTCCCTCCCCTCCACGAGGTGGGTGCCACCCCCAACACCGTTCGTCAGGAGCAGGGCCCAGCCCGGAGAGCTTAAGCGATGTGCCCGAGGCCACTCGGATGCGGAGGCCCCAGGATCTGAAACCCAGCCCAGGCTCCCCACTACTGGGACAGGCGTCCGATGGGGAGGTCCGGGGCGGGGGAACGCGGCCGGCCGGCCATCGGGTCCCCGGCAGGGACCCCCATAGGGAAGGAGGGCTGAGGCGAGGCACAGGCCGGTGGCGATCGCGCCCTCCCCCTTCCAGGCAGCCCCGCCCGCCGCCGCCGCTGCATTCCTGGGGCCGGGGAGGCCCGGGAGGCCCGGGAGGCGGCGGCGGCGTCGATGTGAAGCAGATGGCGGGCCAAGCCGGCCCCCGCCCCGGAGGCGGGGCTGGCAGCGGGGAGGGATCTGCGCGCCTCGGGATGCGAGCTCGGAAACCCCGCGCGGCCCCTCACAGCCCCTTGTCTGCGGCGACCGCCCTGCCCCCGGACGCGGCCTCCCTGGGCCCTGCGGCCCCGGGCGCCCCGACTGCCTGCCGGGGGCCGGTGGCAGCCCCTCCAGCTGCCCGCCTGCCCGGCGCCTCCCGCCCGCGCCAGAGCACCCGCACACGCCGGGTCCCCGCCCCCGCGCGGAGATGCCCTTGACCTCGCAGTGGCCCCTGACAGGCCGACCGGGCCCTCCGACCCCGGCGCCACCTCCGGCTTCTGCCCCGCGCTCTCGGTCCTCCGTGCACGGCCCCGGGCCCCGGTTCCCCGCCCCGCGCACAAGCCCTGTCCCCCCTCCCCCCACCCCGGCCCACACTGGCTTCCCCAGCCGGCTCTTCGGGGCACCCACATCCCACCCGGGAAGGTCCGCATCCTCCCGAGGCCGGCGCCCGCCCTCGTCCTGTTCCCGCTCCTGGGCCCTCGACGCCCCGCTCCGCAACCGCCCTCTTCCCACCCACGTCGGCTCTTCCTAAGACGCCAGTCTGTGCTTCCCACTCCCCTCGAGACCTCCCAGGCTCCCCTCGCAGGAAGGAGGCCCCCGCTGGCCTCTCAGCCTCCCTCTGCCGGCTTCGGCCACACTCGTCTGCCCGGGCCCTGGCATATGCCCTGCCATGGACTCGTACGGCGCTTCCCGTCTTCTTTCGGCCCTCCCAACCCGGCCGAGGGTCCTTCTTTCCTGGGTCTGAAATCGCGGACCTCGTGTGTCTGCCCTCCCGGCGCCCGCGGCCCTCCGCTCTCCTCTAGCCCGGGGTATCCTCGGACGCACCGTCGTGGCCCGGCGCCCGGGCTCGGCCCGGAGCGGAGCCGGCGTCGGGGAGGGCGGCCCGAGGGGCCCGCGCGAGCGGCGCAGGGCGGTCCCCAGCGCCCCCTCCCCGGTCCCGGCCCCGGGGTCCCCTCCGGCCCCCTCCCCCAGCCCGGCCGGCTCCTACCCGGGTGCGCGGCACACGTTGCGGCCGCGCGGGCTCAGCTCCTGGGGCGCCGCGGGGCCGGGCAGCAGCC